>KK118538.1:116074-136492 GCA_000611955.2 Stegodyphus mimosarum
GAGTGTTTTGTACTAAACATGACCACTCTTTTGTCATACCATGCTAATACTAGATTTTTTTTCCTTTTCTATAAGCTATGCTCCAATAGTGAATTTGGGGTTTTGGCAAGCCTTTTCGATTAGTGATAATTGTTCCAGTAAGGAAGCAATTGGCTTTTAGTTTGGCGAGTGGGGCTCATATAAAATCTGTCAATATGCTATTCTTTGGCTTCAGGAATATAATTTCAAAAATTGAAAAAGTTGCATCACAATTCTAGTGAAATTAAGATATGGTCAAATTAAGCCATCTGTTTTAATTTTGCCATAATACGAGACAAATGTATATCACTAACCTTAGAATCTGCGAAAACATAAAATCAAAGTCTCCATTTGTTGGTTTTTTTAGGATTATACATGAGAAAGTTTATTTTCCCCTTGAACAAGATTTCAGATTCGTCAATTGCAAAATTTTCATGAGGTGTGTAAATTTTTGGTTGGGTAATCCAGAAAGTTGCTTGCTCTTTCTGTCCTTGTCCTCATAATTTGAGTATTTGGGAAAATTATTTCCAAATGTAGGGACCAAAATATGTGATAAGGTCATGCAGATGCTCCTTATCTTGCCCTCCAAGAAAATACATTGGTGTGCAAAACTTAAGCAACAATGTAAATTTTATCAGATAGCCATGAAATTTCAGAAAAGAGATTCTTGAGATCAGTACAATGAACACGCAATTCAGTAGAAAGGTCATGCGTATGCAAGTGTTGGGAACAAAACGTCACAGGCGGTGTGAGAGCACGCAAAATACGTGCAGTCGGAGAGCTCAGCTTAGGACTACAATAAAAGGAAGGATGGAGGCACAATTAAAAACATCCCCTGCAAGTGCAAATGAGTTCTTTTGTGAAGTATGGCTAGAAGAAATCACCTGGGTGACTTCACACGTGGAAGAATGATCAGAAAGCTGTAAGAGAGGAGTAGTGTTACAAGTGTAGCTGAAGAGTTCGGAATCAACAAAAGTGTCATGTCGTGCGCTTGGTAAGCGTTCCAAACCACAGGTACAGCTGTTAGAAAGGTTGGTGGTGGCCGCCCGAGGATGACCCCTGCACAGGATGACCGATATATCGTCCTGCAGACGAAAAGAGGCCGACAGCAGTTAGCAAGCGCCATTGCTCAGCAATTCTGTACAGCAACGGGGCGACAATTGTCGCAGTTTACTGTGTCCAGACGCCTTCACAAAGGTGGCCTATTCGCCTGCCGTCCTGAACGCTACATTCCTTTGAAAGTTGGCCATTGGTGCCACCGTTTAGAGTGGTGCAAGGAGCACGAAAACTGGACATCTCATCAATGAAGTCGTCCTCTTTACGGATGAGAGTCATTTTAATGCCACAAGCGATTTTCAACGCCAGTTGATTTGGAGAGAGGTCGGGACACTATTTCATCCCAGTAACATCATGGAAAGAAACCGTTAAGGTGGTCCTGGAGTTCTCATCTGGGAAGGCATTATACTGAATGGTCGGACAGAGCTCCACGTTTTCAACAGATGTTCTGTAACCGGAGATCTCTATTGTCAGGAGGTGATCCTTCTCAATATGCGTCTGTTCAAAGGTGTCATTGGAGCAGACTTCATTTTTATGGACGATAATGCAAGGCCACACCAGACTCCTGCCTTTCAGAAGCTATTGGAAAGTGCACTCGGATGGATTGGCCAACGTATTCCTGTGGTTTAAATCTCATAGAACATGTATGCATTGTATTCAATTTTGAGGAACTATGCTTTCGTCATCATTTAAGTACAAAATGCTGTCTCTCATTTCTAAATTTCATGTCTTCTCAGATGATTTCTCGTGGAGTTATGGCAAAAAGAACACCTGTTGCTTAAGTTTTGCACACCAGTGTAGTTCTCAGACAAAGGGCTCTTGCACCGGGCTTGGAATGCAGTTTTGAGATTGTAACTGTATCTGTTTCTTACCTGAGGACGTATTCTTGCTGTGATTCAGCAGAGGACAAGTGATGGGGGAAACAAGGTTGTTTCAAGAGATCGTAGCTGAATAGCTCAGTGAGCAAGTGCGGGAGTTTGAAGGTTTATCATCTGTATGTTGAATGGTTTTCCCGATCTAGAAGACCATATGCTAACTGGGAATACTGGCGTATTTTGGTGTGCTAGGAGATTTAGTACGTACTAACCTGTCTGAGTGTGCTGTTGTTTTAGCACAGTACATTTGTAACCGTTTAGAAGTACTGTTGAATTAAGTGTTATTCACATACCAAATTGATGCAATCTTAACTTCATACATTTATGTTTTTATTAAAATTCTGGTAATTGTTTTATAACTTGAGTATGGAGTTATTTCAACCCTGAAATAAAACAGAGGCTTTGGGTAGCATGTTCGGTTACTACAGCACACTATAAACGACTCTTTTGATCCTAACATAAAAGGAATTTAAAATTATCTAAATTGGTCAAATGTAATAAATTCAAGTCTTTATTTACATATTGCAAAATATTTGAAAGAAAAAATAGATTTAAACATTTAAATTATTTTAGATATTACAATGTATAAGGTCGAGTCTAGTTCGACATCCTAAGGACACAATGATCTCTCAGTATCTGGTACAAGATTGCAATGCTCACATTGTAGGACATGTGTTAGGCTTATTATATGCTGAAGCTCTAAATGGATGAAGATATTTGGAGCAATTAGTCCCTGATTTTATTCTCTCAATTCAGTCGATTTTGCTTGGAAGAAAAATCTCTTTGCAATAGGTAGTTACAGTTTATGCCATGCATTTATCAATACATGTAAATTACCATTGAAACTTATTAGATAAAAGTGTAATAGTGTTACGAATTTTGTACATATGCAATTTGTGGAATCATAAAGTTACAGAATATGGTCCAATGTAACTTCAGGAAAATAATATTACAGGGGCAAGTCTTTAAAATTGAGGTAACAAGGTACATGGCTATGGTAATGAGGTTTATCCCTATATTTAATTGGAACCGTATACATCTTCCAGTAATTTCAGTGAAGGGAAGGTATTGGAAATTTCTAGGCCTGCTGGGAGAAGACTATAATATTGAAGACAGTATCAGTTTTTAATTCTGAGCTGATTTCGAATATTGAGAGATCTCCATGCGAGCTTCGCTTTGCATTGTTGAAATCTTATAAGATTCTGTCCTACTTGTAACAGCTGTCAAAGTACTTTAATGGAAACATCCAGAATTAGTGTTTCTTCAGGAAAATTTTATTAAGCTATTGTTGGTTTTGTGATTGCAGTACAGTGTCAGAAGTGGGATTGAATACTGGTGACAAGAGTGATGGAGGAGCAACTGGTAACAGTCCGTGCTGAAATTTAAAGAGGAGTTGAAAGTGGTATAGGAAAAGATGGAAGGCTGAAGAAGGTCAAGAGGAAAGGAGAAATTACAAATATGAAGCTTTAGAAAACAGTAGACAGTTGAAAACAAAATGCATAGTAAGTAGGTACACTTCACAAAAAAAAAGGGGAAGACAGTTCTATATCTCCCGTTCTGCTGGGCCGATTGATGGAATTCAAATTGCGTTTTCGCATATATATTAAATTTATACATAGCGTTGTTCTAACATATGTATTTTTACACATAATGGGTCATTTCCTGAATTAAAATACAATTTTTTCCCCACATTTCGTTTCTACGACTCAAATTTATGCCTAAATATTAAATTTTGCAAAATTTACAGAGAAATTCATAAATTTAACTTGGCAAATTTTTTTCAGTTTGCACAAAGAATAATTTACTTACTGAACTTCTTAATACATGGCAACCTATTTTCCTATCTGTTCCATTGTGCAGGAGAGGAAAAGGTCTCATCGTTCCTAGCTTTTTACATTGTGCATGAGCAGAAAGAAAGTTACATTGTTCCTTCTTTCAAATAATTTTAAAGTGTGTAAACCACATTTTCGTTATTATCGCTTTCAACAAATATGCCAAATTTCAAAATGTGCCAGTATAAATTCATATATAACTTCGAAAATTTTAAATAAAAAGCTCTAATTTTTTATAGGTATACTTAAAAATACATCTACTTCAAGTTGAAGGTAAACACATTATAAATCAAAATTATTTGAGAAAATTATAAAAATCTAAATTTTGAAATATGAAAGGAAGAATCATAAGTTAAATAAAAAAATCTTTTTTTATTTAACTTATGTTAAATCATAAGTAAATTTTTTAAAAACTACTCGTGCAATTTTTACAAAATTTGGCAGTTTGGCATAATTTGAGTCGTAGAATCGAAATATGGAAAAAAAAGGCATGTCATTTCATAAACGCCCAATTTTGTGTCAAAATACATATGTTAGAATAATAATATACATATAAATCTAATATATACCCTAAGTCGCACTTTCGAAACATTAAAAACGCAAGCTGAATGTTCTCAGTCGGCCCAGTAAAACGGGAGATATAGAAGTGTCCTTCCCCTAGTGTACATTAGAAAGACTAACATTTATATTAGGAATTCTCACCATAAAGAAACACATATGTCGTGCCATAAATCGGAGTTTACGTCTCTCATCGTCATATCAGTTCGTGGACTCGTGATCCTCATAACTCAAGATTTTTTTTAATAACCTTTTGCTTAGCTTTTTGTTATTTTCTGAAAAAAAAAATGAAAATTTTATTTGTAAAACCCAGATACTATTGCATTAACTTTCTCAGCTGACTCAGCAACTGATCAAATAAATTCATATTCATGTATGTTACAGCTCCTTTTCCAAGGATAGTATTTCAATCTTATCAGAAAAAGTAGCATGTTAATGAAAATGGCATGTTACTTAAGAAAAAGTCCGATTTTGTGTCAAAATACCTCTATTTGAATATTGCTATATATAAATAATGCATATCCTAAGTCGCACTTTTGAGACACAAAAAAGGTTATTTGAATTTTGTCAATCGGCCCAGTAGAACGGGAGATATAGAACTGTTCCTATTTTTGGTAGGCAGTGTACATGATGCAATTATTTTTTTAAGTAGCTAGTGTTTTGTTGGGACAATGTCTGATGCAATTCAAGTAATGAATACAGAATATTTTAATAATTTCTCGTAAAATATCCTCTTTTTTTCATTTGGATCAATCTGCATTATAAAATCGGATAGTTCCTGTGCCTTATCTAACAATTTGTTGATTTCTTGTACATTAAAGGCTGTGTAGCTTCTTTACTACAGCTACTTTCACCATTGGTTGGTCCAAGTCCTCATTTCTCATTTAATGATTGCCATTCTTACCTAATTCTTTGATTTCTCCTTCTTCACCGTATGCTGCATACACTTCTCACAATGGTGGATTTTTTAAATTTGGAATTCACCTGGATGTTCAACAACAACAATCTTTATCAGGGAACATAAAACACTCTTTGAAAGTGTTTAAGAAGTAAACCTTTGTACACTCCAAATATAATCTGTATTTAATTTTCCTATAAGCAAGATAAACTTTCATATTACATTTGATGTGTTTATTTTCTCATATTCAGATCCAAATCGCGGAAAGGAAAATTGTCCGAGAAATGAAAAACCGCTTAAACTGATGCAATGAAAAATATCTATTTTATTATATATATCAATCAATAAATATATAAAACAAAGCAACTTATACAAGGTTAAGAATTATGCAAAACACAAGTTACAGTGTTTTACACAAGTTACAAGTTACAACCTGTTTTTTCACAATAAAAATGAAACATACCAAGATTTTGGAATGTAGGACAAGATAATTTTGCCTCACATTTTTATTTGACAATTTTTCAAATATTATATAGTAATCAAAATAGAGCCTCAATAGAAAACTTCAGATCTTTAGTATTTGCTATAGCAAAAGCAAGTATGAAGAAAAACCATTAATTTTTGGAATAGGTGTGTAATGTGTTACATTGAATGGTTTTAATGCTTTGCAAAACAAACTTGATATAAATACAGGAAATTTTAAAAATTCATTAGGTAATAAAATTATTGATTTTGCTAAATACCTCAACCACTTTGTATTTAAAATCCATACTGTTACTTTCTTTTATTATTCAGTCATAGTTTTATTCACTTTAATATAATGAATAATAAATTTAAACATACAGGTGCTTTAAATAATATTAAAAATGTACAGAATGGAATTTGAACTTTATATTTCTCAAGTAAAGAAGATAATTATTCTAAAAATTTTTATACATCTGTGGGCACTTTTGTAATTCACTACTAAATATTTTATAAATATACTTTACATTAAAAAGGGCAAGAAAATTATATAATACATGGATTCAACACATGAAAATTCATCAAAATAACTTAACCAAATAATAAAATGTTATTAAATAAAATCTAAAAATAATATCAAATAATATCAAACACAACAAAGCAAATAATAAATTATATTTAATAGACTTGCCATGTAAAACAATATGCAAATCTTAGAATCATATATGAAATGGAAATGCACCAGTGAGAATCTGTTTTAAATGAAGAATAAATTTCGGGAGTAATTCATAAAGTTAAGTAAATGCATGAAAACACTTATATTAAAAATTAAGTATAATTTTTAGTTCTGAAAAAACAGTAGGTCATATAGCTTAAGTAGCCTTTATATGAAGTAAGATTTTAAAAGGGTTCAGTCAGACTTCCATAAAAAATTACACACAGTATTTAAAATGTAAAATATTATAATCTCTTATACATTATAAAAATTTGATAATGTAAACATATATTGCAGTTACATAATAAATAATATAAACATCTACAGCAAGGGGCTAATTACATGATAAAATATAATATAGTATATAAATCTAACCAATATTGCACTTTTCATAGTTACCTAAATAGTGCATTTATCACATTCCTTTAAAAACATTTATCTTGCAAAAAAGTGGTACAAGAGATTACTAAATGTGCACAAATATTACAGTGCTGGGATAAAATCATGCACCAGTAACTTGAAAGAATTTCTTTCCTTTTTTCAACTCAAAAATCTATTAAGATCTATTAAGAAATGTTTATCAAATTTCCATAGACTTTACTTATTTTTAAGACTAGACACTTCAAAAATATAACTCTGTTTTGATATTCGAAATTTGCATTTTCTTTATACTAATAGTACTGAAAGACGATAAGCACTATTTACATCTAATTTACTCACTTACCAGCAGTTGGTAAAAGACATCTGACCATCATTTTACATAAAATTAAGCAGATCACATGAGTTAAGTTTCCACTTCATTTTTAAAAGAAAATATGAAAAAAATAATATTCTTGCCTAGAAATATACTCTGAAATGAACATATCTCACTCAAAAGCTTGAATATACACACAATAAAAAAATTGAACAGATTTTTATATTATTCTGTAAATATTAATATAAAACATTTATTTAAATCAAACATAGAACATATTTCTTTTGTAACTTTCCATACTATCAATTGCTTCCCGAGCATAATCTGGTAATTTAGAAATTGAACCGTTAGATGAGGAACTACTCTCGCGCTCTTTCTGAATATGAAAGTCTGCATATTTTTTGGCTCGATATGCAGCAAGATCAGCATACCTAACCGGAGCTGGAATTGATACACTTCGATTACACCTCACGTACATATAGCACAGATGATAAGCTAATGTCTGCAGATCATCTGCAGTAAAATTATTAGTATCATATAACACAGTATAATGGGCTGGTTTACTTGTACCTTGAATGCCTTCATGACTATTTAAATAAAAATCAAACAAATACGGATGAGTAATATCTCTGTCCACTGTAGTACCAGCAGGAACATTTCTTCCCCGTCCAATGCCATCCTGTGGGTTTGCAGGTTTCAGTCTTTTCTGATGGCGTTTTTGAACAATTATATATGTCATAGGAACAATGTAACCAATTATATCTTTACATGCTCTCTCAACTTCACAAACTTCATGATCACGCACTGCTTCAAATTGTCCTTCACTAACCCCATCTCTAAAAAAAATAATTTTTTCTGGATATTTCCCTCTAGTATGATGGAAGAATGTTTTTAAAATACCTGCTACCATCTCTCTCAGCTTTAAAATTAATTCTTGTGAGATCTTATTGCCTTCTGGATTATCTTGAACTCTGCATGCAAGTTGATACGTAGATGGGTATGCATCTAAACTTCCAACAACAGCTGCTATTGAAGGACACCCGGAACCTCGTGGAGAATGTACAACATCCGCTCCAAATACTATTACAGGTTTCAAAAAAATTTCAGGTCTTTTGAATAATATGTGGTTAACACCACCAAGTTTAGCATTAATTTTCAAACAGACATTAGTTGCAATTTGTTCATTAAACCTAGGAACAACACCAGAATCCATACATTGGGTAACAAATCCTAGTTTATAATCAGCAATGAATTTTATTTCATCATAATTATGAAAATAATCATATTTTGAGAGAATAATAACAGCAAAAGAAGCTTGAGTTTTTTCAGCATCTTTCAGGGCTTTTTCAACCGTATCCCGCCTACTAAATATTCTGATATCTAGAAGTTCACCAAAATGCAGACCTACTTTTTCTCCTACTCTAAAAAATGTATTGGCAAAACGTTCCAAATCTTTAAGAGAACAATCTGCAAAACTTAGTATTATCCATGGTTTAAGATCTTTCTTTTTCTCAAGAGAAGACTTAAAGAATTGTTTTCCTTCCATTCGCCATATGCCTTTTTCATCAGGGAGTGATGTATGTTTATTAAAGTATGCTAAAGAGGGCGGATCTAATACTCTGCCTTGAACACGCAATGGCCGTAAGTCCATTGACAAATTGAAATGTTGCATTTGTTTACCACTTTGTTCATTCACAATATGAGCATCTTTTTGAATAGCTTTGAAACGAGCCTCTGGTGCTACTGCTGCCTGTTTAATCATTTTTGAATTAAGACCAGCACTGAGCTTGCCTAATTTTGGCTGTCCTTCTACAACTTCACACTTCTCAAAAGGAATATAAGTTTGATTGTTAGTAGACCTCATGTATAAGCAAGGTAAAAAGGGATATCTTAAATTTCCATATTTGGTTTGGAAATAGTTAGCAATAGACATTTTTGCACCATCAACTAAAAGCTGCAATTCTCGAGCACTTACCTTAGAAATGCCCTGAATATGATATTTCCTGGGATATGACAAATGAGTTACAGTTACTCGTACTCCCTTTAAGGCATTTTCTGCTTTCTTTATTTCATGAGGTTTCATGGCATCTCCACGTGTGATATCACGCTTAAGTACTTCATTAATATAGTCAATAACAGGTCCAGCCTTATGAAATGCTTTTGCTGCAAGATTTAGAACTAAAGCTGGCCCTTTTTCTGTAAGATGAACACTTTGATTATAACCCATCCAAATTTCAGTTCCTTCTCCTAAAGCAACTTTATCTACCTGAGTCAGGAAAAAGAAAGAACGACCCACTTGAACTTGCATACTTTGAGGCTCTCGGTGGTTCATTACAGCATTGAATGCCATTAGAACTTCTTCCACACTTTCAGAATGTCCTTCATATAATTTTTGCAGAGATGTAACATCGATAGCATTGGACCCATTTAATTTCTTTACAGGTTTCACGATTACTTCATACTGACGAGTTTTGCCCTCCACTTTTAACGCAACAACTGCTGTCATTTGTGTATCAAATGGGAAGGGAAGTGAAGTAAAAATATTTTTTACACCATCATATACCGGACTGTATTTGCTTAGAGACATGGATTTTACAAGCTCCTCAAAAACTTCTTTGCGCTTCATTTTTCCTATACTTCTGCTTTGCTGAAGTTCTAATCGAGAGATCCCAGAAATTGCAGCTTCAGCAGCAGTAAGTTCTTTCGCTTTCATTTGGCGGCCATACTTTTTAATCTGATCAAGCGAATTTACTTCAATATCATAATGATAGATATATCGAGCTTTGCTCTGCAAAGCAAAAAAGTTTGTGACTAAATTAATATCTCTTCCAAGAGTGCCATAACCAGGTCTTTTAGCAAATTTAGAAAATTTTGTCAATTCCTTTGAAGAATAATGCTGTGCAATTTCTACTCCTTTTGTAACTTCTCCACTCGTGAGTTTTTCAGTCTGAATATTCTCAACATTCCTTTCACATTTTCTTCTGCCTATTAAAAAAAAGTATTAAATGAATTAATATTTACCAAAATAGAATAAAATAATAAAAAACACACTAAATGCAGTTATATTTGACTCTGATTTGTTTTGTAGTAATATAATAGTTTTCAAAATCTGGATCCTATATTACATGTATTAACAATTTAATTAACTGGGTGCTCTAACTGTGAACAACAACAGGTATTTGAAATAGCGGATAACAATAATTGTTTTCTCACTCATTTTTGCGGTCCAACTTATGCCAGTACTTAAATTCATAATACAGAGCAAAATAAAGAACATGTCAAAAAGCATAGTTACAATTAATTATTACGTTTTGCATAATGAAATACATACAATATTTTCAACAACATGATTACAAATCTCTTTTCTTCATCCTTCTCTAAACTCTATGAAAAATTAAACTTCCAAATGCTTCACTTTTACGAAACAAACTAATGCACAGACTGCATCACACTTCCTACAAAATTCCATTTAGATCTCATTTTAAAGAGGCATAATTAATTTTTTTATCTCCATATCATAATGCAGTTATTTTAAATAGTATGTTAACAGATGTACGGATGACACGATGGGACTCCAACAGGCATAACAATGGGACAGCCAAATCCTTGAATCTTTATATACCACAGATCTTGAAAATTGAATTTTCTTGACTTTTTTTGTCATTCCTATCTTTTGAATCTCGATATAAAAAAAATCTCTGTTTTGAACTCCAAACTTTGGAGATGTTGATTTAAATGTCATCTAAGAAAAGAATTCATTAGAAATGACCAAAATTTTTAATTTTGTTAATGCAGTAGAACCTTGGGTAATGAAAGCCTCACTTCATCAGCATTTGGTTCATAAACAAATTACCTGAACAACAACAACAAAAAAGTCTCCGTTGTTAAACAGTGTCTCGAGTTACAAATATTTAAGCTGGTGTCACAATTTTTCAAAGTTCTTTTGGTAATCAATACCACATATTTAATACTCAGGGACTTCTAGAAGCATCATTTTAATATTTTCCATTGCTTAATTCTCATTAACAAAGTCTGGCAGTGACTGACTTAGATGGATATTAAATTCAGCCTACAGGAAATTATGGCCAGGTTGGGTTCTAAGCAGAGATTTCAGTACTTTGGCACTTATTTTCTATCTATGATATTGTGTCTCTAGGCAAAACCATGGGTTAGGAAGTTAATGATAAAGACATGAAGAAATTACTAGAAGGGCCATAAAAATGGACTCAACAAGAAGGAAATACAATTTCAGAAGCAACAACAAAAGGTGACTAAAAGAAATGTCTTCAGAAGAGAAGGATGGAAGAAAAATTAACCTAGTCCTCTATTTTGTGAAATTTAGGCAAAAGGCTAAGATGGAGAGTTTCCATGTAACAATATCACCTTGAAAACATAGCAGAAAATTACAGTACAGGCATTTAAATGAATTCCACACATAGATAATACCATCGTCCTTATCATTTTCCACTTATACTGTCCACTATCCTTCATACAACTGCATTAAAATTAAATAAGTTTTTCTTCTATTTAATATGTTTAACACAGTATAAAGTCCAAAATCTAGATGACCACTATCTAAAATCATTTAAAATTTGGATCACCAGCAACTTTTTTTTTTTAAAGAAAACTTTTGTATGCTTTATGCATGTGCATTAGATATTTTTTCATAATAAAACATGTTGAGAGTCCTGATTCTTTATTTCACTTCAACACTAAATAAAACACCTCCATGTTGAAAAAACACAATATTTATAAACATAAATCTGTAAATCAATAATTTGGCTCCATAGCCGCCTTTTGTGCTTGGCATACATCTCAAAGCAAAACACCACTGATTTTACATTTACTGAATAACTTATATCCCTGATGCCAACCTGAAGAATAAGTTTTTAATATGGACCTGTATGCAGATCTGTTATTATGACACGTGCAGGCGATTACATGTTTGAATGTTCAAACAACAAAAGATAAATACCCTATTTCTTGCTTTGTTGATATTATTGCAAAGTGCTAAAATTTTTAGTCATGTTGATCTTATTAAGGTGTACTATCAAATAGCTATCAATTCCGATGACATTCATAAAACCATCATGTATACCATTTGGAATATTTGAAAGCATTTCACATACAGTTTGGCTTATTCAATGCAACCATGACTTTTTGATATTTTTAGACAAAGTCATGTGAGATTTAGAAGGTGTTATCTTTTAATGAACAAATCACTAATCCTAAAGATTCCAAGGGATTAAACATGTTTAACTTATATTTCATATCTAAAGCAGTACACATTCTTTCTCATCTAATAAAACTGTTAGAAGGACATATAAATAAAAAGAAACCTTGTTTTTGTGTTCTGAATTCATTCGCACAGTTAAAAAAATGCTGAATAAGCCTTGATTGCTGCCAAAAATGTCATTGCTCAGGCTACCCTTTAGAGACACCCTATTCCCAGAGTCCAGTTAAGCATCTGGGTAGATGCTTCAGGTATCACAATAGGCAGACTCTTATGGAATTGTCTCAAGAAACATGGAATTCATGAAACTCAATAAAAGTCAACAGAAATGGTGTATGTATGACAGGGAATTATTTTAGATTTATTATGCAATTAAGATATTCCAACAAACATTCGAAGGCAGAAATTTTCAAATTTATTACAGATCAGAAACTTAATATACTCCTTTAAACAGAGCACCCACAAATCTTCACCTTGGCAAGTACGCCATTAGATTTTATTTCTCAGTATTCTACTGATATTAGGCATGTGCAGACTCTAAGAATGTTGTTGTTGCTGATGCTGTTTTGAGAATCAAAATCGATTCCAATTTAAAATCTTCATTTTTAGATTTAAAAACAAAATTTCTGATGCTCAACAACATGATTTGAAAGTATGTCATCTCTAAAGCTGGAATTCGAGCCATGGCAATACTCTGATGGTACTATTCTTTGGATTCCCTACAGATGTTTCGAATTCCTTTCCCAAAATTTGCATAATCCATCACATCCAAGAATTGCAGCTACTATGAAACTCATTTTTCTCGTTACATATGCCCTAATATGAGGCATCAGATCAAAAACTCGGTGAACATCCCATGAATCTTGTTAGAGATCGAAAATATACAGGCACACTAAAGCACCAGTGGGTACATCTCTTTTCCTGATGCCTTTTTTCAGAAATCCACATGGATATTGTTGGTCCATTACTGTCATCAGAAGGTAACATGTACCTTTTGACTCTTAATAGATAAGATTTTCCAGATGGCCTGAAACAATTCCTATCCCTGATATGAAAGCAAACTATTTGCAGAGCTATTTTCGACTTGTGGATATCTCACTTCGGCTGCCCATTGGTTATAACAACAGACCAAGGTTCCTAAATGAGATCCACACTGTTTACATGCATTTTGGGTATAAACAAAATTACAATGGCAGCCTATCATCCAATGTCAAATGGTTTTGTTGAACAATTTCATCAACATTTGAAATCCTCTCTGAAGGCTCACAAGAGCGATAACTGGACTGAAATACCCCCAATTATTCTACTTGGTATTCAGCCATTAAGGAGGATATCCAGATATCTGGTGCAGAATTAGTGTATGGCACAACTCTCAGGTTGCCTAGTGATATGACAATGCCATCTAACATATCTCCATATGACACTCATTACTAATCTCTGGCAGAGAATGCAACAACTAAATCAGATAGTGACACCAGCACATAGTCAAGATAAGTATTACATAATACCTTAAAATTGTATACACATGTATACTTAAATATCGATTGAGTAAAGCCACTGCTGTGCCAACCATACTCAGGTCCACACAAAGTCCTAACCGAAAAGGACAAAACATTCACAATTGAAATAAATGGCCTTAAATCTACTGTGTCTATAGACTGTGTAAAATCAGCCCATTTGCTTTCAGACTCTCATTTGCCTGAAATGAAATCAAGTTAAGACAGTTCAACAGAATAAATACTGACTTAAAGACAGTTCAACATAATAAATCTGCTACCAAACTCTCTAGATACAAACTGTCACAAGATCAGGAACACATGTTCACTTTTCAAAAAAACTCGCTTCTTACATTAAAAAATTTTTGAAATTTGCTTTGAAATATATTATTATTCTATTATTAATTATTCCATTTTTATATATGCATTATAACCTTGTCATATACTGAATCAGATTTTGATCTCTTCTAGTTTTACATCCGAATTTTGTTATCAAGGGGGAGGGGCACTTCTCTGAAATATTTGATAATTTGACACTATTCCTTTGAGTTTCCATCACACGAGATAGGAAGAAACACTGTGGTGATAGTTTTAAGGAGCATGCCATGCTGTTGCCGATAAATATGGCAAGCCTAAGGAGAAGTTTTTGGAGAAATACAGCAGAGAACGGAGGCTGTCAAAGAGTAGTGCACAAATTTGAAGTCATGAAATAAAGATAAATTTTTATTGTGTATTGTCTGATTAAGTTCTTGATGAATCCAGTGAGAATATTTAATATAATATGGACAACAAAGATCGGCACCCTACCTCAGGTTACAGGAAACATTTAGTGAATGAAAAACCAACAGGGACACATGTACTAATATTAAAGGCATTCTATATTTCAGTTACAGTTACTATTTTGATATTTTTCTGTTAACAGGGTGCCCACCACCCAATGTGTCCCAAAGTACCAAATGAGGTAACTTATTTATAACACATCATAAATAGCTATGTATATTATTGCATAGCTATTCATGCAATACACATATATGTGGGACCCTTAAAATCCATAGCCACCAGAGGGCATCACCTGTGCGCCTGCAGCGAGAGTGAGGTGGAGACGAGGATGTCAGAGAATCACGCGAAGCTGGTGACAATGGTAGCGAGTGCGAGTAGGCATCAAGCGGCTGGCTATAAAAAAAAAGAGAGAGAGAGAACTGTGTTTGTATCCAATAAGCACGGGAAGGCACTGTTATCTAATTGAATCTGTATAGCTTCTTTCCTTATCTCATTAAATATTTCTGTGGCATGGAAGAAGTGTGGAAGTATTATTTACTGAAAGATAACATCTTCAACTTCTACCCACATATATATATGTAAGATGTAATAAAATACGATAGCTACATTAAGAAACAATTGGCAAACCTTATGATTGACTATTCTAAATTTGATGTTCTCTCTATGTTTATCCTTTCTCCCAAATTTGAGATCTTTCCAAATTACATAACACTGCTTGAAAAGAGAACTAAAACCCAAAATTAACCAATCACAGTTTAGCTGTACACATGCACCTACCCAATATAAATAGCTATTAACTGCATAGTCTCTCACTCTTTGCCTGCCTGCTGTCAGCGTGTCGCTTAGCCTCTGCTAGCTATCCACCATTATTTAAAATGTAATTGCATATCTTAAAATTATGGGACATGTTTAGCACCCCTAGTCTTCTATCCATTATGAAGATATGTGTTAAGAAATTCGCCATTCAAAAATAAATTATGTTTAGCAATCAAGCTGGTCATGTTTCTTCTACAATTCCATCAGATCATTTCACTATGACACGATTTCCAATCATCTATGCAGCAGTATTTTTGGTCATGACTAGAACGTGAATTGTTTTCATCTTCTGCCAAAAGTACAACATTACATATATATATATATATTTGGTGTGCACAATGCCAAATTTGTGCAATTTTCTTATGATTTTTTAAATGAAAATAAATCATTGTTCATGGAAAGAATAACAGTTGTTCTCTCCTATGTACACAGTGATGCGCTTTCCCTTAAAAAAATAAGATAATTTCAGAAACCCATATCATCATGCTTGTTAAACATTATACATACTATATTCATTGTACATAAAACAGTTATTCCATTCATAAAAGTTTTATGTATCATTAGGATTGCCACCATGTATTTAGATTTAGTCCCAATGTTTGCCACTAAGTAGTACCTTTAATAAAGGTACCGATTTTTAATACCATTCTCTTTACTTATGCAATGTACTTTGTTATCTGCCCATACTTCTACCATAAACAAAAGTTTCTACATGATACACACTGAAAACACAAAACAAGCAAATATATGATGAAGGGAAATATGCAAATAAAGATGCCATGTACAGGAAACACGTATTTGAACCATTAAAAAAAAATAGGTACCTTTTAAAAAATATCAAATCTAGGAAACTGTTCATTCTAAAACTGAATTCATAATACTATACCAGTCACAATAAAAATTAGTTTTCTGATGCTTCAAAATAAAATTGAGAAGCTAAAAACTGACACAGAATTTAAAAAAAATCATTGATCCAGCTATTTAACACAGCATCCTAAAAAAATCACTGATCCAGCTATTTAAGACAGCATCCTAAAAAAAATCACTGATCCAGCTATTTAAGACAGCATCCAAACATAAAACGTAATAACTTATAAATTGCACTAATTTAATGATTTAAATAATTTAAATGATTTAATTTAAAGCTTAGAGGCTAATTCAAACTATGAAAATTCCTAAGACTGAATTTAACGGAAGTTGTGACTGGCCAGTACATTTCATGACTTGAGAAGCACTCACAATTCCACATCGAATTTCTAAGCCATGGTTACTTTCTGAAGAACTGCTCGAATTTTAAATGCTCTCAGCTTAAGAAAGATGCATAATTGTGACTTCAGGACAACAGGCAATACTACGAAAAACTCTAATCTTCTTTGATAAGCCAAATGATACTATAGTCAATCAGACAAGTTGAAAAGCAAAAGTGATATGAACAGCTGAAATGAAAATGTACCAAAAATTTGCTTATAACTGCTATTAAGCCAGCATGGTCTCATCGTCCACAGCTTCTATGGTTACTTAACTGAAAGAATGTCTCGAATATTGCACCTATTTAATGTGTCCATCAACTACCTTTTAAGGCTCATCAGGGACGTTTTTACTCTGGAAGACGCTAATCTATACAGACAGTACACCAAATGGGAGGCTAAGAAAGTAGACCATAGCTCAGAGATATGAATGGATTACAGCTTCAAAGAAATTTATGTCACAAAAATAGTTGCAAAATTTTCAAATTATGTCTATTTAAAACATGATGCTCAGAAGAACACTTAATATATCTCATGTCATCTGAGAATGAAGACTACCGATGCAGCAAAATTTCAAGTAAAGAACATTATCAATAGCTGTCAGTTTCAAATAGAAACTGATTGTAGTTTTTATAAAAACCAAGCATTTAAATACAATAAATAACAATAAAGTTCTTATCTCAACAGCATACTCGTAATAATAATTTTAAACTCCTGAGCTACTTTAAAACTACTCATCATCTCTGTAAGCTTTACCTATATTTTGGTAAAAAATTTAAGAGTAAAAAATATTGCGCATACACGGTGTACAATGTATTCTTGTTTCTTTAGATTTATTACACATTTTTCAACAATTCTCATTTCAATTTTCTGCATCTTTCTTTAATAGTACTTTTAATATTGTGTTTCCATATATGTTTCTTCCTTTTTAATTTCTTCATACTTATTTTCTCACGCTTTACTTCAACACACTTTTCTTCAAAATCAGTCATACATCTTTGCTTTGAATCTTTCAAGAATGATACCTTTTTATCAATTATAAGATTAGAAATATCTGCTATTACTTAGTATACCCCTAATTACTCCACACACAACTACCTAAAAGCTGTCTACAGTCATCCTAGCTACACAACTATCTCAGTCATCCCATCTAAAAGCTGATTTGCAGCAGCTTCATTTATTTTCATGTAAATATATTAAATTTATTTCATTGACGTCTCAAGATATGCTGTATGGAAAATATGGCTTATTATGAGCATGTAATATAAAATTCTAACTTTAATTTGTAACAGCTTCTTAAATTTCCTTTTGAATTTGGTTATTTCCTTTTACAATTATAAAAATAGAAATATGTTTATGATGTGCATGATTTCAAATTTAATCTCTGTCATGTGATTAATAGCATTAATGATTCCTGTTCTTACATAATGGCAAAAGCAAAACTGAAATCTCTTATCAAACAATAAGGAAAAATTTACAAATTCAAATTTTTAACCAAACATTAGGGATAAAATGGAAGCATAGGAATGCTATTCTTAATCTAGTATTAATACTGTTGCATGTGTATGGGTGTGTAATGGACTGAAGGCACATAGAACCAACTGTAGCTTGACAAAATTTATTTTACGAAATGAAACACTTTACAGTTCTGGAACTTTCCATAAAAATACTCAGTACAGCTCTTCTCAGTATTAAAGGGTATAATCAGGAGTTATATTTCAAACTACTATGAACGTTAAACACAGTGCAATGCAAACACCTAAAAGGCAAAGCTCATATGGAGATTTCACAATATTCTGAACTAAACAATTGAGAACTGATGTTCTCTCTGGGCTGATATAGTTTTCTCGGACTGATGAGAAATCTTTAATACCTTCCATTTCTTGAAATTACTAGAAGGCATATATGGAAAAAGTACCAGATAAAGTTACATATAGGGATCAATTACACTACCAGTTAAAGTTATACAGAGACAGAAGCAAAATGTCGCCAAGTCAATTTAGCGACAAAAATTAGTCACCCAAACCACTCCCACCTTGGCGATATCTTGCCAAACTAGCAAGAGAGTCATTTATCTCAGCATTAGATACAGTTATTCCTGTAACCTTTTTTTCCACCACAGCTTCCCTTTTCAAACATTTCATGTTACATTATATGAAAGATACTGCAATTTCACATACAATTTCCCTAATATTATTTACATATATACAAAATTTGTAACAGTATCATGATTTTCACACTAAACTAGTACTAATATCATTATTTTCCCTAATATCATTGTGTACTGCTAATAGGATACCAAACTGTCTGGCATTTCGAAAATGCTGTTAATATGTGAAACTTATGCATGTACTACTTTATTGTATTTCATTCTATGAATGAAATCTCAAATAAATATATGTATCAAATGATCCTGACTGCATCTAAATGAAAGGCATCTCCAGTGTACCATGACCAGCATTACCAGCTATACAATCTAAAAATACAATGCAAATATTGTCATCATCTAGACCGGCGGTTCTCAGTCGGGCGAAAGAATTTGCTCTTGGGAAATTTTCATAGTTTCAGGGGAAAATGCACTCAGCTTTTTATTTACCTGTTAAGCATTTAGTTTATGAATATTTTATTCATGTTTTGGTATTTATCAATATTTTCTATGCCTTTTTCTTGTCCAATTTCTAAATGCATTAAAAATAATCTTAAATTTAAATAAATGTAAATGTATTTTTCTAGTTTTGAAAAGGAACAAGGGAAAGCGTAGCTATGATGACAGGGTTGCAGAGAGCAAAAGAGACTGAGAACCACTGATCTAGACAAAGACTCGAAAGTTTCATAACAATTTAGTTTATTAAATGTAATTACCATTTGCAACAGAAGTACTGCTTGGAGCAGCTGCAAATTGTTCTGCAGAAATAGGTTTTCCTTGAACTTCTTTTTCTGGTTTAGAAGGCTCTAGAGGAAACTTGACAGCTTGCTGTTCAGCTCTTGGGTTTTTGCCTCTTCCTCTTCCACGACCTAGAGAATATTAAGAATAGTGTAAATAAAGAACCTTAAAACTTTTAATTTACTGTATTCACAAAGTGCAATCAGTCAAGTGAATAATAATGTTAACAAAAACTTAGCTGCTATCACACATCCATTTGTTTCAGCAAACAATAATTTTAAACAATTTTACTACTAAATAAATGACAAACAACTTTTTCCTTCCTTTCACAAAATATTAGTACAGAAACAAAAATTATTTAGTAAGAAAAATAACTACAAATAACTACAGTATTAAATATAATATGATTTACACAAAGATATGATTCATCCAGATCAGATACCAAAATGATAGAATGGCTGTAAAAGGTCATTATGTAGAAAAAAAACTTCCCACAGCAACTACATCTTATAGACAACCACTTCTGAAAGTGACCTGGATTTCTGAGACTCTAAATATATTAGTACCAAACATCCTTTACAGTCTTGTTCTATAAGCTGACCATCCTTGCAGAATAAAAAAGTCATCTGGGAATGACAGCCATTTTGGGGACATTTGAGAGCATATGAAACTTTTCCATTAATCAGGATATTTTGTAAAATAATATTATATTCAGTTAAACTTCTTAATATATTATTATTTTACAAAATATCCAGATTAATGGAAAATTTTCATATGCTCTCACACCCAGCAATTTATTTCTATGAAAACGTGTCCAAGTTAATAAAATATTAACCTCTAACCTTGATGAATTC
>KK118538.1:146023-171017 GCA_000611955.2 Stegodyphus mimosarum
AACTCTCCTTCTCCTCCCCCCCAAAAAAACTTTCCTATAAAACATGAACTCTGAACTTTTTTTTGTGTTAAACTTTTTAGCATTTAATTTAAAAAAATTTATTTTTAAAAATTACAAAACTAAAGTCACTTTAACATTCAGATCTAACTCAGCTAAATACAACAAATCATAAAGCATTTTTATATACAGGAAGGTTCTTACTACTGTTAAAACCACAATAGTTGCTTAGGGGGAGGGGAAATTGGCATACAGAATAAAGAAAATTGGGTTTATGATCATTATGATCAATTAACTGTTCTAGCTTTTATTGGCTACAGAAACAATAAATAATGAAACGGTAATTTGTTCATTTAAATTTTGATCATGTTACAAAAAGTATAATTACAAATGAAATCAGTACTCATTAAAACATTTTTGAGAACTAAAAAGTTTAAAATTTGAAATCAGATGATGATTTCTAAGCAATTTATAACTAAGCAAACATATCTAGCCACTTTAAGCAAGCTTTTTCTCTCTCTAAATATATGTTGGTGTATAAACAATGAAGAAATATAAAAATTAAAATTTGAAAAAAAATCTTTTTTTAAGGAACTGCTGTAAACAAACAAAAAAGTAAATATGTAAAAGTAAATTTACGAAATAAAGTTCTTGAGCAAAAATATCAAATGCTCAAAGTATGCAATAAAACTATACATAAATGAATGAAAAATGCAGTTTTGAGAAAAGCGAAACAAGAAGCAATAAACCAAATTTAGAATGAAAACATTCAAAGATTAAATCTGGTAACATGGATACACATATACCTATATGCAAGATTCATTTGAATTTTGACATTAAAAATAACTTCTCATAGTTTTTCCCTTATTAAGTTTTAATTATGAAAGTGATGCTAAAAATTGAAACATGCCTTCTAATACAAATTAAAATATAACTTTCATCTGCTAGACAATTTATCAAAATAAAGGAACATAATAAAAACAAAACAAAAAAAGACAAATAAATAAATAAATCATGCTGGAATAAATTATGCTATTAGGCACATTAAGTATCTACACTAATATATTACCAATATCTCGCATCTAATATGCCTTCTGATATAAATTAAAGTATAATTTCCGCATGCTAGAAAATGTATCAAAATTATGGAAAAGAAGGAAAACAAAAACTGAAACTTTTCATGCTAAAATAAATTATGTTACTAAGCGTACCTCTGCCTCTTGAACTCATCGTTTAACTTCAAGCGTAATATGAATATCAAATACTATATTTTAATAAGCAACAGAACTTGAAACTCATTTTGCCAATTCCAGATGCATTATCCTGCTTTCTTGACAGGTCACGTTCTAAATGTGATTGCATCAGCAACCGTCAACACGTATGGTTTATTTAGAAATATTAGGGTTGCTTGTTTGGCGATCTTAGTGGGCAATGTACTAGCGACTTTTCTGTTCACATATTCATTCAAACTTAAACTGTTGGTCAATGATGGAAATGTTTCGCTATAAAACTATTGACATGATTAATATTTTTAATAAACGCCTATCAACCTTAACAGCAAACCAACTCAAATTCATATGGATAAAAAACAGAAACTCTCCGTTAAGGATGTTGCAGATAAAAACTCTTGTATTGCTTTAAATTTATCTTTTGCAGAATGGCAACAAAAATTACTTTAGTTCCTAAAATTGGGCAACAAGAAATACTGATGGTTGTTTACGTCAGTAGTTAGCTGATAACAATTAACAACTATACGTCACAGGCAACGTGCATGGGTTGCTATAATTGGCTTCGTATTACCTTTTTGTTGTATAATTTCTAGAAAGATCAATCTAAAAATCCATCGATAACATAATAAAAATAAATTCAGATGACGAAAGGTGATTTTGTTACCGCTCCTAGTACGAGCTGATAAATTTATCTACACGTTTGCATTTTGTTGCATCAACAACCAAACAAAACTTGTGATTACAAATGTATCGTATGCTGGAGCATGTAATAATCTAAAATTTCAAAATTTTACAATCTCTAAGATTTTTTTCTGAATAAAAAAAAAAAAAATGAAATGTTTCATATTTTAAATTACGTCCAAAGAGGCGCTTTTTTAACGTTTTGTGTGTTACCTTTGTTTATTAAATATCACGTTCTTTGCACTTAAACTATAAAATTCAGTTCAACAGCAATATTGAAAAATAATTTTAAAATGAGCATATCTTTAGAATTTCTGATACAACAGTTCCGCGCAATGGAGATAAAAAAAGTTTTTTTTTCCCTTTTCTTTCGCGTAGAGTGTTGCCATTGCTCGCTTTTAAATCGCTGAGTTTGTTAATAAAAAATTCGTTAAAGTTTTACAAAATATAAAATAGATAATAAAACGAATTCCAAATTTGGGCTTCCAGATGCCCATATTCGGTGGAAGACTACATTATTCAAAACTGGATGGCTCTAGGTACTGTTGTTTAGCTCAGTTTCACCTCCAGTTTTGAGGGAGAGCACCCTGGGGCGGAAAGGCCTCTCAGCCCTCTCCCCCTACCACAAGCTCTCGAGATAACTTTTGACTAGCCGCATATTTAAAGTGCCCCCATACCGCACAGACAGAAGACATGGACATTTTACAAATATCCATACCTTCTTTGGGATTTGAGCCCGGGCTGTCCGGTGCAGCAGTCAGAGTCACTAACAACTGTACCGTTTGGGCGACACACTATATGGCGAGCCGAAAGTCCTCTCGTGTGGTTTGGAGGTAGTGGAAGAGGGGTGTGAGACCCTGGGACCAATCGCCCGGGTTGCTGTTCCTTAAAGCTGAGGTAGAACTGGGCAAAATCGTACTGTCACCTATATGATGCCAAGACTGTTGCCAACGACAGGCGTAAACTTGTACTCCTTGCACGATGAATTTCGTGGGCTTGTTCTGATAAAGTCACGCAAGTGATATCCGTCACATAAAAAACTTTTATAGGTGTTCAAATAAAAATCTAATAATTCTGTTGAATTCTATTTTCCATAAAAGTACCCGAGTATTTTAATGGGATTACTAGAGTATCTGTAATAAAGGAAAAAAAGTAAATTATTAGGCGTGAAGTGAATTACTAACAATTTACATTTTAATTACATTCTATATGCGTAACTTTGTGAACTGTGAAATTCAGGTGCGCAGTCAAAGGGGATGCCCTGTTTGAGCCCAACACCCCTTTTTAGTGCTACCTTTGCTTAAAAAAGTGCTAAATTATTTTCAGTATGTACTTCCTTATACGAAGGACTTAATTATATTTTTACTTCCTTACACGAAGTAAAAAGGAAGTATTGTAATCGCGAAAATTTTCGGGTATAATATTTGAAAGAAAATATCTATTTTGACCGCTATCGAATGCAATTTACCTTCTTTGGTAAATCTGGTAATTTACCTTCTTTTTGCGTGATATCCGTACGTAAGGGCAGAATAAACAACTCTAAAAAACCCCCCAAAAAAATAAAACTGATTTAAAATGAATTCTGAAGAAGAGATTTCGTGGCGTCTGTACGTACGTACGTATGTATGTATCTCGCATAACTAAAAAATGAGTACCCTCAGAACGTTGAAATTTTGTATCTAGGACTCTTTTAACATATAGAGATACACCCCCTATTTTGCAATCGGCAGGACCAAAAGTATATATATATATATATATCCCCTCTGTTACTCGGCTCAGTTTTTTTATTCTTATATGTTGATAAATTGCGCATTTTTTGCTTTAAAAATGGTTGAATTATGTTGCTCTTGTCTTCCAGTTAAGGTTTTTATGTCCTTAGTAAATTTGCATGCGAGAATTATAGAATTATCATCAATTTAACAGTTGATTAAGTGCGGCTAAGCCTAATCCTTTTTTCCATGTAAGCCATATTTGTTTACATTTGAAACTTAGGAGAATAGTGGATTTGTTGCCAATCTAGAGAAATTAAGCTTCGCAACAAGAAAGATAACGCTTTCTTTTATTATTGCGAATCCATTCAGGAATTTATTCGAAGAAATATTTTTTTTCCATTGGCGAGCCCTCAGCCGACTTCGACTTGGCCACTACTAAGGTCAGACAGGGTGGTCACTTTATTATGGAGGCACCTAATAAGTGGACCACCTTTGCCTCCTATGACGGACACTTACAACCATGCCTTCTCCGGGATACGAGCCCGAGCCCGTTGGTATCGCAGTCGTCTCCCCTAACCACTATACCATCTGGGCGGCATTCGAAGAAATAAGTGTTTAAGATTTACTTCGTAATTTTGAATACAGCTATTTTGAGTTTTTATGTATTTTTGCCTTGTCACAAAGTTAGACCTGAATTAATTGAATGAGAACTACTGAGTCGTCTAAAACTGTTTCTTTGCTTAATTTCTTTTACACATCGTTTTAGATTTATACTTGAATAGAACATGTGGCACCAATTAGGTAATTCTCCAGATGATATACATAATTTTTGTGCATTCTGAATTATAAAATGAATGAGATGTAAAGCTGTTAAGTGAATATAGCGCCAGAGTGTCGCTAAGGTGAACAATGTAGTGAATTTTAAACAGTGCGTTTATTCTATTGTAGTTTATGCCCTATCATGAAGTAGATTTAATTCAACTCAATACGTTTCAATGAAATGCAAAGTGCATATAATTTAATATTCTGTAGAAGAAAGTCATGTGGCGTACACATAAGATTTTTTAAATATTGTTTTCTAACGTCTCAACAAAATTGTCTGATTAACCAAGACTGAATAGAAATGCTGAGATTTTCGGAGTAAGATTAGAAAAAGTCATCTTGTCCCAACAAACAAGCGACGGAAAAATACGAAGGTTATGTGACACCTCCAAGTCGTAAAGTTTTTGTCTCTTTGGAGCTTTGAATAGTTCTCCTTAGCCTGTCCCATTTTCTCTCTAGCTCTGAAGGTCAGTGTTGATATTCTTTTTTGAACATGCAGCCACTAAAGAAGTAAAAGCCATTCAAGCATCTAAAATCACAAAGAGTGGGGAAATTAAGTTTTAAAAATTGAGTTGGAGTTGTAGAGACATTAGGTTATTTAGTAGCAGGAGACATGAAAAATATGCAATTCCTTCGCCGGGAATCGAACCACGGACCTCTGAAATACCGGCTCAGTGTGCTGACCATTACACCACGAAGGCATGCTAAGAATGTGGGAGATATACCTTGTATACTCCCCTTTTTAAAGGGCGACTAGGGTTTTAGGGGACCTAGTCCCCAAATCCTGGATGTGGAGAGTCATCATCTACA
The DNA here is from genome assembly GCA_000611955.2 of Stegodyphus mimosarum. Taxonomy (NCBI): domain Eukaryota; kingdom Metazoa; phylum Arthropoda; class Arachnida; order Araneae; family Eresidae; genus Stegodyphus; species Stegodyphus mimosarum. Next base: position 151,275 of record KK118538.1, read on the forward strand.
ACCCTTTTAGTTCGGGCGCCAGTGTAGAGACATTAGGTTATTACGAGGAAGGAGAGGTGAAAAATAAGCAACGCCTTCGCCGGGAATCGAACCACGGACCTCTGAAATACCGGCTCAGTGTGCTGATCATTACACCACGAAGGCATGCGAAGAAGGCGGGAGAAATACCTTATAGAGTATTTAACTTTAAGATTTGCTAAGTTTGCAATATTCCACAAGAGAGAAAAGGGGAAACTCAATAAAGTAATTTTGAACGATTGCTTTTTACATTAATTTCGAATTGCAGTAAAGTTAACAAATGACTTAAAAATATTAAATTACTTTTTTAATAATATAGAAAGCATGCCAGCTTCGATATTTTCAGTAATATAAATTTTATTTTTTTAAGCCCTTGTTATTTAAAATCATTTAATGGCGCAATTGTTAAATACGCAGGTGATTTAATCACTGCCAAATATCCTAATTTTTTCACTGCCTTATTTCATTTTATTATTTGTGTTATATTTATTTATTTATTTTGGGTGCGTCTGTATTTGGAACAAATTATCTGATAATTATGGAATAAAAGGAAGTATAAAGCGAAAAATCCGTAGAATGCAAAAATTCTATAGCCCATTAACGGGCAGAATGTATAAGGTCGCTCAACAGTACTAGTTAGACATAATCTCAGAAATAGAATCTCAGAAAACAGGCTGACTACATAAACACTTTTATGGCTTTCCTTACCTGTAATGTAATTACAAGCCAGTTTTCCTTAGAAAGTGTTCCATAAAGGCATCCCTTTCCATCCACAGATAACTTTCGTATGCTTTGGCATACTGAATCTATCAAACAGAACAAGTACATATGGAATGCTAATTATGTTGATTAAAAGTAATTAATGTTGTCAGGACTAAGTATTCTATGCGTACTTTTGGCGAACATATTCGTGAAGTAGTTAAAGGCCTGATCTTGAACAGGGAGCTGAATGCAGCTATGTTCTGTGGTTAAGTGGTAGAACAACTGCACGTAAGAAGGATTTAAAATCCTCTTTTATTAAACCACTATTATTTACAGCCAGTTCCCAACTCGGGAGGGATAACAGAAAATAATGACCGCACTTGGGTCTAAACTGAACAATCAAATACTTTATTACTATTACTTTATTACTACTAATCAAATACTTTATTACTATATTTATTATTATATTTTATTTATTTAAATCACTTTATTTTAAAGTGAATAGAAATTAAGCAGTCGTTGCTCACAGATCTATAAACGCGAGGTGGGCCTCTATGCGAAACTGCAAGATTTAGCTAATACTAACGCACTTAGATTTCTTCAATAAGTAATAGCGTAACAGCGCTAAGGCTTAGAACTTAAATGCTAGCTAGTCAGGCGAACGTCGAACAGAGCCGAAGTGATCTGAGACTAAAAGCTCTCTCACACTGAGAAGTTCCTCGCTAACCTTTAAATACAAACTTGGCTCCACTTCAAATTAGCATAAAGCTGAAACGCGCGCTCATTCTAACGGGAAGTTGAAATAAGAACTTACAGGAAAGAAAAAATCAACATAAAACTTTGTTAGTTTAAACTAAAACCTTACAATGTATATATTTGTAAGATCATATGCATCGCCCACATCAAGCCAAAATCACATTTTGGATGGAAATAATTTTGTTGGTATAGGTTTGATATTGCAGAAACCAATGTCGTGCTACAGTTCATACTAGAGTTTTAATATGATTCCAAAAAACAAATACATTATATTTTTAAATCATAATGCAAAACACGAAAAATGCAATATTCATATTAAAGTGTATCACTGATAGCCTCGGATGGGAATATTAAAATATTCTTGGTTTTTTGTTGGATTCATTTGCATCATGCAATATTTTATATTCATGTCCTAAAATTTTAAAATGATGGTTATTTCTTTTTAAATTCTAGATGGTATTTATTCTTAAAAATAACTTTTTTTCTTTTTTTTTACTAGTTTTAAAACTTTTTTACTCAAAAAGGAAAGATATAAAAGTAGCACGAAATGTAGGCGCATACTCTTTTTCTGTTTAACAGTTTTGAAATGTTCTTTAAAGAGTATTTAATTATTTAGAAATTAATTTTAAGAGAAGAAAATTCTTTCGGAATAAATACCTTTTTAATTTTGAAAAATCTTCATTAGAATTAAAGTTACAATTTAATTTTCTCTTTAGAAACATTTTCAGAAATTTATTCGTGGCAGAAGGTGAATTTGTAACAGATAGGTGGGCATCACAAGCGCCTGGCCCCAGCCACCACCATAAGCTCTTATTGGACACTACTTGTGATCTCACAGAGTGACGAAATTAATTCCCCGCGGCATTTTTGCGCGCGAAAAGCTTGCTTTAATTGCAAATACTCTGTTACATTCCACAAATTCACATTTATACAGAACATAACCAACACCAAAAAAAGTATAAGTTCACCTAACTTACACGAAACCCATAATAAAATCTCTTAAACCTGACGTCATAAACGACAACCAATAAGAACAGGGGTGGTGGCTGGGGCCAGGCGCTTGTGTGGGCATCGCTGTAGTTTTGAAAAAGCATGTATGCAAATACCATTTTACATGTAGAGAAGATGGATTCAGCTCTTTTATCTGCGCTTTTACTTCCATATTGAAAACATTTGCTTTGCTACTTTTTCTGATAAGATTGCATTTAAAATACTGCCCTTGCAAAAGGAGCTGTAACATACATGAATATGCATTTATTTGATCAGTTGCTGAGTCAGCTGAGAAAGTTAATGCAATAGCATCTGGGTTTTTTTCCAGAAAATAACAAAAAGCTAAGCAAAAGGTTATTAAATCGCGAGCTATGAGGATCATGAGTCCGCGAACTGATATGAAGATGAGAGAAGTAAACTCCATTTTATGGCACGACGTATGTGCTTCTTTATGGTGATAATTCCTAACATAAATGTTCACGTCTTTCTAATGTACGCTGCGGGTAGAGGGGGGAAGGACACTTCTATATCTCCCGTGTTATTGGGCTGATTGAGAACATTCAGCTTGCTTTTTTAATGTTTCAAAAGCGCGACTATATATTAGATTTATATGTAGCATTATTCTAACATATATATATATATATATATATATTAGAGTATATATATATATATATTAGAATTAGATTATATAGATGTTATATTATATATTAGATTATATGGGCATTATATTAGATTTATATGTAGCATTATTCTAACATACGTATTTTGACACAAAATTGGGCGTTTTCTGAAATGACATGCCTTTTTTTTCCATATTTCGATTCTACGACTCAAATTATGCCGAACTGTTCACTTTTGTAAAAATCGCATGAGTAGTTTTTAAAACATTAGCTCGCAAAAATTTAGCTCCTCAGTGTTAATTGAATTTGATATACACTCACTTACAAAAGTTAAGCACGGAGAGGAAAATGCAATTTCCGGAAGCCAATAAGAATTGAAGAGGATGCAATTCACTGCAGAGGTAGACGGAAGTATGCAAATATGTTAGGTAACAGCCAATCAGGCTTTCATGTCAAGAAATATGCAAAAAAGGCAGTCTTATAAGAAGCCAGCTTTATGAACTGTTACAGAAGTGATTGTAAGTGCTCTTAGAAGGTGTTTAAAACTTTCGTACAATTTGTTTTCAAGACATACGTGTTTCTATGACTTCCAGAAGACGAATGGAAGATTCTGAGCGCAGGCGTGCTGTGGGGCTCATTGAAGCAGGACAGTCGATCACAGATGTTGCTCTTTTCTTCGGCGTTCATCATTCTGAAATTTCACGTTTATGGAAACAATTCCAAACGACGCACACAGTTGTCCGAAGGCCTGTAGCCGGTCACCCAATGGTTATACCCCCCCGCGGAAGATCGATATATTGCTACTGTAGTCGAACGAAATCGCAGAGCGACCTCCACACGTGCGACATCTAGGCTTACAGCGTCCATTGGTAAAGCGATATCTGCAGGTACTGTATGCCGAAGATTACATATGAGTGGATTGTACGCCCGGGTACCTCGAGTTTGTGTTCCTCTATCCGTCCAATCAAGAGGGGTACGATTACAGTGGTGCCGGTAACATGTCAATTGGAATGTGTCTGACTGGGGCAATGTCATGTTTACTGGTGAGTCAAGATTTGCTCTGGAGCCAGATGACAAGCGTATAAGAATATGGCGTGAACAACGAACCCGCAATCATTCCAAAACATCACCGAATATCACGCATTCTGAGGCGGAAGTTTTATGGTGTGGGCAGGGATTTCATTTGGATATCGCACCGACCAGCACATCTTTAAACGGGGTTCTTTGACGGCTGTCCGGTATTGAGATGAAGTCCTAGAACCCATTGTGAGATTGTACGTTGCAGCAGTTGGCCTACTTTTGTTCTAATGGACGATAACGCACGTTCCCATACAGCTGACATCGTCGATGACTACCTGGAGAGTGAAGTGATTGCAAATATGGCATGGCCAGCATATTCACCCGACCTTAATCCCCAATGAAAATCTTTGGGATGCTCTTGGTCGTGCTGTATCTTCACGTTTCCCAAATCCAGCCACTCTTATTGAGCTGGAAACTGCCCTATAAGAAGAATGGCGATTGCTTAATTCTGCGGTGGTTGACCACCTAACTGAAATCATGGTCACAAGGTGTAAACTTTGTATACAGATGAGGGGGATCATATACCCTATTAATGTCCTTTTTTTCATTTTATGCTGTTTATTTTCATTTTATACATAACTCTGTTTAAGTCTCCAGTATGTCAATATTTGATAACTTAAAAAAATTTAATATTGTTTTCATTTCTGTATATAATTATTGATTTTGTTTATGCATAAATATATATGCTACTTAATATATGCTACTTTCCTGCCGAATTTTGTGTCAATCAATCATAAGTATTTCTTGATTTTTTTGCCTTTTACATCTTCGTGCTTAAGTTTTGGAAGTGAGAGTATATTTACCAATATCTCTTTTTTTTCTTAAATTTACGTGATTCCTTCTTCCAGAATTCGAAATTTAGGCTTAATCCAAATATAATTCGCACATTTGTTTTATGATTTATTTTTAAAATTTGTATTTTTAAATATTTTTCATAAATTTCTCGAAAAACGTTTTATATTATAACCTAAAAAAATTTTAACATCCTCTTAAAGTGCATGTATTTCTAGGCACGCCTGCAAAAAATTAGAGTTTTTTATTCAAAATTTTCTAAGATATACATGAAATTACATATTGTAGCGTTTTGAAATTTGGCATCCATTTAGTGAGCGATATTAACGTCAAATGTGGTTTACGCACTTTTTAAAAATTATTTTAAAGTAGGAACGATGACATTTTTTTCCGCTCGTCTGTAATGCAGAAAAGGAAAGGAAAGTTGGGTTACTATAAATTAGTTCGCCAAGTATATTATTCTTGGCGCAAACTGAAAAAAAAATGCCACGAGATAAGTTTTTAAAATTTTCCCGTAAATTTAGCAACAAAATTTACAAAATTTAATATTTAAGCATAATTTGAGTCGTAGAATCGAAATATGGAAAAAATTGGCATGTCATTTCAGAAAACGTCCGCTTTTGTGTCAAAATACCTATGTTAGAATAATGCTACATATAAAGATATATGTTAGAACAATGCTATACACTGGTGTGCAAAAGTTAAGGACGAGACGGTTTTTTCAATATAACTTTGTACAAAAGCTTTCCAAATCAACACATTTAATACCATAAGCTCCCCAATACGTAAGGACATGAGTAATGTAAGCAACACTTACTAAAAGAGAAATCAGAGGGATAAAAAGAAGCTTTATTGAAAAAGTAGCATGGAGCGCAATGCGACTGAAGGCCGAAACATCCCTCTGATGGGTGTCCAGCAAGAAAAATCCGGTCTTTAATAGGGGATATGATATCCCCTGACTGCTAGGCAGGTTTCACATCAATTGTACATGATGGATATGTGGTTGTTAATGAGCTGTTAAGACACTGCTGCTCATTCCTCTTGTGGCACCAATCGCAGTTTCGGAATCGTTACTGGCGATAAGTTACGTGCTGCCACGGATCTCCCTAGTAAGTTACGCACATGCTTGATGGGATTTAGATCCAGAGACTTTGCCGACCAATCCATGTGTTCAATATCTTCACTCTCCAACAGCTCTTCGACAGTAACTGTGCGATGAGGTGGAGCGTTGTCGTCCATAAAGAGGAACTGAGGCCCTTGTGAAGCATAGCCCTTGTGAAAAGACGCATGTAAGGAAGAAGAACCTCGTTACAATAGCAGTCCCAGGTGACGAGCCTCCTTGGGAGATATGAAGGTCGGTCCGGCTACCAAGCATTATGTCTGCTCGAACGAGAATTCCGTGACCTCCAAAACAGTCCCTTTTGATGATGTTGAAAGGGTTATTGCGTGTTCCCCGCTCTGTCCAGATGTGTATATGTCTAGAATCGCAACTCAGAATAAATCTGCTCTCATCTGTAAAGAGTACTCGTCCCCATTCATTGTCTCTCCAATTCCGGTGTTCCCGGCACCACAGAGAACGCCTTCTCCGATGGGCAGGCGTTAGAGGTACACACCGTACAGGGCGTCGTGCAAACAGACCACCACCGTGCAGTCTTCTGGCCACGGTAAAACGCGATATCGGTCGTCCAGTCGCCTGTATCGTGTGTCTAGCGATTTCTCCCGCTGTCTGCCGCCTGTTTCTTCTGGCCTGTAAGGCAATATACCGGTCATCTGCGGGTGTGGTTCCTCGTGGACGACCACTACTAAACCCCCGGATAGCTGTTCCTGTAGTTTGAAATTGTCTCCAAAGTCGTGAAACGATGCTGTGAGCAATTCCGAACTCTGCAGCCACACTTGTCACACTGCGGCCTTCCTCCAACTTCCCAATGATTCGACCTCGGGTAAAAGCATCCAGATGTCGTCTAACAGATTGATTATTCGCCATTTCTCGCTGAGGCAGCAACTCGGTGTGATTTTAACTGCTATACGGCGTGCAATCTCTTTGCCAGAAATACTGATCTTACACCGACAACATGCTTTATACTACTCAGACACTCTCCCATTACGTCTACCTGCATATCTGCGCATGTGCTACCGTACATCACCTTACTTAATCTCCTGATTGGTCTTTCTGTCCGCTCTGCCTCTTCGTTCAGCTGATATGCTAATTTTTCGACTTTGTCCTTAATTTTTGCACACCAGTGTATTTAAATCTAATATATATCTTAAGTCGCGCTTTCGAGGCATAAAAAACTCAATTTGAATTTCTTCAATTGGCCCAGTAGAACGGGAGATATAGAACTGTCCCTATTTTTTTTTAGCAGTGTACCATTTGACCTATGAACAAAGTTTGACTGACTGCTGGGTTTAACTGAATATTTACTGTAGATTTTCTACAGATCGATTAGAGAAAGAATTTCTATAGAATCTTACCACATTATTTGCGAAATAGAATTTGGCAACAACTATTGTAGTCTTTTTTTCTCCATTCCTCGACTGGGTTCTGTAAAAAAATTGTAAAGTTTGTTAGTCTTTACTTAAATTATTGAACAAACTCCAATTATCGCTGAGTCTGAAGATAATGACAAAGTCTTAAGAAGGTTCAAAATTAACCTTGTTGTTAAATCAGAACTTTAACAGAAGAGCATATTTCGTGATTGAGCCGCCCAGTTAGGCGAGCCGACTGCGATATCGAAGGGCCCCGGTCCGAATTGCGGAGCAAGCATGGATGCAAATTGTCTTTTCCCTCATAGGAGGTAACTGTGGCAGCCTGTTAGACGCCTCCACAATAAAATGGTCACCACTTCCGGCCATTGAGGAGGAGTGGCCATGGGAGAAGCTCCTTAGGCGTGGCCAATGCTGAAAAAAGGCAAGTGCTCGCCATTCGACTAAAAAAAAATCGAGTTTGACAAACTCTGCCTGCACTACGTGGCGAGATAACTTAAGGGAACAGACAATTTGAAATTTAAACTGGGTCGGTAACCAAATGTTGCGCAATTCAATTTAACGTGAAATTGTCTCCCGAACCTAACCAGCGTAAATATTTAAATATCGGTAGCAAAATAATGCAAAACCGCGAAGTTCAAGCTATCAGACTGGGAGAAAAGTAACGTGCTCCTACACAAGCAGGAACATGCTCTGAATTAAACTCCCCAAACCTTCCTTTAACTACTACCTCTTTCTACCTTATTTGCATTCTGGTAGGGAAATGGAAATAAGAAGTGACAGTAAAGATCCAAAGCATAAAATAACTGGTTAGTGCAAAATAATAATAACGAACCTACAAACCTGAAAATAATTTCAAAGCCAATATTTAAATTTCCCACAAAAATTCGTAGTAGAGGCAAAGAAAAAAAAAGTGGTAGCAATTTTCTATTAATTTTGCATTTATCTGCCATGAGTTCCAGCATAAATTTTCGTCCTCTGTAAAAGAACCAGTAGTGACAGGATTTCGGAAGAAGAAATTTTACGTTATTAATTCATTTAACTGTTAGAAATTACTTTATATTGTTTTTGTACCATAGAGATGGGAAGTGTTTCCTAAGAATATGTTCTGTAATTTCCCATAAATGTTTGATGTGATTCAGATTTGAAGATTAGGAGGGCTGTTGTCACAGCCGCTCCTAGATATTTTTTCTCTGGAGGAAAAGAAATAAATGAGCACCCTTATATGCAGTCAAATTAATCGCATTCGTGCATTTTTGTATTCATCAAAGGTAACTGTTTTAAATCAGAATATTCTAACACTTATATTTTTAACCGCAGATTTATATATTATAAAATGATATAGTTAATGATTTACAGTTTACAAACGAAAAAAAAATTAAAAAACTATCCTTTTAATAAATAGGAAATACTAACACTGAAATAATATAAAGAGTAATGAAATAACTTTAAAATATATTGCACGAATTTTGAAACATTTTTAACAATTTAACTTTTCTTAATTTAACGAAGCAAAATCATCAATCCCCCCCACACTTCCAATTTACTTGCTTGCTTAATTTATGTTCTATAAAGAAAATTGCCAATTTGAAAGTTTTCTTTATCAAGGAAAGATTTTTCTTGCTTAAAATTTTAAACTGTTGTAGTTTATAGAGTCCGAATTGCGAAATATTGAATCAAAGTCCTGCTGACCTTATGAGACTGAGAAGAAAATCATCGCTCCAGATAAAATATCTAAAATGTTGTGACAAATATCCTGAGAAGGTTTTAAGTAAACTTTTTATTTAAGCTCGAACTTAAACAGAAAGCACAACTTATGCGTCCAACTAAACGCCACCATTTGCGGGTACTTAAAATAATTAGTTGAAATTTCCAAATGAAAGGTAATGCAGTAAGAGACTGTATAAATTGATCTACTTAAGCTGGCTCAATATTTTTAATGCCGTATTTTTAACATCGGCTAGCGAAGTGACTAAAGCCGAGATAGTCACTGGCAGAACTGCGAACGAAGCTGCCAAAGGCTCTAAATCATTTAGAACCTTGACTTGAATACTGAACCAACTAATTCACAATCTGGTGAAAACTAAAGAAAGGAGAAGTTATAGTAAAGATTTAAATCATGTTGTTGCTCATGCTCACTTGTCTGACAGAGTCAGCCCAAGCCCACGGAAATTCTCGTGTCAAGGAGCGCCAGATTACGCCTGTGGTTGGCAACAGCTTTGAACACCTAACGGTTGACAGTGGGATTTGGCTCAGTTCCGCCCCCAATTTTGATGGAAAGCACCCCGGGGGGGACGGGTCCGATGGTCTCCCATTCCTCTCATTCCCCAAACCACATGAGAGGACTTCAGGCTCGCCGCATATTTAAAGTGCCGCCATGCCGTACCGACACCATACATTTACAAACATCCATGCCTTCTCCGGGATTCGAAGCGGCAGTATTCTACCTTAATTGGTTCACTTCACTCACAAAACGCTGTGTGAATGGGGTGAAGGCACTACAGTTCACTACTCTTTTGAATGCCCTAACATAAAAAAACGTCATCCCAAACATCTTAATGATTGCGCATATCTTATTTGGATTAAACATGCTCTGAGCAACGGTTTGGTACTGCACAAAGTTAACAAAGTATCTAAGACAGAGGTTTTCTAATGGAGGGGGGGGGGGAGTTTTCCCTGGGAGGAATTTCATAATTTCGGGGGGGTCAGCCTTTTATTTAGCTGCTAAGTATTTAGTTTGTGAATAAAAAAAAACTATTTTTATTCAATGTTTGATATTTATCAATATTTTCTATACATTCCGTTGTTTAATTTATAAAAATATGTTAAAAATAATCTAAATCTAAGTAAATGCATATGCATTTTTCGAGTTGTGTACAGAAGGAGGGGGGCGAAGATTCAGCGATGGTGAAAGGGGATGCACGGAGGAAAACAGGTTGAGAATTATTAATAAGTGCTGCTCTGACCAAATGAATTCGCAGAAAACAAACCTGTCTTATAAGCGTATTAAATATCGTCAGCCCTTGTTAACGTTTCAACTTCAGTCTCAGTTTTGAGGAAGAATTTTTTTTTATACATGTAAATATTTTCGAGTTGTTAGAATTACCCAGTTTAAATGTCTTCGAGTTTGTTACCTGGCCTGCTGCGAATAAATCTTACGATTGGCTCTTTCCGACTCTGGTCACAAATAAAACTGCTAATAGCAAGTCTTGATTAAATCCGCTGAGGCGTTCTGTTTATTGTATTCCAACACGCAATGAAACGGCATTAGAAATCCTTTTACCTTTGTATGTAAACCGGTAAGCTTCCTCTGCATATCAGCTACTACATCTATGATTGGTACGCGTTTTGCCGACGATGATAGCACGAACCCACTTCAGATAATATCGCTGTTTTACGCATTACCGTTGTTATCGTTGTTTTACGTGTGAGAAAATTTACCTCATGAAAGAACTTTGATCGCTTGGCTTATTAAAAGGCTTCCTCAAAAAATGACTATTGGAAATTTTTAATTTTTAATTTTTAAGATTTATCCTAAGTTTATTAAGAGTTATTTTAAGTTTTGTATCTTTCCTGTCTTATTCTAATTTCAGTTTACAATTTCCTGCCAGAATGTAATTTTAGAAACGTAGTAAATGCAAATGAGAAAGAGCACTATTTAAGTTGATCGAGTTGCACTATTTAAGTTGAACGACTTCGAGAGTTAAGATAAAGACTTTATTTAGTGTGTTTCAAACTTGCAAATAGTGTAAACAGTGTACATAATTTTCGTATTTTTCAACTTTATTATTTTCAACTTTATTTCTTATATTTTACTTACCAGAGACTTTGTGTATCTGCATTTACCTTGACAAAGCTCTAATACTACACCGGTGTGCAAAAATTAAGGACGAAGTCGAAAAATTAGCATATCAGCTGAACGAAGAGGCAGAGCGGACAGAAAGACCAATCAGGAGATTAAGTAAGGTGATGTACGGTAGCACATGCGCAGATATGCAGGTAGACGTAATGGGGGAGTGTCTGAGTCGTATAAAGCATGTTGTCGGTGTAAGATCAGTATTTCTGGCAAAGAGATTGCACGCCGTATAGCAGTTAAAATCACACCGAGTTGCTGCCTCAGCGAGAAATGGCGAATAATCAATCTGTTAGACGACATCTGGATGCTTTTACCCGAGGTCGAATCATTGGGAAGTTGGAGGAAGGCCGCAGTGTGACAAGTGTGACTGCAGAGTTCGGAATGGCTCACAGCTATGGTTTCACGACTTTGGAGACAATTTCAAACTACAGGAAGAGCTATCAGGGGGTTTAGTAGTGGTCGTCTACGAGGAGCCGATGACCGGTATATTGCCTTACAGGCCAGAAGAAACAGGCGGCAGACAGCGGGAGAAATCGATAGACACACGACACAGGCGACTGGACGACCGATATCGCGTTTTACCGTGGCCAGAAGACTGCACGGTGGTGGTCTGTTTGCACGACGCCCTGTACGGTGTGTACCTCTAACGCCTGCCCATCGGAGAAGGCGTTCTCTGTGGTGCCGGGAACACCGGAATTGGAGAGACAATGAATGGGGACGAGTACTCTTTACAGATGAGAGCAGATTTAGTCTGAGTTGCGATTCTAGACACATACACATGTGGACAGAGCGGGGAACACGCAATAACCCCTTCAACATCATCAAAAGGGACTGTTTTGGAGGTCGCGGAGTTCTCGTTCGAGCAGACATAATGCTTGGTAGCCGGACCGACCTTCATATCTCCCAAGGAGGTTCGTCACCTGGGACTGCTATTGTAACGAGGTTCTTCTTCCTTACATGCGTCTTTTCACAAGGGCTATGGGTCCTCAGTTCCTCTTCATGGACGACAACGCTCCACCTCATCGCACAGTTACTGTCGAAGAGCTGTTGGAGAGTGAAGATATTGAACATATGGATTGATCGGCAAGGTCTCTGGATCTAAATGCCGTCAAGCACCTACAGAACTTACTAGGGAGACCCGTGGCAGCACGTAACTTATTGCCAGTAACGATTCCGAAACTGCGATTGGTGCTACAAGAGGAACGAGCAGCAGTGTCTCAACAGCTCATTAACAACCACATATACAGCATGCACAAATGATGTGAAACTTGCCTAGCAGTCAGGGGAGATCATATCCCCTATTAAAGACCGGATGCTTCTTGCTGGACACCCATCACAGGGATGTTTCGGCCTTCAGTCGCATTGCGCTCTATGCTACTTTTTCAATAAAGCTTCTTTTTATCCCTCTGATTTCTCTTTTAGTAAGTGTTGCTTACATTACTCATGTCCTTACGTATTAGGGATCTTACGGTATTAAATGTGTTGATTTGGAAAGCTTTTGTACAAAGTAATATTGAAAAAACCGTCTCGTCCTTAATTTTTGCCCACCAGTGCATGAATCTATCAACGTCAGTACAGTAGTACTTGAACTATTTCGCCTTTTAAAAGGCGGTGGCGGATTCCGCCTTACGACTTTTGAAACCAAAGCCTAAAGGCAAATAAAATCCAATGCAGCAGTAAAAGCAAAATCTTGCTATACGCCGCTTTACCAGATAGAGAAACCGATACCGATACTGACTTCGAGAGAGAGAGAGAGAGAGAGAGAGTTTGATTTCCTGACTAGCGCGTGTTTGCCTTTGGCTACGTTCTATCTTAGGTACTACGCTCGGCCATACCTTAGGCCCTTGCTTGGCTTCGCCGATTTATTTAATACTTAGGGGCCAACTATTTAAATTTCTGATAGCTCCGGCTATAACTTTCAGATAGCTTAGTTAAGCTAGTTTAGTTCAATTTAAATTTCATAGTTATTTAAGTTCAAGCCCGATTGGAGGCTTTATGTAAAGTTCCAAGTAGGAACTGATTGTAAATATTCTGAAAAATAAAGGATATTAAACCCTTCTTAAGACTTACTTGTTTTGTTCACACACTTAAGCGATTATTCTCTTGTTAGTGTTCGTGGGGTTCTAAGACAGAACTTTGGAATTACATAAGAAAAACCCCCACAAATTTTTAGAAAACGTATTTTAGGTGCGAAACAACTGTAGAATTTTTTTTAATTAACCAGTTATTATAGCCGAACCTTTATTTTAAATTCTTTCCGTATTTCTCACCAGAATGCGAATTATTAGTTGCACTTAAAAGTCGAGGGTTTGAATGTTTTAAGATTAGAGCGTCTGGCAACCTCGCAATGCAGTTGCGTATTATCGCTAGGTCTGTCAAAGTTATTTCGGCTTAGCATCTTACTAACGACGTTTAAAATGTGTGCCATTAATTACTTTGATCCAGCTTAAGTAGACTGTTATGTGTGCATACTATGTTGCTTACATCTGAATTTATCTTTACTTACATTTGAATTTAATTTATGTTTGAATTACATCAGACTCCGTTACTTACATTTGAATTTGACTTTACCTTAAGTTAAATACCAGCAGTATAGCGGAGGCAAGACTTAATTTCTAAAATGAAAAGTGCCAGAGCGCTAGGGAAGACTGTCAGGAAGCAAGATCTAGAATAAATAAATAAATAAATAAATAAAATACATAATAAAATAATTATTAATTAAAAAATAATTACATAATTAATGTTTAGACTAACTGAATAATTAAAGTTATTAATAAAATATAAGGAGGTAAACAAAAAGGCCGTAAGTTATGAAACAAATCGTAAATATTTAGATAATAAAATAAAGTACTGGACCTTGAATTATTTGGTGTTGCGGCTGGAATTTAAATTTCCCACAAAAACTGAGAAACAGCTCAACCGGTCTCCGGTTGAATTTAAGCCATGAATATAATGTACTACTTCAAAGGATGATAGAAATAAAGACCATTCGTTCTTCCAGCACACCAATGAAAAACGTTAAATGGCTAAAGAATCACTAATGAGATTAGAGGGAATGTTATAAACAGCAACAGAATATTAAGAAAATTTTAACGGATGATATGTAAATATGAAAAGAGACGAGGCCAGTGTTTTCGGAACAGTCCAGCATTCCATCCGACAACGATCTCCTGTCAATATAATTCTAGCTGTCAAGCAGAATGTGACAGGGGAGCAAATTTTTCTCAAATCTGAGGGTCAGCTGATAAAAGGGCAACAAATGATAGCTTTCATCCACCGTCTTTGGTCATATCTTCCCGAAAATATTGCAGTTGCTCATTTTCGCGGGAAGATACTGGGATTGAAACGAAAATTTATCCCCTGTTTTATAAATTCACTGTACTTACAGCAAATAAGCCCTTAATTTGTGGGTGGAGGTTTTTCTTTCCTTAAGAGTCTCTACCTCTGTCTAAGGGTTTGGTTCCCAAGGTATACAAAGAGACCTTAACAAAGAGTACCCTTACCAAAGAGAGGTATGCAATCAGAGAAGTTACATCTGATTTTTAATATAATTCTGTTATTAAAAATAAAATTTTTGAGATCAAATTTCTGCTGAATTTGTTGTTCAGTTATATAAAAGAAGTCTCGGAACTTTCTTATTTAGGAGCCCTAAATAAGAAAGCTCCGACACTTCTTGCTCCGCTGCACTCCGGCTAGAATTATGATTTATTCCCAAAGCTAAGAAGTACCAGAGCCGCACTCCAGTGCATTCCGGCGCAATTTAAGCTCTGAGAGGAGGTTCATCTGTTGCACAGATAGTGTCTTCTGTTCATTTAAGAGTTAAATAAAAAGGTTATTTTAATCTTTTTACTTAAGACTTAGCATTGCTTCAGCAATGACAAAGCGATAACGTGCTACTATGCTAATAGGGTCTGTAGGACACAAACACAAGGTACAAACAGCAGAACCCTATACAGGAAAGATCAAGAAGGTAAATTCTGGAGCTAAATGAAACGACATGAAGCAAGAACTGCTTTGAATTTCTTAAACAGCTTAAGAAATTAAGATTTGCGTGAAATATGCGACAATTTTTGGATACTATATGAATAAATCCAAGAGCATTATTCAACTGTACTGTGTGTCTTCAGTGGTTGATCGTAGGTCCATGTTTTCAACTTAGTTAAGAGAAATAAAACAAGAAAAACAAGGAAAAATGTATAAGGTATTTCTCCCGCCTTCTTCGCATGCCTTCGTGGTGTAGTGGCCAGCGCTCGGCGCGTCGAGATGTCCGTGGTTCGAGTGCAGGTGAGGGCATTGCTTCCTTGTTTCCAAAATAACCTAATGTCTCTACAGTGGCGCCCGAACCAAAAAAGGTGGTAGATGATCTCCTCCATCACCAGGATTTGGCGACTGGATCCCCTAATCCCCAGTCGCCCTTTAAAAGGGGGGATATATAAGATATATCTATCGCCTTCTTAGCTTGCCTTCGTGGTGTAGTGGTCAGGATGCTCGGCACGTATTCGCGAGGTCCGTGGTTCGAATTCCGGAGAGATCATTGCTCATTTTTCATCTCTCATGCTTCAAAAAAAAAAAAAATCTAATGTCTTTAGAAAAGAATGAAATAAGATTCACTCACATACGGCAGTTTGATTCATGAAACAGTTTTCAGTAAAAAGTTGAATTTAAAGTTCTTATTCTGAACTTGCGTGAAAAATATGCCAGTGAGATTCTAAAATACAGTTCACGAAATGAATAATTTGTACTCTGTGTACGATTAAAATTACGCTAGTACAGAATAATAGCAAAAACAGTACAGCTATAAAGGAAGAGTGGAGGACATACACAGAAAGTTGGCTCTCATTCGCATCACACACGGGGAAAACCTCGAAAAACGCCGATGGCCTGTCCAATCACAAAATTTGCGTATGGGTAGAATGACCAGGATACACGGTTTTATCCACTTTTGAGGATGAAGGGCAACAAATTACATGAGATACCACTCATTAAAACTTTTAGAGACGATATGTAAACATTGCTGAAGAAAATTATACCTATTCAGTTTCGAAAGAAAATTTCATAAAAATAATAAACATTATAGGGGAAGTTTAAATAAAACTTAGTGTTATACGACCACTAAATAGGCTGTTCTCGTTGTGTTGTTCATTGGAAAAAGGGCTTAATTCACATAATTTTGAAAAATTAATTCATTCCCAATTTTCTATGTTAGGCATAAGTTCTTTTGCTTAAAAGATCTTCGGTAAAATAAGGAACTAATTTGAATTTTCTTTGAAAAAAATAGAGTTAAAAAATGAAATACCGTATTTTAATAGAAGGCATGACGTGACCAGCATCATTAGATTCAGAAAACCTAATTTCATTCATTTCTTAAGTTGAAGGCAGGGGTAGGTGACTAAATATATGACAGATATTTAGACGGTTATTGTTTCGAAGGATGTATAAACTTGATTTAAAGATTTGCTCCCGAATGAGTCTAATATTACTCATAGTTTTTGTATTTTCTTAACTTAACGACGGAAATTTAAATGATTTCTGAAATGTCATTAGATATTAAAAAAACTGTTCAGTTTTGAATTTAGAAATTATTCAGCTTTTAAGTTACAAAAATTGGAAGAAAAATGTTCCTTTAAAAAAACAAAAAAAATTCGTAGTTTTCAGATGAATATATAAATGTGGTTTTTAGTAAGTCGTTAAGTATGTCAAGAAATTATTATTAAGTTCGGAAGTTCGAAATTGCACCAAAATGTTTTTTGGATTTCAGAAACTTAAATTTACATATTAATTGAAAATTTTATAAATAGCACATTCATAAATTACTGAGTTGAAAGCTCCATCGCCAAACTGCCTCGAATAATTACAAATTCTATTTTCAAAACTAAGGATATTCTTCGAACTATCAAAATTAGGAGAGGAAGATTAGAATTTAATGAATGGCGAAAGTTATTGCTCTTTCTGGTGTTTAAATATATTATAGAGAAAATTACAAAATTAGTCAAGGTGAAGGACATAAATAAGATAAAAGTTTAGTTAGTTGCTGATAGATGGCAGCACTATGAACCATTGACCGTTGTTGATCAGGCGTCAAAGTACTGCTGTTTTAATAGGTAGATGGTGAAGCTTTTACGCATTGGAGGTTAATTATGAAACAACAGTAGAGCACCGCTGATAAACGACTAAAGAATTCCAGCTGAGCTGGAAACTTATGACAGAATAGTAGACGAAACAAGGCTAGCTGAACTTTATAAGGCGCCATCCAGCGGCAGTCAGCAGCATGAAATAACGAAAATAAAGTAATCGAACAGTAGTAGTGTCCTTGTCCAGCAGGAGGAGCATTGGATTTACACGCAACTAACCTTAGGGAAATGTAAATACAAACATACACTGGTGTGCAAAAATTAAGGACGAGACGGTTTTTTCAATATAACTTTGTACAAAAGCTTTCCAAATCAACACATTTAATACCGTAAGATCCCCAATACGTAAGGACATGAGTAATGTAAGCAACACTTACCAAAAGAGAAATCAGAGGGATAAAAAGAAGCTTTATTGAAAAAGCAGTATGGAGCGCAATGCGACTGAAGGCCGAAACATCCCTGTGATGGGTGTCCAGCAAAAAACATCCGGTCTTTAATAGGGGATATGATCTCCACTGACTGCTAGGCAGGTTTCACATCATTTGTGCATGCTGGATATGTGGTTGTTAATGAGCTGTTGAGACACTGCTGCTCGTTCCTCTTGTGGCACCAATCGCAGTTTCGGAATCGTTACTGGCGATAAGTTATGTGCTGCCACGGGTCTCCCTAGTAAGTTCCGTACATGCTTGATGGGATTTAGATCCAGAGACTTTGCCGACTAATCCATGTGTTCAATATCTTCACTCTCCAACAGCTCTTCGACAGTAACTGTGCGATGAGGTGGAGCGTTGTCGTCCATGAAGAGGAAATGAGGACCCATACCCCTTGCGAAAAGACGCATGTAAGGAAGAAGAACTTCGTTACAATAGCAGTCCCAGGTGACGAACCTCATTGGGAGATATGAAGGTCGGTCCGGCTACCAAGCATTATGTCTGCTCAAACGAGAACTCCGCGACCTCCAAAACAGTCCCTTTTGATGATGTTGAAGGGGTTATTGTGTGTTCCCCGCTCTGTCCAGATATGTATGTGTCTAGAATCGCAACTCAGACTAAATCTGCTCTCATCTGTAAAGAGTACTCGTCGCCATTCATTGTCTCTCCGGCGTTCCCGGCACCACAGAGAACGCCTTCTCCGATGGGCAGGCGTTAGAGGTACACACCGTACAGGGCGTCGTGCAAACAGACCACCACCGTGCAGTCTTCTGGCCACGGTAAAAAGCGATATCGGTCGTCCAGTCGCCTGTGTCGTGTGTCTAGCGATTTCTCCCGCTGTCTGCCGCCTGTTTCTTCTGGCCTGTAAGGCAATATACCGGTCATCTGCGGGTGTGGTTCCTCGTGGACGACCACTACTAAACCCCCGGATAGCTGTTCCTGTAGTTTGAAATTGTCTCCAAAGTCGTGAAACGATGCTGTGAGCAATTCCGAACTCTGCAGCCACACTTGTCACACTGCGGCCTTTCTCCAACTTCCCAATGATTCGACCTCGGGTAAAAGCCTCCAGATGTCGTTTAACAGATTGATTATTCGCCATTTCTCGCTGAGGCAGTAACTCGGTGTGATTTTAACTGCTATACGGCGTGCAATCTCTTTGCCAGAAATACTGATCTTACACCGACAACATGCTTTATACGACTCAGACATTCCCCCATTACGTCTACCTGCATATCTGCGCATGTGCTACCGTACATCACCTTACTTAATCTCCTGATTGGTCTTTCTGTCCGCTCTGCCTCTTCGTTCAGCTGATATGCTAATTTTTCGACTTCGTCCTTAATTTTTGCACACCAGTGTAGATTGCAAAACACTTAAATAGATGCGAACATGGAATTTGAAATAATATAATTTTTTAAAGCAATTATTTTTAAAGCAAATTATGTGAAACTAAATATACCGTATTCTAGAATACGAAATCGATTTTGAATAAACAGATGTACTTTTGCAAATACAGTATATACTGAAAAGCTTCCTAATATGTGAACCAACAAAGGTATCCTCCATCAACTTTGCATGACTAATTGACGAAGTTTTGATGGGAACCTTGAAAACTTCACTTTCTTGTTGCACACGTTTTATAAACTTTTAAATTAATCCTTAGTTGATGTGCAGCGGAGGGAGTAAAATGTTCTTAGATTCAACCAATGGCTCATTTTGAACACTTTTTTTCTCTAGTGTAGAATTGGGTGCCTCTTCGATTGACGTCAAATTTTGTTCAAATTTGGCGTAAGTAACAAAATAACTTTAATCTTATATGACGTCATCGTTCTCCCGATTTTTTTAAGTGAGAATAGATCGATGTGTACATGCATAACGGCAGT
>KK118538.1:171126-186908 GCA_000611955.2 Stegodyphus mimosarum
GCCTTTTTTAAGCAAAAATAAATAGATGTGTACATTGACACCAAGTTTGCGCGATTCTTTGACTTCTTATTTTTGGTTTTGTGCAGCGTGTATCTGGAAATTGCGCCCACCCTGGCGCCGATCCTGGCGTCAAATATGAATCGCCATTAAAAACAAGGGACACCCAATTGTAAACTTTTAACCATTTTTTTTGTACCAGGTTGAAATATTTCTCTCCCAGAGAATTCGTTTTTAACGTAATGAAGATCAGTTCCATTCACATATGAAGCGATGGTATTTGGCATATCCCATCGGCATTCTTAATATAACAGCAATAACTTTGCGAACATTACAAATTTGCCACTAAACCCATTTCTGCAATTTATAGCATTAATATAATAGTATTGTAAAACCTTCAGGCTATTTGAGCAATATCCCTATTGAGGATGGAATAAAATTTGTTGCTTTCGTGGAGAATATATTTCCAACTCTTCTTCGAACAACGTATGAAAAATCTCCTCTCATCAGTATGATGATTAAAGGACAGAGTGTCCATCAGACTATTTATGCTGGTGCATAGAACAAGTATATCTTTAAGAAAAAAAAATTCGTGAAGTTCTTCTCTATAGTCTAGCAGACTGAGACACTAACTGAATGTTGAAGCAACTATGTTATCAGTTAGATTTTGCTTTTAGAGTCTAAATCTCTTATCAAGCCACTCAGTTCATGTTGAGAGATTTTGCTAGGGTAGTCATCAATTTCACAACATAAATCACGGTCATTTGATGGAAAATCGCCGGTATTACTAGTTCTTTCATAAGAATACAATTGATAATCTTTTAATACTGACAGAATAAGTAGATCTTCTCCATGTGGAACATGCCGAATAGCTGAGAAAAGGTTCGGACAGGCTAGATTTGTCTTCTTTTTAAATATTCCTCGCGGAATATGTGGTGCCAGCAGAATAGTAACCTATTGAATGATTTATGGGTTCTCTCCAAATTACGGATACTGCAAAGAGTATTGAACACCATTTGCCATTAAAAACAATTTCGTGAGTTGCTAGTATATGTGTTGCAGACAATATGAAGTGCCCATGATTTATCGTGGTCTTCGATTCGACAGCTAAGATAGTGGTGATATGCCGTTTGAATCACTGGTGTGACATCTTGTTTCTGACTAGAAAGTTTTACTTCACCACAAACATAGCAAAAGCTATCGGGATAGTTCACACAAACCTGGAGTATTCTAAAACGAGAAATTGGGATCATCAAGTTATGAACAAAAAAATACTACGCACACAATGAAAATATAAATAAAGTTGAAATATCCACTTGCAGCATCGAAGCAAATGACACCCGCAATCCCCTTCTACAGAACACAGTTTTTTTTAACTCTTACCAGTTGAGTGGATTTTCAATCGATGTTTGTAAAATAAAAACTAGACCTATTTATGCCGGTATAGTGTCGCCTAACTGGTATAGTGGTTAGCATCGCTGACTGGCATATCGAAGGGTCCGGGTTCGAATTACGGAGAAGGCAAGGATCTTTGTAAATGTATAGTGTTCGTACGGCATGGGGGGCACCCTAAATATGCGACGAGTCGAAAGCTCTATCGAGTGGCTGGTGGTAGGGGAAGAGGGATGGACTTGGACTCGTCCTCCCGGGTCCTCTCCATAAGAATTGGAGGAGGAAGTGAGCACCTACACCACGAGAAATTTCGGGGAATTAAGCTGACTATAGGTCAGACAAATGAGCATTAGTCAACAACAAAAGTGCTAATTATCTATTTTGTTGTCTTTTTCGTATTTAGCAGCATCAAATCCATACGAATGTATACTTTTGCTAAATTTACAATTTTGTTGACAGTGTTACTTACTGGTTTTTAATTGAAAAGGGTAAAAGTTTAGTTTGTTTAATGTTTTAATAATATTATCCACAAAAATTTACAGCCTTTAAAAGTACAGCATGTGACACTTTGTAATAAAATTACACGCTTTCACAAATTTGTGTATTTTTTGCTGGCGTTTTACCTGTATATATATGTATAAGAGTTTTGGAAATCTTGACTGAAGTATTGATCCACATTACGTACCTAGAGACTATTGACAAAACTATATGGAATTTTATTAGTTTTTATAATTCCTTAAGTGAGATACATCACGTAAGTAACGTTTTCACGACAAATTCTGCTCAGGTATTAATAAACAATAATTCTAGAAGTTATAAACTTCGAACGGTATTTTTAGATCTCTCGGAGAGAATAAGAAGAGTTACATGTAAAATCCAGTATCAGTTGCGAATATTTATATTACTAACAAAACTTTTCTTTCGCATTATTAACGAAATATTCCTTGTGGCAAATAATATTGATTCCACACATTTTTAGCACGTTGGAAGCGCAATAATTTTGACAACATCGATTCAAAAGTAGCTTGCTTATATCTTAAACAGTGGTTACTTTCATAATGTTACGAATTTTGTACATATGTAAATAATTTTGGGCAAATCGTATGTGAATTTTTCAATAATGTAACACGAAATGCTTGAAGAGACGAAGCTATCCCGGAAAAATAAGAATACAGGGGCAAGTCTATTTAATATTGAGTAAATGACTATCTCGCTAAATTGGCGAGATATCGCCAAGCTGGCGATGGTTGGCGAGCATTTGGCGACATTTCGGTCTGATCCCTGTATAACTAATGGATACTATAACTGAATAATTGTAAGTGATCTCTATATGCAACTGTAACCATATCCTGCCTTTAGATGTAACTTTAACCGTCCAGTAATTTCAAGCAACGGAATTTTCTAGAGATTTCTCGGCGACCGTTTCGAAACTATATAAGACTGGGGAGTCCGTCTACTTTCAGTTGTTAGTTCAGAGTTGAATTCGGAGTATTGAGATATCTGTATAATTTATATCCCAAGCAGTCACCAAATGAATTAACCTTCCAGGAAATTCCCAGAATACGTGAATTCCTAAGTTCTATGAGTGGCTTATTGATCTGAAACTTTACGTTTTTAACACTTCAAAATTTTTATTAAACTTTATCGCGCTCTCTTTTGTTAAGAATGTATCGTGACACCAATCACTTAGCATTATGAGTGAAGACAAATACTGTTGTGGAACTCAAATGACATCCTTGTACGGCCTATTAAATTATACATATTTTTTGCTGCATTTCAGTTAAGCTTATTTCCTTGAACTATTCTAACTTAATTAAAAAGTTCCTCAAGGCAAGTTAAAAGTGACATCAAAAACTTGCAAATTTTGAAATTAAATATCCCGGTCAATTTTTGTGGTACGGGAGTCAAACTTGCATTTTTTTATAACGAATAAAACGTCCTCAATATAAGTATGGGAACCGGGAGAACGCAACTGACCCTTTGAAAGCGAAAACACCCGAGACAGCCTTTCCTTCAAACAACCACAACCGCCTGAAACGGCGGAGATTGCGATGTTGTTTGGCTTCCTCCCCTTAAGGTATGCAGTAGCAGGTGCAGTTTCCCCAAATCCATTGCATCAGTTTCTTGCAGACAGATTGTGCTAAAAGGCTAATGGGAGCTTCTTTGTTAGGAAGTAGAAAGGATGCCATTTGAAATCTTCACACCTCTTTGTGCTTTAATGAAAGAGGAGAACGGGCGGGACGGGTAATAGAGGAGGACGAGGCGTTTCTGTATTTTAAGCATACATGTTAGTGAAACCTTCGGTTTTCTAAGGGTTAAAACCTGGATTTCGTTATTTGTCTAAAATTATGCTTTTTTTAATATTTGTCTTTGCCAGAACATGAATATTTTCGTCATTTAATACACTTCTGTAACTGGAAGCATATATCTGCGAGCAGTGATTGCGAAAATAATCGCCGGGTAAAGACTTTTAAGATGGGGAAGTGGGAGTGGATGTGTATGTATGCATATAAATAGAATATACACGATTTCAGGACACATGTAGATGTTATAGCAGACCCCTGTACAAATTTTCAATGTTCTACGACCAATTATTTTTTAGCTATGAGAGATACATACGTACGTACTGACGTTACGAAAAAAACCCATTTTGAACTCATTTTACAATCCGTTTTAGAATAAAGAGTGCTTTGTTCAGACAGTGCTTTGTACGTACAGACGTAACGTAAAAATAGTCAAAAGAGATTTGAGAACGGTCAATGGATATTTTCGTTAAAATCTGACAAAGGAAATTTTTTCGCGGTTACAATATTTCCTTTATTTCGTACAAAAAAGTAAAAGTACAAAAAATATTTGGTAAAGATCTTTGTAAGTAGTTTAAGAAAATGCATGCTTTAAATTTTATGTTTGTCGACATTTTGTTACAGGTTTCATACAATTGTATTAACACTTAACTCAGTATTACATTTATACTAGATTAAACGATTAAGTTTAGCATCAATTTTACACGGAAAAAAAACCCTGCCGAATATGATAGTGGAAATGCTGAAAAAAAAATAAGGCTTTCGTTCAGTTATACTCAGTATTTGCATCAAAAACATTTCAATATCTAGACTCTTCTAGTTAATGCTCTTGTGTATATATGTATATAATTCGGAGACACTGCGTACGTTTATAAAATAGCGGCTCTTGTTTTAAAATAATCTTCGTCAATGAATGATGAACACTAGTCAGAATCTCGTCATCAAATATACACTGCTTGCCACCCAAATTGCAACACCAAGAAAAACAAGAGATATCATAACAAAATTTGTTAGATAACATGTTGACCAAGTATCAAATGATTAAATTTATAGACTTCTGTGAAGTGTGGTTCCTTCCAGAATCAGTAGCCAGAGTAGCTGCCATTGTTGGAGATCAGCGCTGCCAAACGCCTCGGCATTGATTCAAAGAGACTTTGGATGTGTTCCTGGAGTACAGCAGACCAAGAAGCTTCCACACGTTGCCAAAGTTGATCTGGTGTGGCAGCTTGGGATGTAATCTGGGTCAATCGTTCAGCAACCATGGACCACATGTTTTCTATCGGCTAAAGATCCGGACAGCGAGCCCTCCAGGGAAGCAATTCAATCTGGCGATTGACGAAGAACCCTCGGACAATGCGTGCCACGTGTGGTCGCGCATTATCCTGTTGAAATATGGCTGTGGGCAAGCTCTGAAGGCAAGGAAGGTCAAGTGGCTCCAACACCTCGGAGATTTAGCGCTGGCTGTTTAAAGAACCGCTAGTGCGTACTAGAGGAGTGCGAGAGTGATATCCAATACCGCCCCATACCATAACACACAGTGCAGGACCAGTGTGGCGGTGCATAACGCAGCTGTTCAGCATCCTCTCTCCACGGTGCCTGCAGACTCGAATCCGACCATCGTGGTGTTGCAGACAGAAGCGCGCCTTGTCAGTAAAGACAATTTCATTCCATTCTGCTGTCCACATACTTCTTTCATCGCACCATTGGTGGCGGAGACGTCTGTGGTTAGACGAAGCGATCGACGTCTTGCGGACAGACCACTCTGCTGTAAACGGCGTCGAATGATACGCGCAGACACTGGATGATGCGTTACAGACTGAATGTATTGTGCTATGGTTCGTGATGTGGCTGAGCGATCCGTCACTGCGCACAATGTTCCTGTCATCACCTGAAGTGGTACACTGAGGTGGATGCGACTGAACACGTCGGTCCGTCGTAGCCTGCATCCAAAGGTCACATATCCGCATTACAGTTGTTTAGTTTCGTCCAACACGACTACCGATTTCCCTGAAAGATAATCCACACTCTCGGTAGGCCACTATCCTTCCTCTGTCGAACTCGGATACTTGATCAGACGATGATCGCTGCTCACTACGAGGCATAATTGATCGTTTTTTTGAAAAAAAAACATAAGAAAAAAACAGTTGCCGAACTTGAAATCGTCGAGAACTCTAAGCCTTAAATAGCGCTTTGAAGTGACGCCACAGGCGCGCGTGATGTGTGTCTGCTCTGAAATTCTAATCATTTGCATATCTCACCTCCGCTAATGCATGTTGTAAATTTCATGTTATTTGTATGCTTCTTTCAGGGTGCTGCGTTTACGGTGGTCAGCAGTGTATTTCGTCTGTCATTAAAGGGCTTCATAAATAAACAGATTGTAAACAAATGAAATTCAGCTTAATCTATATATATATAAAGAAGAAAGTCTGTGCGTTTAGTTGTTCTCTAATAACACAGGCACTATTATAGCTATCGTCACCAAACTTTCTAAAATTCTTTTCTGGGTTCTGGAAAAGGTCGTTGTCCACTTTTAGCAAAAAAAGTATACATCTAGTTCGTCATTAAGTACTCCAAGATGGCAAAACTGAAAAACAATTTTTCCCCCAGAAACACTTTTTCCCCTTCCGCCTGCTTCAGACAGCAACATATATAACTCACTGAAATCCAAACCCTTCACGAACTTGTATCCTTAAAATACCGAACCGCTCGAAATACTTTTCCAGTGTCACAGCAGTTTCCTCTCTTCCCCGTCCATTAACGCAGAAATAGGTGCGAAAATTTCCAATGACATCTTCTCTGCGCTCTAACAAAGATTCCATTAGCCTTTGACCCCATTCTTTATAAACCTATTCTGAAGGTTTTAAACTGAAATCAGAGACTCAACAACGAAATGTCACGTGCAACCTAAAGATAAGAAACCACAATTAAACCTCTTAGGACAAGCTGCCTGCAGTAAACTGATACCATTTGGGGAAACTGAACCAGGTACTGCATAATTTAGAGGAGGGAAGAAAACAAGATCGCAATCTCGGCCGTTTTGGGGCGGTTTTGGTCGTCTGAATGAAGGGCCGTTTGGGCGATTTGGTCAAATAAATATAGAAAAATCACTCAATTTATACTTTGCTATCATTCTTGTATTAAAAGAGGGGCGAAAGGTTTGTTTTATAATCTTTGAAAATTTAAAAACTTCACATCCGATGAACTTTTAGAGGTTGAAGTTTTAAAAATAGCCTGAAATGTTAAATAGCCTGAAAAATCCAACAATTTAAAAAAAATTCTCCAAAAATTCAAAAATTAAGCTAACAATTTATATAAATGACTCATCAAATATATTTTTTACCCTCTATTTGATGACGCAAACAGTAAATTTCTGATATTCTTACTTTATTTATTAAACGAAAATATGTGCGAAAAATCGTTAAATATTAAATAAGAAAATTTAAATCAAATTTTTAAAACGTCTTTTAGCCACATTGCATTCTCATCGACAAGCAACATGTGTACAAAATGTGAATTCGACAGCTTATCAATCAAAAGTCGATGACAAATTTCCGCTCACTGTGAAACACGATAAATGAACTAAATAAAAACTTAAGAAGTTTGGCTGCGATATTATTTTATCGTGAATTTACTTCACGTGGAGATTTTTGGGCTAATGTAAAGGGAAGAGTGGTATATTCAACATAAAGTTGTGTATTTAGTGCATGAGAGTGAGATGGGGATTGTTAAACTTTATATGAACAGTGAAACAATTCCTATTTATAGTAGTTATGAGGCATGGGTTGATAATCTTCCTATTTGGACAGAAAGCGATTTTCTTCCAATAACGAAAACAGAAAAACCTATTTTCAGGAGTTAAAAACATTGCATTTGTTTGATTCTTATAAGTAAAATGTGTGGCATTTATTGCAGGCAGTGGTATCAGTGTAAAACCAAGGGATTTTTTTGAACTAATATTTGGGTAGTGATGGATAAACATTGGATATCTACCACTTCTAGAAACTTCTCTAAACTTTTGCTTTGGATTATATTCAAATGACGTTTGATCTTAAAATACAAGATGTTTTCTATATCTGTATATGTTCCTAAAACTTTACCTTATAAGAAATTTTGAAATTTGAGCGGTAAAGTCCAAACGCGGGTAGTTCGGTCCGTCGTTCGAACCATGCAAACGGGCTGGCTGCATAGGCGTTTTCGGGGTTTTCCCCATGTGTAACGTGTTAATACCATAGACCTGTTATATACTAGACTGAGCATCGCCATTCAAAACCGGTTGAAAAAGCGGCACAGGAATGAGTTGGGTATGAAATGGAACTGAACCCAGACTTTGGCTTACTATCGCCAGGGCTGGCGATTTTTTCCCCTTCTTTTCTCTCAGTTTAAATGCGAATTTCGCAGAAGCTGCCGTTGAATTTGCAGAAGAGGTTAGATCGATAAATGCCAGCCAAAATTAATAATTTCCCTAAAGTTGGACACTTTATTTTAAAATTTAACAGGATAATTTTCATGCTGTAGAATAACATTTTGTAATATAATGTCCACTGGCGTCTATAAAATTAAAAATAAAATAAAATAAAATAAAAAAAAAACTGGAGAGAACAAACCAAATTAATAAAAATCTGTAATAATCTGAAATTAAAAATACAAAAATTTCAGTGCTAGATTCAAATGCAGAACGATTCTTGACGAATTTAGTATCGTAAAATATAAATTTTATACAAGAAAAACTTTTTATTGTAATTAACTCCAAGTTAACTACAAGTTTAAGGAATTTTATTTTAATCACAATGCGTATATTATACTGAATATAACTAAAAAAACTTTCACTTTCCAAATAAATAACATCTAATCATAATTACACATAACTTTCCTTATAACACAGTAAATGCATAAAAAAAAAAATTAATAATAATAATAAATAATTAATGCATTACATAGACACTAAAAAATCAAAGGCAATAAAGCTACAAGTGAAGCCCAGAAAATGCGTATGTACATTCTGTTCAGAATAAAGTCATATAAGCAGTAGGAATACGTGCGAGTACATTAACCTTCTACTACAGAATTTATATACATTACTGAAAGTGAGATCATTTTCATTAAATGTACACACACACATAAAAGAAAAAGAAAAGGAAACACACTTTATAAGTTAAAAGGAAGAGAGAGAGGTAAATTAATAAATTATGAAACAAAAAAGTGGTAAATTAAGACTTCCTTTTACTAGCAAAAATAAATATATTATGCACGTTGCACAATGTAATCGCATTTATTTTAAATAATTTTAGAAGGTAAAATTTAAATAATGTTCATTATTTTTAAAAAGAAACTTAAAGCTATTAAAGTTTTGAAATTTAACTGCTATATAATGACTATTTTCTTAATACTTAACAAATTCTTAATATTAAAATAAATGTCAGAAACATGATATAAGAAAGAAAATACGTGATTGAATGTAAACATATTTGTTACATTTGGATGCAAGAAAAGGGGATAAAATAAGGTCATTGATGTTAAAAAAAAATTATGTAGTTCTTACACAGTGTATTACATCGACATTACCAAGTATTAAATACATACGTTACTACTTTGTAAATGTCCGCCGCATAAGCAAACGTATACAAAGAATATATAAACAAACGTATTTAAAGCAAAGTCTGTTGGCGTCTAAAAATGGCGCCAAAGCAGAATACTTGACTAACTAAAATTACATTACATCATATTATTAAAATTTTAACACTTTTTTCAGTACATAGTTATTAAAAACATACATATATATTAAGATACTTTTATTTAAATCTTATTTCAAGTATGCATATATTATATAAAATTAGAAAATCTGTTTTTATTAGAAAACGGCAAGCAGAGAAGATAAAAAAACCTCTACATTTTATAAAAAAATAGGTTTTAAAACATTAGAAAAAGCTCACCTGTGAAATGTTACTCATCCACCTTTCACGTATCGAGAATTACATCCATATGCGGAGCACGAAAGTACCATTTTTGAATTCCGAAACAATGCGCGTACTCGCAAAACACTTGCTTCTCACAAATTCTCCATAGAACTGTATGGTAAGGATCTGGGAAATGTTCCATATGTCACGTGGATTCATTCCTGTTCCTCCTCAGGGTTGCCGTTTCTCTCTCTAGTACATTACAGCTCTATGGTTAATACGAGCCAGTTTCCATTAGAAAGTCCTCCAAGAAGGCATCCCTCTCTTCTGTGTAGTTCCTTAGGGCGGAACACGTAAATAATAATATGAACTATATGCTACAGTGCTCATCGATTTCACCGCTCGACCGCTGGTGAGCTCGAAACGTTAAATATATGTTATTGGAATGGAAAAGAACTGAGATAACTTTGTATTTTCTGTATCAAAACAAGATTTTATTGGAGTAGTAACTGAATTACACAGTTGCACTAGTTTAATTGTATTGTGAAATAAATGCAATAAGGGCATTGCGATCGTTTCTGCATGGTTAGAATTCTAGCGATTTATAGTAGAACCCACCCATGTTATTAGAAAATTTAGAAAATGAATACTGCTCCCTCATATAGCCTTAGATAAGATGAAGGGAATGACTGGATGACAAATTTCTCGCGCTGTATGAAAATAAAGTGCTTTTGTGGAATCTTTATTAAACCAAAAATAACGTGAAATGAAGAACGACAATCATTAATATGGATGGAAAAAGATTTAGGTGTTTCCAAGTTCATTATACACATTTGTATGTATGTATATAGTTATATAATACGAAAAGAGTAAAGTGAAAGAAGGATTTTCAAAGTTATAATCCTGCGCATTTGCTGCTAATAAATTCGTAAAATTGCTTGTTTTGTTGCAATTTAATGTTATTGGCTATATAGTTTTATATCCATATACACACATACAACGGAACTGATAGTTACAACAACAAGAACAACCAGGGGTAATGTAATATTTTTCTGAAATCAGATTTCTAAAATCGCTGTCTTGTTTCGTTCGCTAACAGTTGGGAAGGTCTCTTTAAAGACTTTAACAGATTTTCCGAAGAATGAGTTATGAAATATTAAAGTTAACAGCATAAATTGGAACTGAAATTTCAAGCATGTTGCAACTTGTTACATTACAGGGGTATCATTTCTTAAAACAACTTACCATCAATATCCATTTTGGAATTTCCCCACGTTTTGAAAGTTTGCGCGACATCTTGATCAACCAGTGCCTGTGTGTGTACACGCACACACGCACACGCACACGCACAAGATATAATTGTTGGATTGTAATGGAACTTGGCATGAAGGTACATGTCGGGTAGATATGCAAATGATTAGAGATGCAGCGTGACTGGGTATTGCGTAATGTCCCTGGAGGGCGTTGAACTTCGTTTTTCTTGGAGTATAAAACAGGTAAGCAGAGCTTGTTTGAGTACACTTAATCTTTTGCTAAGGAAAAGCTTGTAGAGTCATTAGGATTTTTGGAAGCAGGAGAGATTGAAAAATTAGCATTGCCTTCGCCGGGGATCGAACCACGGACCTCTGAATTACCGCCTCAGTGTGCTGACCATTACACCACGAAGGCACGATAAGAATGTGGGAGATGTACCTTATAAGCTGAGGTAGACATGCCGTTACGCCGCCATCGAAACCAATATCAGAAGTTGTCAGAGTTCGAGAGGGGAAGAATAATCGGGATCATGGAAGCTGGTTGGTCAACTTGGCAAGTAGCTCGTTAGATAGGCCTTTCTGATTTTACTGTGCGTAGGTTTTGGAATCAGTGGACAGAAGAGGCGTCATTTACACGGCGAGCAGGAGGCTCAGGACGCCCTCTACAGACCAGTCGTCGAGAAGACTGTAACATCATATGACACGCACGCGTAGAGCCAGCTGCCTCATAAAGGCCGCTATAAAGACACAGGCAGGATGCTTCATTACGGGCCCTGTGTCTTCCCGCACCATCGCAAGGTGCCTGGTTGAAGGACATCCGGTATCGCGGCGCCCATTACGTGTGCTGCCAATGACACCCACCCACCGACCCCTCCGTTTGGACTGGTGTTGCGCACGACAGAATTGAACTTTAATAGAATGGAACCAAGTCGTCTTCAGGAATGAATCTAGATTCAATTTAACCAGTGATGACAATCGTGTTCGTGTGTGGAGGCCCGTGTTGAACGTCTCAATTCTGCCTTCGGTTTACAGGGACACAACGTTCCCACAGTTGGTGTGATGGTATGGGGTGCCATTGATTACGATACACGGTCACCCCTAATATTGATCCATGGCACAATGATAGACCAGCGGTACGTCCTTGACATCTTTCAGCCACATGTATTGCGACTCATGGCAGGGCTCCCAGGAGCCTGTTTTCAACAAGACAATGCTCAGCGACACACAGCACGGATCTCACAAGGCTGCCTTCACCACATTAACACCCTTACCTGGCCTGCTCGATCCCAGATTTGTCCCCAATCGAGCATATCTGGGATCATTTGGGAAGGCAAGTTGGATAGCCTACGAGATTGGCCGAACTAGAGGCGCTTTACAGCAACTGTGAAACGAGATGTCTCAGGGCACCATACGGAACTCGTATGCCTCAATGCCTCAATCGCATCGTGTATTCGCACTAGAGGTGGTCCAACATAGTACTAAAACTTCCGTTCGTGTCTACTTTTTTCTGCAATAAATGATCCTTTTTCCTTTGATTTTCTAATCACTTACTTATATCAAAGTAGTACTTACATATGTAAAATTTCTTTTCATTCTGACAACTCTTGCTTGGTGGGCAAAATTTTATGGTGATGAGCGTATGTCAAATCTGAAAGTTTTCAGATTTTATATTACTCCCAGGAGAGATTTAAAAAGGGGCATTAAAACTTACAAATTGCATATGAGGTAGAGGTTGTATCGCCGAACCCAAAGAGACAATCAAAAATTAGAGTATAACGCAATGTCGCAGTCACACCACAACGCTTAAAAAAGGGGCAAGCCTCAATTCGAAAGCATCAATAGTTCTATGCAATCCGATATAGAGAAAGTGGAAAGTAGGACATTATTTGCACGATAATATGTATTGGAGGGCTGCCGGGATGTTGCAAACTAGTGCAAGACAATCCGATGACAGTGCAAGACAGCCGAATATGCATCGTAGTGCCATCTGTAGGCTGTTGAATCGTTACCAAAGGGATAAAAATTCCTGTAGAGGGTTTGGATCTGCATGCCGCAAAATTACCACAACGTTATGAGCAAGACGCCGTAGACAACGCTAACAGCACGACAGCTGGTGTCGCATCTGCTGCACGACGGCCCATATCCCACCAGATTGTGTCTCGTCGACTACAAGAAGGTGGACTGTACGACGGATGAGCGCTGTAGTTTGTGTTCCATTGTCCCCATTACATGTTAGAACGTGGTTGAATTTGGCCGTGAACGTAGCAGCTCTACACCAGAGTAGTGAGGCCACTACTTTACGGCCACTACTTTACGGACTATATACTCTTTACGGATGAGTCTCGATTTAATATCCACGGTGATTCCCTAAGGGCAATGATATGGCGAGAGCTAGGGACACGTTATCGGTCGCCAGTCATCATCGAAAGAGACCATTACACCTTACACGTATGGATTGGGATAGTAACGAAAGGTCGCATGGACGTCTACATGATTTCTGGTGGTTCCGTCACAGCCGTTCGATATCGCGACGAAATTCTACACCCTCCTCTACGTCCTTTTATCGCTGCAGTGGGTACCGGCGCAATAATTTTGGATAAAAATGCCCGTCCGCTTGGTAGTGCGAATTTATCTAGAGAGTGAAACCATTCTAGATTTGCCATGGCCTGGAAGATCACCGGATCTGCATCCCGTCGAACATGTGAGGGACATGTTGAGGCGACAGGTCGCAGTTTGCAGCTAGGCACCCTCTTCCAGCTGCCACATACATTAGTACAGAAATCATCGCTACTACCACAACAAGTTATCATCGACATTATTGCCAGCTTGTCTCGTCGTTGTCATGCATGCATTACAGCTAGAGGGTATCACATCCTTTACTAGCGTGATGTTTCCAATGCGCATTCTGCCGACCCATTTGGTCTTTCGCAAGGTGATGGTCGTAATACATATGTTTGTAATTTGGTTTAGTCATGCCACACCAACTTCTTGAATGAATTTCACGCATTTCCATTAAATAGTTTTTATTTTATTCTGTGTTTTGCCTTTGTTGCTTACTTTTTGAGGAGTCTAATAAAGCTAAAAAGACAGACAAACAAACAAAAATGGGTTAGCAAGTTTGAGTGCCAGAGCAGACTGGTAGACTGCGAACTCAGGGAAAGCTTATAAAACCTTAACTACCCTTTTAGGGGACCGGTAAAAACAAAAATGGGTTAGCAAGTTTGAGTGCCAGAGCGGACTGGTAGATTGGGAACTCAGGGAAAGCTCAGAAAACCTTAACTACCCTTTTAGGCGACCGTTAAAAAAATCTAAAACGTTTGAGACATTTAAGTTTTTTTTTGTTTTATATTTTGTAAAATATTAACGAATTTCTCTTTAACAAATTCAGCGATTTGAACGCAAGAAGCTGCAACATTGTTCGAAATGAAACAATTTTAATTCTTCATCTTCAGACTATTGCCATTCGGCAAAATATAAGATGTACGTCTCTTAATTTCATTCAGCAAATTCCGCTATTTAAAAGCAACGTATTGCCACCAAGGAGGTTAGAATAAATGGAGTAAGCTTTCTCGTTATGCCTCGTGCAATGAAAATGAAGCCATGACACGGCCACGGTATGACGTCACGCCTTGCCATGGCTTCTAGCATAGGCCAGCTTCTGGTTGGTTTTGTTTACATTCTACTTGATGTTATTTATTTGTTATCTATACCTTATTGGATGTCTATAAGTCTCCTATTCTAATTTTAATACTTTACTTAACGGATTTTCTGCTTAGTTTATAGAAAAATCGCAAGGATTGTAAATAACTGTTTCAAATTTAATAAAATCTGGGTGCATGAAAATGTATAAATGGTAACTGCAAAACAAATGAATACATGGGAAAATTTGAAAGGCCACTGAAAATTCAATTGTATTTTATGCAAATTATGCCTAAAGTCACTTTTCTGAGCCTGTGGACGTTGATATTTGCTCTCAAGGTTAGTGTAATTGTATTTAACAGTATGTTTCGAAGTCTTATCCATTCGCTGTATGGCGACCATGATAAGTGACGAAGTCACCTCTTTAACATTTTCTTGGCTTCCTTTTTGTGACTCCGTCTATTCTAACCTCCTTGACAGGCACTGCCTTCTATGCGCCAACTTGTTGCCCTTTATAAAGCGTAAGCTATTTAACTTTCTAATTTAATCTGTCTGAAACTCAGCAACAAACCAAGCGATTTCAAGCAATAAACGCAAGTCTTAATACCTTTTTTTTATTTTTTATTTTTTTTTTACATTTTAATCTGGCCACCCAACCAGGATAGTGGTCGGTGACTCTGACTGCCATACCCCAAAGAGCCCGGGTTTGAATTCCGGAGAAGGCATGGATGTTTGTAAATGTATAGCGGCTGTGTGGCATGGGGCTACTGTAAATATGCGGCGAACCAAAAGTCCTCTCGAGAAGTTGATGGTAGGGGAACGTTTCCCTCCATCAAAATTGGGAGGCGGAACTGAACAAAGTCGTCTTTATGGTGTTGAAGGCCAACTGCGATCTTGCACTCCTTGCCACGGTGAGTTTCGTGGGCTTGTTCTGATATTGCTGTCACACAAGTGAGATAAGTCACAACAACAACACAACTCTTTAATCTCATTGATTTAAATAAAAATGTATTTATGGCATGAGATGTATACTTAGAAATATTAAATATTATGTGAAATGACACTATCTGGATTTATTAAAATCATCCTATACTTTTTTTTAATAATAACTCTTTTGAGCGAGTGGGTGCTCGAAGGGCTAGTTTTCAAAGAAATAATATAGCGAATATAAAAGAAAGTGTATGGAAACCCCTTACCCTCTATCGGGAGTTCTAAAGACATGCTGCTTGGAAATAATTTGTGATTTTGTTTTTGAATTTTATGCGGAGTAAGAGTTAACTTAAAAAAAAAAAAAAAAAAAACAT
>KK118538.1:186936-307375 GCA_000611955.2 Stegodyphus mimosarum
AAAAAATTTGAAATTTGCGATACTCAGCGACAGTATGAAAACCTTAGGAAATTCTTTGGTGCAATGTTACAATCTGAATCCTTTCAGATTTTCTTTCTCTCACTTCTTTGAGTCAATCATTTTTAAATTTTTTTAATTACTTTGCAGAAGGAAGACAATTAGTTTTAACTTTGCCCTTTTCGATTCAAAAATTTATTTACTTTTGGCATTATTTGCTGTAAAAAAAAGGCACATTTTTAATGGAATATTTGCTTTCTACTTTTCCCTTTCTGTTAATGTTTGTTTTAATATCACACATATATCAGAATTTTTGAGATAGAGGAATATGGATTCTTTTTGCTTAAATGCTTAATATATATAGAACCTATACACGTACTTCTAACTTAGCATGCACTATACTTGCAAAATTTCTGACACAGAGTGAAATATCCTCAAACAAGTCTCACAATTATGTGTGAGTGAGATTAAGAAAGATAAAAACAGCTATTTTGTGTAATGTCGTAATAAACCTTTTAATATTAAAACGTTCATGAGCCTTTAATTAATTAAACTAGAATATTTCTTTCCATTTAACACAAGAAAGGAAGGAGTACAGAAATCATTACTTCACCGTAGAGAATTATTAAGTATTTAAAGCACACAACCTCGTGTTTTAGGAATGATGATTCTGATAGAAATACTAATCTCGTTTATTTTGCGTTAGTGCAATTGAATTAATATTAAATAAGAACAATGTTTATGACTTTCTTTTTTATCTCTATCTTTATCTTTCTTTACCTTCTTCGTTTATTTTCTTCAGAGCGTTTTATTTTATTCAGATCAGCGTAGGCGTCGAATCAGTTTTAGTTGTGTGTAACGTCTTGAGATAGAACCTGAGCCAGGAAGCTCAAAAACAATATTTGATGAAGGCAATCATTTTACTTTGGCGGTGCAAATAATTCAAAGCAAGACAGTTCGCCATCTTTTCTGTGTTTTCCAGAAGAAAAATTTGAAGTACGATATTGAATCTAATAGGATAGAGAGTAAATATTTACCTTCAGAGATCGCACATCATTTTGATCATTTTATGTCTCAAATATCAAATTCTTGCACCCGCCATCAACATAAAGTCCCTCCCACTGCCAGAAATGGGCGGAACAGCAGGCGGATACATGAAATTACGTCACACATTTAGGTCTGTGTTCCAGAGGCGGGGCTTCACCTCCAAAGCTGCCGTCTCGAGGTGAGAAGCAAGGAACTGATCGGTGGCTCCAGCTTTCTAAGTCGAGAAACTTTATATCACCAATAAAGTAAAACACATTATTTCTTTGAAACTTAGTTTAAAATAAGGTAAGTGAAGTTTATTTAAAATTCTTTAATATGTTTAAATGAATAATTTTTTTAAGCAAGTAATTACATGTTGAGAAATTAAATTATGTAAAAGATGTGCAAGTTTGAAATTCGCTGTATTTTAAACGTTGCAATCTAAATAATACTAAATAAAATCTGAAGCTACGAAAATTATTTTTAGAACAAATGCATAAGCTTGAACAGCCTAAAATTCTCATGCTGCAGAATATTTGTGTTTTACACAGACCGAAAACTTAACTTCTAACCGCCTACTATATATAGAACCTGTCTTCCCAACATAAACAATTAATTCGCATATATTTTGTTGTTACACGTATTTTGTATGTTAACTGCTTTATAGTCTTACAATGCAATTAGTCATACAAAAAGAGGTTGTTTCCAAGAAATGTTACGCCTTTGCTTTATTGTCGTATATTTTCGAATTGAAAAATAATTATCTTTTCATTTAAACTTATGTAGGTGCAGACAGATAAATAAGTGTCTGTCTGCACCTACATCAGTATTTTTGTAGATAATATGAAGCAATGTTTTATGCTACTAATATACTAAGATTAGATGTCAGAAATATACAAATAAATTTCAGTTTATTTTATGATGATAAATGATAAACTAGATTACTAACTAAACATATTTTATACACATTTAGGACAGGACCATTTTTAGCCCAAGGGGAGA
The DNA here is from genome assembly GCA_000611955.2 of Stegodyphus mimosarum. Taxonomy (NCBI): domain Eukaryota; kingdom Metazoa; phylum Arthropoda; class Arachnida; order Araneae; family Eresidae; genus Stegodyphus; species Stegodyphus mimosarum. The sequence goes on from KK118538.1 coordinate 188,962, forward strand.
TTGATCCAAAGGGCTATATTTACCTTAAAACAGCGTTTTGCGTCGTTTCACTTTCTGCGTTGATTCACTTTTCAAACTGTTGCCACCAAATATTATTGACATGTATTATATTTAAAAAAATTAAATAACGAAGAATCTTCATGAATGTATGCATGTTTCTCGCACTGTGGGTACATAGAGCCATCAAATTTTTAATAACGTAGTCCTCCAACAGAACACGGGCACTTGGAAGCAAAAATTTTGAATTTGTTTTATTGTCTATTTCTAATTTTGTAAACCTCTAGCGCATTTTTGATTAACAAACTCAACGATTTCAAAGCGATCAATGGCAACACTGTACGAAAAAAAAAGCTTAATCTCCAGCTCTCGAGACTGTGTGTCGGAAATTCTAAAGATATGCTGTTTTTAAATATTTTGTGATATTGCTGTTGAATTGAATTTTATGTGTGTTTTGAGTGCGAAGAACATGATGTTTAATAAGTAAAGGTAACACACAGAACGTTAGAAAAAGAGTCCCTTTGGACATAATATAAAATCTGAAAGCTTTCAGGTCTTCTTTTAATTTTCCGACAGTTGTAGGCACACAGTTTGTTTTTGAATTTTTCAAACAGATATAAATGTCAGAATAAATTCCAAATTATTTATTGAATAAGGGGGGGATATATCATAGGTAAGGGAGACTGTGTAGTTCATAGTGCGTTATTCAGAGATCAACAACATTGATATTACTTACGTTAAATCTAGGTACACAATAACTGCCAACGGCAGTCGTAATCTTGCACTCCTTGCCACGATGAATTTCGTGGACTTTTTGATGATACTATCATAATATGTTACTGTCGGACAAGTGGGATAAGTCTCACCAACAGCAATAATTGCAAACTATTAATGTTTCAGGCCTCAGCAAGGGAAGTTGTGAAGATTTATTTTTATAATACGTTGTGCCAATTCACAATAATATTTAGATAACATATATGAAAATTGACCGTGAAAGTATTAAAAGAACTGCAGAAACTGACAGCGAAAATGATACATAAAAAGTGATGACATGTCATTATCAACCAAATCTAGAAAAGCATTGCAAATTCTAAAAAGAATTCTTGAACTGAAAAGTGCTGATCAAAAAAGCTGTCAGTAGTTTTACGAAATTGAAAAATACAATTGAAAAACTGTTGCTGAATAACAAGAAGCAAACACAGATAGAATACTCAGATAGAAATAATGAAATTTCATTAAAAACGTAATTATATTTCTGTAAAAAAATTTAAAAAGTGCACAAATAGTTTAACTTTAGTAATAATTTTTTACTATTATTTTTGGATTAATTGATAAATTATTTATTAGTTATTATTTTTCCTGAAAGGTGTAGAATTGATATCCCAGATTGTAATACCCAAATTGCCGCTTATTAAACTCGGTCGCTTAATAAACAATATTTTTGGAAACTAATATACAGTGAAGAGATTAGCATACAGCCAAGAAAATAACATAGAAATTTCTTTTCAAACAATTCCTTTTTATATCCTTAAAAAAAAAAAAAAAAAAAAAAAAAAAAATCTGGAAGATTTCTTTGAAAAATGAGGGTCTTTAAAAACTAAACATGGCTAAAATATATGGATTGGTTTGTGTTGTACTGCTATCCAGTATAAATAAAGAAGATTCAGGGTAACATATAGTAGTAACCTATAAATCCTTTTTTCATTAATTTTTTTTCTCTGCGTGTACAAGGAAATTTTAGGCGTCCCAAAGAGTTAAAGATTTGCAATGCTTCATTGATTTTTGAAAGCACCATGTCCCCCCTCTCCACCTGGGACGAAAAACATTTCATATGACTATCTAAATGTATTTTATGCACATACAGTACAAAGTATATATGTTCTCTCATACATAAAGGGTACGTATTATCTCACGTGTGTGTATGTCTATTGTATTTTGCTGTGGAAAATCCATGAGTATCGGTCTGACAGTTGGCTTCCACCAATGATCACACCGGGCAAATCGGTATAATTCCTCAAATAAGAGCTCATTTTCTCTAAAGTCAGTGTGATTATTACAGTCAAATAATGGCAGTTTCTTTTGAAACGCAATCCAGTCTTTTATATTCTTTTTTCTCCTCACAGTTATATAACTTTATTAATACATTCTAAGCAAGTGTTCTTGTTTGTTCAGCGGTTTTATCATCCGAGTTTACTTGAAACATCATAACACTAATACAACATTTGTTCAAGTTCAATCCGACAAAACATACAACGTTAAAAGTAGACCATAGCTTCGAACATCATTACTTTTCCATTAATCTTGAACAAATGAAACCACTCACGTGTTTAGATTCTTTTCCTGTTTCAGCTGTGTATTGATCTTTAGTTTCTAAGAAATCCTGTTCTTGTTTTCCTTTCAAGTAAATGAATTCTTTAAATTTTTAGAGGAAGCTACATTGAATGCTAGCGACAATAATAAACGTATTGCACAAGTTTTGAGAATTATAAATAGTTAATAAATTTGATAATTAATGCATTTTAAACACTGTATTCTCCATAACATTTTAAAGTTTATTGTAACTGAAGATCAAACGACTTTTATAATTGATTTTAGAGAAGATTGGTGGCGTATAATTTTTTTTAGAAATTATTAACACAGTAGCAGAGAAGATTGCGGGTTTATAAACTTTCTTAAAATGTTAATACACTATTAAATTCTTTACAATCACTCACTACTTCTGTTATACGTGAATTATAACTGTTACGCTTAAACTGGCAAAATGCTTTAAAACTTTCTTTATAGTGTAAGTTTTAACTTCAACTTAAGGATAAGTGTAAGTTAGAGAGAGGAACATTTTTAATTAAACCAAATTTTAGTTTTAATTTTTAATTTAAAAAGTTTAAAATTGATATATCTTATTATTTTGGGACATTAAACATAAAAATTTCCATTTTAATACTTTATTAAGCATATAACCCTTCTTGTAATCCGAAATATTTCTGGTATCCTATTTCAACGGAAATATCCCTTTTAATGATTTCCGAATCCATTCGGATAATTTTTTGAGTAACGTCCGTATATACGGGCAAAATAAAGGACTCTTTTTTCTTCACAGAATGGATTGCAAAACGGATTTAGAATGGATTCAAAAGAGTATTTTGTTTCGTGCATCTGTGCATTCTTTCCAAGCAACAACCAATTAATAAATAATTTTTTTTGTTGCCCAAACAGGAAACAAAAACTTTTGACACTTCAGGTATGCGTATGACCCCTTAATTTAAATTTAATGTAATATAATAACTTTTTCTTAATATCAATAAAAAAATTAATGCAGCAATGACATATTTTGTCAATTATTTTAACCTGAAACAAAAACGTTGCTAACAGCATCTATTCATTTAAAAATTAATAAAATCTTTTCGACATACAATGACGTCACATGCAATCGTGTGCTTTTTTTAACGTCAGAATATGACCTCATAATAATATCTTTAATATTTTGCAACGCTATTTTTATTTCACATTATATAAAACTTTAAAATGCTTTATTTACAAACTCTACAATTTGAAAACGAGCAATGGCAACACTTTTCGAAAAAAGCATTTTTATCTCCAGCGCACGAGACTGTTGCCACTCGGAGAAATGAATGCGAAAATAAGCGTTTCTGGAGTTTTATTAATATCTCGAATGATTAAAGGTCATTCAAAAAGAATGGTGGATATGGCTTCAAACGAATTTTTGGAATCCGAGAAGTGCCTCTGTCAAAGCTAAACTCTCCGCCGTTCCGGAGGAGTTGATGTTACAAACAAACAAATAAACAAACAAACGTGCATAGATTTTAATATTATGATGTACTATTTAGAAACTGTCGGGAGTTTTAAACATTTCCTGAAAAATGGTACACAATCATCTCATAAAACTCAGTTGCATTAGTTACTTTGAAGTATGTATTTTGCATCAGCTGTATAGGGCAGTAATACATATGATTCCGTTGCCCGAAATACGCATGTTACTACGTAAAATTATCTTTATGAAACGAAACGGAACAATATTTTGAAGAGAAAAGTTGCTGCAAATGAAACCTGAATCCAAATGAGAATTTTAACACTAAACGCATTTAATAGGGGTTTAGCGGCAGCAAAATCCATTCTTCACCCGAAGAAAATTTTAATATCAGTCTGGTTGGATTGAAAGAGCCTTATTTATTACGAGTTGCTTTCACAAGAACAAACAACTATCGATACTTCAACGTACCGTTCATAATTGGACAGTATCGTTCGTATCGTAATTGGACAGTATCGTAATTGGAAGTACCGTTCATAATTGGACAAACTGAAAGAAGCTATCAATCAGCAAAAAATAGCTATCATGAAAAATGTTCGGAATTATTTAAAATTCTTTTAGTTTAATTACTGAAGGAAAATTTACTCTCCTTTTCATATTATAAAGAATAGAAGAATATTTTTTTTTCTCTTTCATTTAGTAAAGAATAAATAACCTTTCTGTTCTGCTTTTAAGTTTAATAAGTATGAAATATCTCATTTTTTATAATATTTTATGGAGAATTTTATCATGCTTATAGGCCAGAGTAGCAAATTTCGTTCTTTAATCTAAGTTTTTAATATTTTTTTCAGCCATTTCTACGATCAGGATGGCGCTAGGAGGAAAGTGGACAGTGTTGTTGGGTCTAGTTGTTTTGCAGTTTCTTTTAGCTGGAGTCTTTGTTGAAGGCAAAGTGAAACAAAGTTTGGAAGTGAGTTTGAAGTCTCTATCTAAATAATGACCATTTTATCTAATGGAGATAAAAGGAGCAAAAGTATTTTTTCAATATACCGCAATATTAATATTACAAAATTTCCATTTCTTTATCTCTATAAATTAATTTCTGCCCTTGCTTGATATAAGTGGTATTTATCTTGTTTATTTAAATTCCTACTATTAGCTCACACTCTCCCTATATCGTGTTCAAATTTTCAATCGTTAATAAAATACTTTTTATTCATCCACTCAAGTTCAAATACATTTTTTTAAACTTCTAATGGATAACACTTGATGTTAACACAGTTTTCTCACATATTAAAAATAATTAAAATTTCGCATATTAAGACTTACAAATAATGACCGTTTATTAGGAATTCGCATGCGATGTAGAAATTAATTTTATAACAAGTTATAAATAATAATACATGACTGTGATAAATGGGATTGCAACATTTAACAAAAATAAAGTGGTAACAGTAAAAGTTCTAAAGATATTTTAAAGTGTACGGAATTAAAGAATTGTAGTTTTATAGAGTTAGATGAAGCGGGTGTAATGTCCCATTATGTAGCAAAAATTCTCAAAAGGAGGAATTGACTTAAAAAAAAATTCTTTTCTGTATTACTTTTTTTCTAAGGTTCTTCTTAATTTTAATGCTTTAAATTATACGTCTGAATCATTCAAAAGAAGGAGACTTTTCAAGTATGGAGAAAATGGTGGTGTATTTGATTATGGCAAAGTACTCGAGAGCTATCTGTCTAAGGGAAGGGAAGCCTTCATGGAGGATTTTCTAAGGGGAACTGGCTCGTATGCGTGTTACACAGGGAGAAAACCATGAAAACGCCTATGCAGCCAGCCCGTTTGCGGGATTCGAACCTCGGACCGAACTATCAGTGTTTAGCGACTTTACTGCTCGGCCATTACTGAGAAAGATTCAAAGATTGCACATTTGATATATTTATTTAAAATTTTAATCGAGTAGCCTAATTTTTTTATTAAGATCTTAAAAAATGCAGTTAAAGGAACGACAAATTTTATTTTTATTTAATGAAGGTAACAGTCGTTAGCTGACGGCTGATAAATAACAATTGATTAACAAAACAACGCAACGTGTAGACAGCAGATTGTTTATTCTCTTATGATCGTAAAGGAAAGATAAGTTTTTTATTTTAAAAAATTTTGATAGCTTTAAAAATATGTTTAAAGGCTACGCTATGTTACATAGAGATGTTGGTAAACTTGTGTATTGAAAAGAAATCTATAACTGATGATTCAAGAAAAGTTCCATTGCTTTACACATGCTAAAACAAATATTTAACCAATAATAAAGCCAAATTGGCATACGTAAATCCAAAATTTCATTAACTTTAAATTTAATTAAAAAATTAAAATTTAGAGCTTGTAAGTATATATTTCAATACTTTTGATATTTAATCCCTACCTTTATCTCTGGAGACGTGTTTAGGTTTGAGTATTAAAATTATTATGAAATGTTTCTGGATAAAAATACTGCACTCAATTAAGACATCTGAAGTTAAGGCATGTGTTAATATGAAGTATAATGATACTTATTCCATTTCTCTAGAATTTAAATTGTTCAGCTCTCATTTTCAACCTGAAATATATTTCTCTAAAAGTCTGAAAAAAAATAACCTACATCTATAATTAATAGAATAATAATAAGCTGTATGCTTTCTTTAAAAATTATTAAAAATAAATTTCTCTGATTAAAAAAAAATCGATATTTGGACTTACACTTAAATAAAATTTGAGTGTAAAGAGAAAAAAATTTAAAGAAATAAAGACACCGAATGACTGTATAATATTTTAATATATTAATTAATTAATTAAGGTTATAAGGTTTTATGTTAATTAACCATTTATTATGATCTGATCTAATTTCTTCCTTTCGTAGTCCTTACCAGAATGCAAATTAATTGTTCGTGTAATTAAGCTGAGGGTTTGAAAGTTTAGTTTAGAGCATCTGGCAACCTCGTTTTGCTGTTACTTATTATCGCCAGATCTGTTTATATCCGGCTTTGGCATCTTGCTAGCCGACATCTAAAATACGCGCCGTAGTTGTCTTGAACCTGCTTAAAAGTAGTTTATTTTGTGTTGTAGTCTCAGACTACGTTACCTACATTTGAATTTAACGTTATCATATGTTAATTTAAATTCCCTCAAATAGCGGAGGTTTGTTTGTCGCACAAGCTATGCTTTTCTATTCATTAAAAAGTTAAATTAAAAAAAAGTGTTGTTTAAACCTTCTCAGAACTTAGTGACTTGTTTTAAGCTAAGCTTTCAATCACGTAGGATTTGCGGGCGTTAACACAAGCTTCTAGATAGAGCGGAATCCTACAAGGTGTTGAAAAGTTATATAATCATTCGATTTCTTTAAAATTAAAATTACTAGAAAAAATACCACAATGATCTCGTGAATGATTTAAAATCTTATAAAAGTTGCAGGAAAATTTCTCAGCTCAGTTGTTCTTTTGAGCGAACTGTATTGTTTACTTAGTGCTGTTATTGATTGTAGCGAATTCGCTGTGAGATTGAATTAGCTTCTCTGTTTTGAATTGAGTTCTGTTTAGAGTATTAGCGGTTCTGGATGTAACTATGATACTGCGATATTGTACGAATATCTCTGAGAAAATATTTCGACATTTCTTTTCATTTCTTGTGAAAAGAATAATTTTTATTAACTTTTTAAAGACTTGTGCATTCAATCCATTACGAACCCATACGCACGCAATAAAATTTAAATTACAACAAGCAAGATTTAAAATGGAGAACAAATAATATAGTATAAGGAAACATTCTGAAGTCTGTGTTTCAGTATTTAGAGAAAAACCTATACAAATAAAATTCAATAATACAAATGTGCGAAAGCAAAGGTGAGCCACTGTATACTTTTTCGATTAAATTAAAAAATGGACTTATTTTTTACTTGGATTTACAAACACACAGTGGATTCTCAGCTAAAGCAAAACACATAAATTTGTTTTTATTTACATAGGCCTTAAAATCTAACACGTCATTTTGTTTTTATTCTTCCTGCAGTAAAATTATACACGAAAATTTATTTGCGAACAACGAAACGCACAAATTATTTTTATTCAACTGAAAACTAAAGCGTTATATATGTATCGATGTTAAATAATAAAATAATCAAATGAGCAATGATGTGTACGTTACGAAATTTAAATATCTTTGTTAAATATAAAAGTACAATAATCTAAATAAAATAACAACAAGCTGCTTTTTTTATCCCAAAGGGACGTCACCCCAGAATGACTATTAGTCTCGAAACGGCATTTTGCGTCGGTTCACTCTGAATGTCCGTTTCACTTTTCAAATTGTTGTCATTAAATATATTCGCCCTCACTTACATTTAAAGAAATTAAATAATGAAGAATCTGCATGAATGTATGTATGTTTCACGCATTGTGAAAAAACAATGGTATCTAGAACCATAAAATTTTGAATAACGTAGTCCTCCACCCGAATAGGGGCATCTGGAAGCCAGGACTTCGAATTTCCAGTTTGTTTTAGTATCTGTTACATATTTTGCAAAACTTTAACGAATTTTCGATTAGAAAACTCAACGATTTCAAAGTAAGCATTGGCAACACTGTACGAAAAAAAAAAGTTTTTGTCTCCAGCGCGCGGGACTGTTTATTGGAAATTCTAAAGATATGCTGTGCAATTTTGTTGTTAATAAAAATGTTATCATATATTATAAGGTATTTCTCCCGCCTTCTTAGCATGCCTTGTGGTGTAACGATTAGCACACTCGGCACGTATTCGAGAGGTTCAGGTTTGAGTCCCGGCGAATTCATTACTCATTTGCCCAATTTCCTGCATCAAAAGTCCTAATGTCTTTACAAACTTATCATACATATTAAGAGTAATTAATAAATACAGATATTGCTTAAAGAGTTATTTAAAATTTCTGTGTGCAAGTAATGCTTCGCGATTAATTTATCTAAGCGCAAAAGTTTTAGTTTTCGATGTTATGAAAAGAAAAAAATATTAATTCATAGCTTACAATATATTAAAGAACTTTTTCTTTTCCATGCTTTACTCAAGATTTCTGGAGCTGATACAGAAGAGGAAATATATGAAGAACTGATATTAGAAGGCGAGACTGATTCTCAAGCCTTAGAAGATGCAGAAATAGAAGTACAAGAAGAATTAAGTGCTAAAAATAGTGCAAAAGTAAAGGTAAATGCTGCAGTCAATATTGAAAGCGATTCCACAGATGAAGAAGAAGAAGCTTTGCTAGAGGCTCAACTGCTAGCTATAACAGCAAAAAGCGCTGAGGTTACGGAAAATGTTAAAGCCAGCACAAAAGTAAGCATAGATACTGGTATAGAAACTGATTCCGAACTAGAAGCTGAAGAAGAAGAACTAGAAGAAGAAGAGCTAGAAGAAGAAGAAGTTACGGCAGCAACAACCGCTAAGGTTACAGAAAATGTTCAAGTCAGTACAAAAGTAAGCGTAGATACTGGTATAGAAACTGATTCCGAACTAGAAGCTGAAGAAGAAGAAGAGCTAGAAGAAGAAGAGCTAGAAGAAGAAGAAAAAGTATCGGAATATTCTCAAACTAACCTAAACCAACAAATTACTGATACAGAAACATCGTCATCTGAAGAGGAGAGAGAACTGGAAGCAGAACTTGGGCTTGGAGAATATACAGAAACTAAGGTAGCTGGTGGAGCACAAACAACAGACTTTTTCGAGAATTTAGATGAAGAGGAAGAAGAAGAAGAATTAGAAGCAGAGGAGGAGCAATCAGATAAAGAAGATGACAGCGAAATTGAACTTGAGTTAGAGCTACAAGCCGAAGAAGATGCCGAAGAAGAAGCCAACCTTAAAGTGAAACAAAGTGCAAAACAAAGCGTTTTGAAAAAGCAACGCCAGGAAGAACTATTAGAAGAAGAAGCGGCCGAAGAAGAGGAGGAAACTATTGAAGAAGTAAGCATAGAAGTTGTATCACCAAAGAAAGCTGCGAAGAAGCATTTGAAAGTTCATATCAGCGATCCCGAATTCGAACAGTAAGTAACGTTTATTACTATTATTATTATCCCTTATGGATAAATTCTAATTAAAAAGGATAGCGCCGCCCAACCGGTACAGTGGTTAGCGGCGCTGACTGCCGTGACGAAGAGTCATGGTTCAAATCCCGGAGAAAACATGGATGTTTGCAAATGTATAGTATCGGCGCGGCATGGCGGCACTCTAAATATCTGGCGAGCCGAAAGTTCTCTCATGTGGTTTAGTGGAAGGGGAGAAAGGTGGGAGACCCTCGGACCCGTTCCCCCGAGGTGCTCTACATCAAAAATTGGGAGTGGAACTGAGCGGAATCTCACTGTCACCTGTAAGATGTTAAAGGCTGTTGGCAACGACAGGCGTATCTTGCGCTTCTTGCCACGAGGAATTTCTTGGGCTTGGGCTGATGTTACTGTTAGACAAGTGAGCATAAGTAACAACAACAAAAAGGATCCCGTCATACATAAGGAAAAAGGTTTTTGAAGAAAGTAACATGCAAAATTAAACAAAAAATTGTTTGATATTAAGTAATCAAGGCCGAAAAAGCAGTAATAGGGAAGCTTATTTCCGCAGGGTGGATCTAAGTACAGGAACAATGAATAGATTCTGAGGTTAGTGGCGCTGCTTGTTTAAAATAAAAATAAAATAAAATAAAAATAAAATCTATAAAGTTTCAGATTTTAAATTATGTCCAAAGGGGCGTTTTTTAACATTTTGTGTGCTACCTTTATTTATTAGATAGCATGTTCTTCGCAGTTAAATAATAATAAGTACAATTTATTTAACCATAAAATTCAGTTAAAAAGCAATATCACAAAATAATTTTAAAATGAGCATATCCTTTGGAATTTCCGATACACAGTCTCACGCGCTGGAGATAAAAATGTTTTTTTCTGTGCAACGCTGCCATTGCTCGCTTTGAAATCCTCGAGTTCGTTAATCAAAAATTCGTTAAAGGTTTACAAAATAGGAAATAGATAATAAAACAAATTCCAAGTTTCAAATTTGGGCTTCCAGATGCCCATATTCGCAGTAGGACTACGTCATTCAAAATTGGATGGCTCTAGGTACCGTCGTTTTATCACAATGCGAGAAACTTACATTTATGGAGATTCTTCATTATTTAATTTCTCCGAATATAATACAGGGTGATAATATTTAGTGGCAACAATTTGAAAAGTGAAACGGACATTCAAAGTGATTCGATGCAAAATAGCAAAACGAAAACAATAGTCCTTCAGGGACAAAGCCCATTAAGACTAAAAACAAATCTGATGAGCGAAGAACGTTATTATCTTATTGAAATATATATAAGGCCAGGAATTAGGAGAATGTCTTCATATTTTTAAGTTAAGTACAATTAAATATATTAGCATTAAAAAGAGATCTATCAGGCTACGAAGCTTTATAAGTTATGCAAAATTAAGAGAACTGGAGGAATTTTAATAACCCTCATATGTAAGAATTAGATAAAATCTCAGTGATAATAATTCTAGAAATAAATGAATAAGGTTATAAGGTTACACTCGATCTGCAATGCTAATTTTAGTCCTATAACCTTAAAAAATGTGGTGTCGCTAAGTCTGAGAGACAAAGAAGACAAGGTAGAAGATATAATGGCAAAGACTTAAGAAGCGTATAACCTTTTTGTATAAGTAGAACTTGAAACATAAAGGCAAGCTTCTGTGCTACAATAATCACAATTTGCGGTGATGCAAATAAATAGGACAGGTGACAGATGAGAGCAGGCACAGGTGAACAGGTGAATGCAGGGTCCGACACCCGGGCGGCCTTTTATGACAAATCGGGTATATGGGGTATCGTCAGAACCTTACAAGAACAAAAGGAAAAATTTTTATGTTACTATCTTTTTTGTCTGGATAATGAAAGATCAAGACTGCAAATATGTTATGCCACATACGAAATTATTTTGCTCATTGTAAGTATTACTAAGTATTTTGATTATCAGTGTTGTAACTTTAAAATAGTATAATATCATACTTTATTTTATGATACAAACAATGTATATGTTGTGTATCGAGTCATCTTATAAAAAAAGTTTTTAGTTCAACAAGAAGGAAACTTTAATTGAAATTTAATTAAAAATTTTCAATATGAAATCTCCGTAAGCATATGCATAAATATGCATAATAAAAGACCTCATTATGCAAATTCGTTTGTAGAGGAAAATTATTATTATAATGTTTTATTCATAAAATTTACTTAAGATGAAAATCGATGGTTAAAATGATTGTCTAAGTTAATTTTTACAAGCTGCTTGGAGCTTAAATCTTTTGAATCTTTTGTTTTGTTTGAAGTAACGCAAACTTTGAACATTTTATCACATGGAATTTTATAAAAGTTCCCAATTTTTTATGCTTAAACTAAGCAGCAAATTTAACTTGCTGTTATATGATTATTTTTCTAAAAAACAGGAATAGTTAAGAAAAAAAGCTTATCAGGACTTCTGCAGATTCTAGTTGATTTTGCAAACATAACTGTAGTCCTAAGTAGGAACAGGGAGCTTACTAAAAGCTATGTTTGTGCGTGTGTAGAAGATACAACAAAGATAAGGAGGGTTAAAATTCCCCTTTATTTGCTTATCGATTTTACAAATGTTCCCGAACTTCGGGATACAAAGACCAACCACTTGTGGTATGAACGTAAAAGAATATAAGACTACTAACTAACTAAAATTTAAATAAGAGCTAACTTTTGATATTTTACACAGATGACTAGCACTAAGACTAGCCTTTTAGATTACTACGTCTGTAGTACACAAACTGCGGAAAGCTACAATACGTCTTTAACTTTCAACAGGGTTAAACATCTGGCCTTAAAGGCGGACAGTAACTGATGGAAAGCTCACGAGAAGACTCGTAGCAAAAGGGCTCTCTTTCCTTCCTTCTACGCTCTTGGCAAAAAGCCACAACTTAAATACTTAAGCGTTTAGCAAGTACAATTTGCATAAACATATTCACGCGTTAATTCTGGTCGGAAGTGGAAAACAAGAGATAATAGTAAAGTTTTAAAATAAAATAAACGTTAGTTTAACTTGAGATCCTTACAAGCTTACCATTTAAAGGACGGTTACAGAGGAGAAGGATCAAAGAGCTACTGCCAGAACTGGTTCCAGCCTTTGCAGAGCATTCTAACGCGTATTAACTATTCCAGATATTGTTCTGCAACATGTTAGTTGAACAAACATTACTATTATTTTGAGAAGATTATTCTTAACTATACTGGAATTTTTGGCTGCATTTTTTCATTCTTTCTTGAGAGTATCTAAGTGATAAGACCTTGTCTTCTAACGGCTTTGTGTTTAAGCATTATTCGTGCCATGATTTCATATACAAAACTCAAAATATACCTTAAGTACAGATGTTTTATGCGAGTCTGATTCCGAAACGCAAATTTCAGGCTAAAACGTTTTCTTGCAGGTTTATAGGTTCCGCTTTATTTTACATCAAAAATAAACATAATAGATTGCCACATAAATATATAATAGCCACATAGATTGGAAAATGGTATTCAGTTTATTATAGCAAAAACTGTTAGGAAACCATTTAAGATTTTAATTTCACAGTGTAGAGTTATTAGGAAGAACTTACTGTATTCTAATTGAGTTTAATAGGAGTTCTCTTTTATTTTTAGGAAATTATATAGGAAATATCAAGACTATGTATCTATACAGGATTTCCGCCATTATGTATTACGAGAAGTCGATGCAGTTCGCAGGGACTTCTATATAGACGAAACTATAAACAGAACAGAAGAGCGACAGGACGATGAGGCTTTCTACAGTACAAGAGAGCGTGACGTCTATGGCTATTTCGATAGAACAACTGAACGAGAAAATGATGAAGCTTTCGATAGGTAAGTCTTGTGTGAATTCAGATGTTATATTTGGCTGAATTGGAAATGGGGTGGGTATTTGTTGTGAAGATTACACACAGCAATGCAACAGCTGTACCGTCTTCAGGATATATGACAGCATAAATCGTGAAGGATATCGCGTTCTATTGAAATAAAAATATAGAGTAGATCTTTTTGGTATCATACATTTCCTTAAAAATTAATTTTATTTCATTAATGTTTCTTTTCAATTTCGTAAATTAATATACTCTCTTAAACTCTTATTCAGTCATTTCGATTTAATCTATTTCCTCTTATCACTGACATACTTATTTCAATGATGGTATCGGTGACCAGTGTGATGGTATCACCCAAATCCAGCTAGTGAGCTATTGTCTATGCGTTACCCAAATCTCAATAACAGCATGGACATTTGTGACTACAATTTCCTACCAGATTTTAGAAACGCGTTTAATGCAAGTGAGTAAGAGCGTATTTAAGTTGATGTTTCACTGACTTCATTAGAGAGCCAGAGTTTCTGACTAGCGCGCTTTTGCCTTGGGCTACGTCTCTCTCTAAGCTATTACTACGCTCGGCCGTAGGCTGTTGATAGCTCAGTAATAAATGATTAACAGAAACCTGACAAATTAATACCAATATTTCAAACTACTGAAATTTAGATTCTGAGTTTTACTTAATTAAAAGTGACGGATCTATTTCCCTTTGGAATAGAGAGAATGTTCTCTCTATTCCGAAGAGAGAATATCCTCTCTATCCTATGTCCTCTCATTTCATATTTGGCTTATTTTGTACTGAAATTAATTGCAATACATAACAAATAATTTTGTTAAAATTTACGTAGGGCTACTTCAGTTACATTCACTGTGTTATCCATGTATTTATTTACTTATTTTGTTCTAGGTACAAGCTTCGTCCGAGACTGCAGAAGAAATCCGGTGATCCTGATGTTGGAATTAAATTGTTGGGACATTTTGCATCTTTTCCCCTGGGTATTGCCCCGATACCTTTCTTGGAGTGGACTCATCCTGATGGAGAAATTGGAGTCGCACAAGGTAAGAGTTATTTACAGGCTCTGCAACAGTATTTGGTGTTAGAAATGGTGTGTGTTTAAGCTGCACAAGGAAAAGAGATATAATAGATCAATTTTAGAAGTAATTGATTTCCAGCTAATATATCGCTATCAGCTATAACTTATTTGGGACTCGTGGTAATGGCTATAATATATATTAGAGTTACGAATTTTTTGCAAATCGGCTTTAAGTCTTAAATAGTCCAGAGGAACGAAACATGTATTCGGAGCTCATTAATCGACCAAATTTAATATTTCAAACACTTTCCCCTTGACAAATTTTGTTTGAAACGTTAAACAAGGGAAATTAATAGTTTTTTGTCAACCGATTCGCAATGTTTCAAGTGCAACTTTCACTTTTCTTTGATAAATTTACTTTTTAATTTTAATACATCTTTTAAGGTTCAAGGTCATCCGTACAATAGGATTTATAATATCACTTTTTTCCACCTTTCCTTAGGTAGGACAATAAGGATTCCATTTTCCACATAGTTTTATTATATTTATTTCACTTTCCTTTACCTCGAAATTGATAATATATATATCCACTATATTACCCGCTCGATGAGCTCAGTTTTTTATTAATTGTTCACTTTCTACTTTAAATGGGATTGAATTATGTTGTCCTTATGTTCCGGTTAAGGTTTTTATGCGTTATTTAATCTGCATGCAGTAGTTGGAGAATTATGAAGAATTTAAAAGTTTAAGTGGCGCTAGGCCTAACGAGGCCACCATTTGTTTACATTTGAAACTCTTAGTAGAATAGTGAATTAAGTCAGTTTGTGCACCAACTGCAGTGTCTCTTTGCCGAGTAGGGTCAAAAGTAAACTTTTAGTTTTGAGCACAAAAACTCACTTTACCTTTAACTAACCACCTCACCTTTAATTTAAAAAATCGTTTTTTTTAGCTTTTTCAACTGTATTAGGTGTTTTATGCTTTTCGTATTTTATAATTTTTAATAAAGATGTTTTGAGTTTTTATGTATTGCTGTGATGTAAGAACTGAATTAATTGAATGAGAAACATATCTGTAATAAAATTCGAGGAAATAAATTTAAATAAAATGCAGCAAAAAATGTGTATAATTTAATAGGCCAATACAAGGAAGTTATATGGTATCCACATCAGATTTTTGTACTTTGTTTTGCATTATTGCTATCATTTGTTGCAGCTATCAGCGCGTAATTGAATAAGTTTCGAACTATTTTCTACTTTATATTTAGTCATATATATATATATATATATATATATACATATATATATATGATTTCGATATCATTACTGATTCAAACACAGTTACGGTGAATCAGCATTTACACTAGTTTACAGTTATAGTGTGATTTCGATATAATTCCTGATTCAAACACAGTTACAGTGAATCTGCACTTGCACTAGTTTACAGTTAAAAAGCTAGCTAAATATTCTTCAAACAATCCGTCTGTCCTTGTCTAACATAAACTTCTCGAAAAAATCGTTACGTACTTAAAACCGAAAGAAACATAACCGAGTTGAATTTAAACTAACTGGTATACTAAAGTATACGATACGTGTTTCCTGATGGCACCTCTGAATGCAGTCTTACATAATTTGTTATAATTCGAAATCAGCGTACTTATATTGTAAAATAAATTTCGAAATTAATTAATTAAATTTTATTTATGTGCAGCTGCTCAGTCTTTCATTGTGCCAATGATCGTCAGCGCCTTTTCTAACACCTATTTGGAAGAAATCCGTTTCAGCGCTCCTCATGCTAAACTCTGGATGGAGACTTACATTTTTAGAGATGGACGTATCACCGAGAACATTGTTAACAGAGCTGATGTTGTTGGATATCAAGCCATAGTAGTTACCGTCGATGCTCCTGTTTACTCCTCGAACTACATAGACTGGAGATCAGATTTCGTCTTACCGTCATATTTAAGGTAAGAAGGGAATGAATATAACAAATTGTTTTTGCTTGTTGTATTTCAAGATACTTATTCCTAGCACCAGTATCATTTAACTTGAAAATGTTACAGTAGATTGTTTCTAGGAATGTTTATCGATATCGAGGCTAAGGAAACGCAAAGAATGCGCATGATATTAAATTAGTAACTGCAGGTTTACTAGAGTCAAATCGATGTTTTATATTCCAACCAAATAACGGGGCAAAATAATTATAGTTTTTACAAAGTTCATGAAACAGAAGAAAAAGCTCCGTTATAAACACTTAATGACTTCCAAAAATGTACTATATAAAAGCCTTCCGTTTTCTTTACAAATTTTAACAATGCGTTGCTAATCAGAGGAACAGAGTAAGCCATTTAAAAACAATGTTTGCATATTAATAACACTTTCATACTTTTCGATGATAACACTTCATTAACGTTATCCTACAAAATTCTTTATCTCTGGCAACCACTGGTAGGGATCAGTACTCAAGCAATCTTGGGACTGGGAGTAAAAAAAAAAAGGCTGGCTACTCCCCGCGAACTGTGGGGTAAGGGCTTAATCCCATCTTCCTGCAGGTCGTGGTGGCGTAAATCCTGAAGCTATTGGTACCAGTAGCTGTGTTGTGTAGTTTGCTTCTAGAGCTTTTCTCCAGGAGGGAATGGCTCGCGTAATACTACTGGGTAGCAGAAAGCATGGATGTTTGTAAACGTATGGTGCCCGTGCGGCAGGGGGGCACTCTAAATATGCGGCGAGCCGAAAGTTCTCACGAGAGGTTGTGGTAGGAAAAGAGGGGTAGGAGACCCTCGGACCCATCCCCTGGGGGCTCTCCATCAAATTTGGGCGGGGGGAGAGCGGAACCGAGCTAAATCCCACTGTCACCTGTAAGGTGCTCGAGGCTGTTGTCAACGACAGGCGTAAACTTGCGCTCCTTGCCACGAGGTTTTTCGTGGGCTTGGCCTGACTACAGGTCAGACAAGTAAGCACTAGAAGGAACAACAACAAAACGACCAGTCACATCTTCAGGCTTATACTGGGCACCGCTCGCGATCTCTGGTTCTCGGAAGTGGTGACCCTAGTTAAGCAGTGCAGAAGTGCGTAAAAGAGAATTTTAAAAAGCCTGTCATGCCGGTGTGAAACTGGTCGACAGCCAGTGAACCTTTACGAGCTCTCCAAGCTGTCTTTTATCGGATTTGAGCCTCCTGCCTATTACGTAGGTTTAAGTTGGGGAAGGAGTCCATGTTGTGTTCTAAGTGAGGCGGAGGTACACTTATTTATCTCATAAATATACATACTTAATAAAAGACGTTTAACACATCATGGATCTCGGATACACAATTTCTTCCCATGTCTCTTCTTGTACACTTTTTCTGCATCAAAATGTGAAAAGTAATGAAAATAAGAAACATCTCTATCAACATATAAGTTTCCAATTTCCCTGTGTTCCTTTCATTTAAAAAACTTTTCTGAATGATAAAAATTTGTTTGATTAGAATGCAGTTAAGAATAGTATTTTTATTTCAAAAGAAAAGCAAAATTATACAGTTCACATCTTTTTGGGAGCATAAATTGTAGACCCTACTGAAGACGAAGTAGCGAATTCTCGCTATGTCTTTGGAGAACAGATGCTAAAGAAGAGCGTTTAAATAACCTTTTTTATCTGAACTAACGTAACAATGATGCACTCACTCGGTGCTCACAATTCACCCTCACTTATGACTAAATAATTTGAACAGAAATAAAAATGTAAAATCACAATAAATTAGGATGGCTGAACGATTGGCTCTTTATTTATCTAAACGGCTAAGTCGGTTGCACACAGCAAAGCTGAGCCTAGAATATGAATATAATCTGAAGAGGGTGGCTAACACTTCTAGAGAGCTATGTTAAACACGTAGCATAACCTTGTAACTAACTCCACTACTACTCCTCACGACCTGTAGCTCATTAGATGGCAATCAAGAAACATAAGACAGTAGTTGATGCAGCAATTCGTCTTCAAGAAAATAAGCAACAGCCATCGAAGACAACATCACGACGATGTGTACTCTGCAGCACCAAGAAAAAGCCTGTAAGAACAGTGTGGGAATGCAGCAAATGCAAATTTGCACTCGCCTTGAAAAAGAAAAACTGTTTCCTTGAGTACCATAGAGACTCATTTGTAGGGATGGGTTCTGGTGGGTTCTGTGGATGGTGGTCACTGACACTAGCCACCAGAAGTGGTCATTTGTTTCACGCGTCTTCGACAAAATATGTGTAATTGTGGCAAATAATTTCATTGTAACACCTGATATAGTCAATAAAACAAGTGTTTTTCTGAAAACGTTAATTTCCTTTTCCTGCTCCTCAAACACTTAAATACTATTTCTGCACCCACTTAGATTTTGCATACTATGTCATTAAAATTTACATTCCAGCAGGAAACTGAAATCAGAAGGGAAAGGAAAGTCAAACTAAAAATAATTTGTTAGAATAAAATAAGGTCTTTACAAAATTACTTGAAAGATTTCTTGCTAGTTTTTAGTTCAGAATTTTGCAGAATAAGGAAACTTTGCATTTTCAATTTATATGTGGGATTTATATGTGTGTTTATTATTTATATGTGTGAGTCAGTACGTGTCATTGTATAAATTCAGTTTCAATTTTTTTAAATTTTCCCGTCTTGAACATTATGCACGTAAAAGAAGGCACCTATGTTTTGAAGTTGTGTAGTTCTTCTATAGGGTAGTATTTGAAATAAGAAAAGGACGTTACCTAAGTACCTTTGAAGGCATATCCATTGGAATACACCTACTTTTCCTAACGCTTCTGCCATTGCTGAAAACATCGACGGACTACAATTCTGGTACTCGCTACAAATTGTCTGTCGAATCATTCTGTACAGCTAGAAATGTTCGTAAAAGTTGACCTCGTAAAACTATCCTGAAAGAAACAGTGGGGTCAAAGAATAAAAAAAATCTCCCAAATGGTTGGTGTGATATGATAGGGGTGCAGTTTCTAATCAAAGAAGCTTAACCGTGTGCTACTTATTGGAAATGTTACAATGCCGAGGATGGTAAAAATATTTAAAGTCCATTTGCGTAACAATGCTGTTTTGGCGATGGAACTTCATACTTTTCTTCTGCACAAAGGGCGCTATAACTCCCAATAGCCAAATTCAAGCATTGCAAGTTTCCTATACTTTAATGCGACTTTTCCACAAATTTTCGAATAAAGCAGTATGTCTTATTAAAAAGCTGAAGTGGAATTTTTGATGGATTTGCACGATTTATATTCCAGAGGTACTAAATTTATGCCATTTTACTGACATTAAGCTGAAATCTGAAAAATCAGAGGAAAAGTTTTTTAAAAAAATTATCTATTTATTTTAAATTAAAAAAATCCGATTAAATTTCGGAATTGCGTAGGACTACGATAAGAAAAAAACCTGGCAATACTGCATTGACCAATATATCAATAAAAAAATGGAGTAAAAGCAGATATCCTTTTCCTCAACTCCCAAAATAATGTAATTTAAAGAAGAAGAAAATTGAGCGCGGGATAAAGTCTAATTTATAAAGAAACATCTTTTAGCACATTCGGCTGAAAATCACAAAGATATTTAAAGTTTTCTAAGAGGTAGAACTTTATGTTAAATGAAGTTTATAAAATATTTAATGTAAGATCTCATTTATAGGGTTCCTAATATTGAAGATCATGACGTCAACATTGAACTTCCTAACTTTGAGTTTGCTGACGCACCTGAATCAGTTGAATTCCAAACTACGATCAAAAAGACAAAAAAGCATAAGAAGCCGGATGCCGAAACCGAAGTATTGTGAGTATGGTTGTTATTTCTTGCTTTGGAATTAAAATTTATTATTTTATTATTAATTGTAACTCTTCGATTATCAGAAATTAAGAATCAATGCAAATATTGAACATTGGGCATATGGAACTAAAGTGTTGAACAATTGTAATAAATTTTCTGTTATATTCCCTATTTTTACACTCAGTGTAAAAAACAAACCTGTTTAGACTGTAAAACGTTAACTTTTCCGAAACTTTCTTTGCTTGTTTAGTGAAGTAAACTTCTTTTCTACCAAAACACGTATTAGCTCTTTTACCTGATCTTTATATACCTTTGTAAAGAAAAGACATAGCATTTTTATAGAGCAAAAATGTATTTAATACCGTAAAAGTGTTATTTACAGTATTTGGAGAAAGTTTCATGATTTCAGAAGATTCCTTTAATAAATAGCTATAATATATTGCTATTAAAATTGCAGCACCAAGAAGGACAACAAATGTTACAAAGCTAAGTTTATTTTATAAATGATGAGTGATGGATGGAGAGCAGAGACACCTGGTGGCTAGCTGAACTGTTGGTAAACAGGTAACTAGTTGGCAAACAGGTTTAAACTTCTATCTGTAAAGCTTCCATCTCTTTTGATGCCATGAGACGTGTCTTTGGGAGTTCATTTGAAATATTATTTAAGTTACATTCCCAAATACGGGCTGTTGATATATTCAGTTTACTTCATAAGTTCCTCATGTTATAGATATGAATTTAAATTAATTAGTTAAATACAGTTTGGTACAATCAGCATTAAAACTGGCTTCCATGAGAAACTGCTGTTGTACGGGGAGGCATAGAGTCGAAGAGACTTTGCATAGCATTTTCAAATGTTTCTGGCCAGACAGTTGGAATTCGTTTTGAGATTTCTTCTTTTGTAGTTGCTAGTGATCTTTGTTCTGCTAGTGCATATTACGCCATATACCCAATATGTAAAATGGAAAAACGGGGCAAGTTCTAGTGAATGAACTGACCAAGACAGAATTGTAAAACTCCGCATATAGAGGAAGTATCAGACGCTGAATGAGATGCTGGTTACGCATTGTCTATTTGCAAGGTGGTTCTATGAAGTTATGGATCATCTAAAAGTCTTAACATGTATTATAATGTAACACCGACAAGCAAGAATTCCGGCTATGCATGCGCAAGTGGATCTCATGGGCACTTGTACCCTATACCAAAAACGATGCTGGACTGGTATGACGATGTACAAGGCAACCTTCCAACAAGTGATTCCCCGCTGTAACATCATAGGGCGCATCTCAATCGTAATGTTGCATGCAGGAGCCTGAGTTCTCTGAAAAGACGACATCATGCCATTCACGCGTTCCATGTGAGTCACTCAGGGCATCACTGAAACCACAAACCGCCTATACTATGCCGTTAAAAGGTAAAAAAAACTGTCATCGGGAAAACAGCTCGTGTCTAACGACATTTTTTTTCTTATTGCACAGTGTATTTCTTGTTCTATAGAATGTGACTATACTGGTGTATAAACAGTTCTATAGGTTATGACTGGTTCATATGAGCCATTTGACTACGATGACTGTTATCTAAGCTCTTCAAGAGTCTAGGTAATTGTTGGCCTCCATATCGCTTTATCTGCTCTTTCTGGAACCATCAGTTCCATATTCACATGATAACTTTCGGATTTCAAGCAATACTGGCAGCAATTTAGAGGTATAATCCGCAATCAGGATGTATTATTATTCTATCCAAATCAAATTTGTACAGAAGTTACTTTATATTTTGTCATTATCGAAGGTTTTTTTCTGTAAACCTATGCTGTAATGTGGATTTAACTGTTTGGCTGTTTTAATATTCAACTTTAGAGAATGCTACACAGAGTTAATTTTGAATTGTAGTAATAATAAATACACGAAAAAATTGAAACTAAAAAATTTTATTACTTATAAATTAATCAACATAAGAAAACTTATTGAAATTTCTAATCGATTGTGTATTACTAATGCAACGAATAGCATCGTGAAGACACATCGAATAACATCGTTAAGTTTACCATGTTATTTGAAAACTGAAGTTGCATTTATAACACCTGGATGACGTTAAATAAAATTTAATATATAAACAAAAATAAAGTTCTGATGTTTGGTGTAACAAAAGAGTAACTTGTAAGAATATGAACAAGTTATGCCCAGCTACGTTTTGGCAATGATAAAAGACATTTCTTTTTTCTGATGTCTGTTATCTCGAAAATGTTTATTGTTATCAATAGAACAATATAATAAAGTATTTTAATCTTATTGTTTACACTTGTTAATAGTCATGTTTGTTATTTTGCTGTTTGCAATTATGAAATCATAGGGAAATTCATTGAATACATAAAGTGAATTTTAATTACCAGATTTAGATATTAGTATTTATTATGCATTTTAAAAGCAGGCAGAATTAATTAAAACTAATTATTAATAAATTTAAGATGCATTGTGAAACTGAAGCCACTCTTTTGCTAAAAAGGACACAGTAAAAGTAGGAAATCTATTTAGTAACCGTATGTAGGAGTTAGATGCGCCTAAAAGTACTGCCTGTGAATTTGGATGGGAGGGGGAAGATAACATTTCAAGATATTTATATATCGAGATATCTATTACAATTCTGACGCCGTATTTCAATATATATTCCAATAGATTATGTATTAAATACGTTTTCTTCTAAACGCAAACAGTTCTGATTTGATTTATGCTTATAACAAATACACCTGGAGTGCATGTATTTCCGCAAAGAAAAGCAAATTGGAAAGGTATATAAAAATGTAAAATAAAATATGACTATTCTCAGATACTTTCAGTGATTCTGGAAGCCTTTTACTGCGAAATATTAAATAAACGCAGGAAATCCAGATAGTAAAGAAAAGGAACAGCGGAGAAACTAGTAGTTTATTTTATATAAACTGGCAAATTGCCTTTCTGAGGCGGTGGAAAAGTCTATGATAATATTGACAAAAGTAGATATAGTTATCAAGCAAATAATAAGCATCGCAGATATTATGGGTGTTTACTACGGACATTAGATTCTTAGTATTTGTTTCTTTTGCACAGAAAAATAATTTAATGTTGAAAAGAAATACTTAATGCATGAAAATAAATTTATGTTTAGATTAAATAAAAAGTATGATGTTTTCGAATAAATAATTTATTTAAGATGGTCATATTTTTAAAAATGCAAACTGATTTTTAGAACCTATTTTAGCTCCACAAAGTTCTGATGATTCAAAATCTCAAGTATATGAAATTATTATAGTTGCAATACCTTTAATTGCTTTTTTAATTCCTTATGTTTAATAGTTGTTTTAATATTTCAGTGGTGAAGCGGGTTTTGATGGTATAGGCTTGGCAGGACTTAACCTAGATCTTGATGAGGATATTTCTGGCTCGAAACAGTTTGATATAGATGGACTTTTAAACGTCCGAAAGTAAGTAAAATAATACATATTTCGTTTTGTTACTCAACAATGTGTATTGTCTACACTTCTGTTTAATGCAATATTATTTACTTATTAATTAATTACATTAGAACTAAATTAAACCTTCACAGAGACAAATTTAAAGGTTTTAACACACGTTTATATTAACTGCTCATTCCATTATGTTGTATTCACTACCACAGATTAAGTGCTATGATAGGACGTTAGGTAATTTTGTTGTTAAAAAATTGTTATCATTTATATGTTAGCCATTCACAGGTATCATGAATATACTATTGTTTGTTTAAGGAATGCAGTGTCATCCAGTCGGGATAGTGGTTAGTGGCGCTGACTGCTCTACCGAAATCGTTAAGTTCGAATCTCGGAGAGGGCGTGGATGGTTGTAAATGTATAGTATCTCTGCAGCTTGGGAGCACTCACAGACGTGACAAAAAACAAACGTCTGAATCCATTCTAAAACTATTTTACAAATAGTTCTAAAAAAAAAAGAATCCATTATTCACACAAAATACAGTTACACATTAAACTATTTAAATTAAAACTAAAAACTATTTAAAACTAAATTAAAGAACTATTTTTACAATTAAAATTAGAGTTTCTACACAACAGCGAAAATATCGGCCAGCATACAAGAGGTCAAATTTTTCGTTGCACAAAATTGTAAGTTTACGTTTGGTCCCACTCGGCAAAAAGACATTGAAGGTACAGAAAACGCCTTAAATTCACTCTTCTACCAATAATTTCAAATATAAACAAATGACGGTTTGTTAGGCTTAGTAGCACTTAAACAAATTTTAAATTGTCGATAATTCTACAACTATTGCATGCAGATTAAGTAAGGGCATAAAAACCTTAACCAGAGCATAAGAACAACATAATTCAATAGTTTTTCAATGAAAAAAAAACACAATTAACCAACATATAAGAATAAAAAACTAAGCCCACCGAGCCGAGTAACAGCGTGGATACACATAAATATATATATATATATATATACATGTACTATTGATACAGCGGATTGCAATAAAAGAGGGAGCTACACAATTAGATAATATGTACACCGTGCGGCCGATTGCAACAAAAAAGAGAGGTGCACAAATACACATATACAAAGTAGCAGTCCCGTACACAAAATTTCAGTGTCCCGAAGCTGCTCGTTTTTGAGTTATGCGATACTTACATACGTACGTACGTAGAGACGTCACGAGAAAATCTCTTCTGAATCCATTTTTCAATCCGTTTTGAGAAGAGTCCTTTATTCTTTCTGTACATGCATATGTTCCGGAAAAACATCGTTAAATTGCATTCGACTGCTGTCAAAATGGATATTTTTGTTGAAATATGATACCCGAACGTTTTCACGATTGTAATACTTCCTTTACCTCGTACAAGGATTTAAAAATGAAAAAATAAGTAGTGATCAAATGAACAGGATAATTAAAGCTTGATTACTTTCAGACGACTGAAAGTAGAGAGAAAACTAAGTGACCAAATTTTACATCACTGCTCATTAGGCTTGCACATATATATGTGATATTTTAATAGATGACAGTATATTGTAAAAATGTATATCATTAGTATTAACAAGTATTAAAATACAATAACACACCAAACAAATATTAATTTAGAAGTCAAACAACAACAATCAGCGCTATATTTTCAAATTTTCATAGGACTAGTTTCGTTGGTTTTACTGAACCACCATCCTCAGCTGCAAAAGCTCAAATGGTACCGAACCACCATCCTCAGCTGCAAAAGTGCAAATGGATGCTACAAAAGCGCAAATGGATCCATTTGCGCTTGGATCCATTTGCGCTTTTGCAGCTCCATTTTGCTCTTTTGCAGCATCCATTTGCACTTTTGCAGCTCCATTTGTGCTTTTGCAGCATCCATTTGCACTTTTGCAGCTGAGGATGGTGGTTCGGTAAAACCACCGAAAGTAGTCCTATGAAAATTTGAAAATATAATGCTGATTTTTGTTGCTTGACCTCTAAATTAATAACAAGGATATTGTTTCTTTCTCAAACAGGAAACGTGGTTTGGATTTTGGTGACGCGCTTGAACAACTAGATGTCGATCTGGGAATATCTGCCGATGTTAAAGATGCACAGGCAAATGTTGGTGTAGACGCAGCCCTGAATATAGCCGTGAATGAGGGTGTACCTGATGATTTACTGGGTGACGGAGACGTCGAAATTGTTGATGACACTCAGTTCTGGGACGGAAGGACTGACTCCTACTTCGAAGACTGGCCTGGAAGTTTTCCTCTTGGCTTCGGTCATAAAGATCACCTGGGCAACATAAAGGGTCACCTCCTTGGAGAGGACAGAACAAAGTTTTCTTTCTGTATTGGCAGTTACAAGTTTGAGGAATATTTTGAATATCTTGTAGATCCCGATGCACAATGGAAAGATTTCAAGCACATTCGAGACCTTACCGATTTACCCCTTGTTGCGAAGGGAATTCTAACAGGTATTTTTTTTCTAAAAATTATTTCAAAAGCTTGGTATATACTAAGACTTTTTTAATATAACCGTAATTAAGATAAATAATTGATTAAATATTAAAACATGTTCTTTGATATAGAAAAATGCGGTTTTGTCTAAAATACAGTACGAAAGCTTATAAATAAGCATTTTGTATTAATTGATTTCTATCTGTTCTTTCTTTAAATTTCTTAATAAATAGGTATTAATTCAAACATCTTGGCGCAATATTGCCTTCTTTCTCAGATGAAAAGATAAACTTTACTTATCATGTTGACAATTTTCGAGATTTTTTTTTAACATTCCCACATTATCAGTATTTATCATAAGAACACACACATTATCATTATATCAATAGAAAAAACATTTTAAAATACAAATTCTGATTGTTACGTAGAAATGTACGATATATTAAAAAATAAAACACATTTTCAGCGCAATTCTCCATATATATACCGCAATCTATTTTTGCTTACGAAAATCACAGATTTGCACAAATTTGGCATTGCGCACCGGCTGTCTATAAAACTCATCTCATCATTGTTCCCTTTAGCAACTTTGCGGCAAAATATTGTATTTCTGCTTTTGCAATTTTTTCCACTGCTGGCAGATTCCAAAAGTGATATTTTAAAATAGCGTTAAGGCAAAATATATCACGATTTTTCTACAAAACCCATTGGAACTTGAAGTACAACAACAAAAACAACAACAGCAACAACAACAACAAAAAAAAAAAAAAAAAAAAAAAAAAAAAACACTCATAAGTATTGTCAACAGCATGGTAGCCTGAAGAGTGTTTATGCGCATGGGTGGCATAGGTCGTCACATTCTGAAAATTTGGCGCCTTTTGCTAAGATGATTGCGATAATACGTAAGTACCAACATCTGTTCCGTAATATAATATAAAAAGAAAAAAATATGTAAGTAGTTATATTTTTTCTCAACGTCCTGTGTTTTTAAAGGTTTTTTAATGTTGAAATTCAATAAATGTCATACACAACCTAAAAAAACAAAAATATAAAAGAGGTTAAAACATCAAGGCTAAACAACTAGGACTAAAATATATTAATTAAAGGCGTTGTCACTGGCTGACAATGCATATGACCATCGAAAATAATTTATTTTATTCCATAGTCATATTTGTCCAGAGTTGTAAATACTTCCTATATAATTAAAGTACACGTTTCAACAAAGAGGGAATATTCAGGTAATAAATGAAGAATCACGCCAACTTAGTGAATATTATTCTACAATATAATTACTCAAGAAGGAAAACCTTTTCTGTAGAGCCATTTCTGGTCTTTTTTTTTTTACTGAAACATATACTTGAAATTTTCTATTTATGAATTTTTAAATGATAAAATTCTCAAAGCTTTGGGTTGTTTGACACATATTAGTTCCTGAAATATAACTGAAATTTATAAATCTGAATGATAATGTATTAGAGTTCTAGACAAGTGGAGAGGAATCCTAAGATTCACAGCATTAGAACTAGTTAGGTTATGTCTAAAACAAAATTTCAGGGAAGAAGAAGGGAAAAAAATGTGTGGATTCATTGAAATTAGTTTTTTCTTTTTCCTTTTCTTTTCCTCTTTTTTACAATTTACTTAATTTTTTTTGAAAGCTGCGTGATAGCTTAAAAAAAATCCTAAGTTTTTTAAAGTTTCCTAAAGAAGACGATTAACGAGGTACTTTGTAGTTAACAGAATATCAGAGACGAGCTCCCTGCTCAATGTATATCATTTGGGAATTAGCATCTAGACTCCAGAGACCATCCAAGCGGGCGCAGCCCCCACGGTGCATCCTGGGCTTTACACAAAGCTTAGAAAAAAGAAAGCTCAGACAAAAAATAATTCGATGACAACTTTACTCCCTGGCACCATTCCGGCCGCATCTTGTACATTCGTAAGCATATTCCGTCCATTCTCTCAGTCCTCTTCCAGAGGATCGAATGAAACCAAACCCCCAAGGATAGCCGCAATACCTAACAACTTTGGACCCCACAGCCAAGGGGCAGACAAGATAGTAAAAGTGCTGTCCCTGCCGAGCCTGAACCATCCCTCGAATGAACGAAGGTTGTAGTCTTGTGAAGACTGATAATATGCTTGTGCAGACTGATTATACAACCCGTGGTCGAGACTGCCTAAGTACAGATAATGGTGGTAGGAAGTAATTTAGGTAAGAACGAGGTTTATTCATACTTCCATGATACAGATCCTAGCCAGTAGCTTCACCGGTTTTCATGTGTGATTCCTCCAGCTACGGTTTCATCCGTTGTAGGTATTTATGACTCTTCCCTCACCTGGTCTTCAAACCACTTGTTGATTGGTGCCTTTTGCTGTTGACTACTGGTCCGATTTTCCTTAAATTTTTCTCTATAGCTACTTTTTCTGTCTCTCGCTTGGTTCATCGTTCGTTTGTGATAGATAAAATTCCGAACTCAGGCAGCATTTTATTCCCCTGAAGATGCTAAAAAACGGTCGTTCGCAAAAACTTGCCTATTTCATTGAATCTTACAGAAATGGTATAACACTTCTTCACATATATATATGCATTTTAAAGTTTGCTGATGTTAACGGTTTGTTATAAATGACAG
The DNA here is from genome assembly GCA_000611955.2 of Stegodyphus mimosarum. Lineage (NCBI taxonomy): Eukaryota > Metazoa > Arthropoda > Arachnida > Araneae > Eresidae > Stegodyphus > Stegodyphus mimosarum. Next base: position 217,988 of record KK118538.1, read on the forward strand.
AATGTTGAACAATGGGTCCAGTAAATCTATTTGAAAATTCCTACTTATGAAGAAAGCTCATTTCGTATACCTTTATTTAATTCAGGCTGCGATGCACGAGAAGCAGTGAGAAATGGTGCAAATGCCATCATCGTTTCTAACAATGGTGGAAGGCGTCTTGACGAAACACCAGCAACGGTAAATACTGCGAATTTTATTATTCTAATTTTATTTAAAAATTTTCATTTTTACAAAGTACTTAATACAACGTGTTTTCTTTATTTGAAGATCGAAGCGCTTGCCGAAGTTGTGGAAGCTCTGAATCATCACGAGTTTGACCACATCGAAATCTACTTGGATGGTGGAGTTCGTTTCGGTACCGACATCTTCAAAGCAGTTGCAATAGGGGCAGATGCTGTTTTCATCGGAAGACCTATTGCTTGGGGATCTCTGCATAGTGTAAGTACACTTTGCCTGTCATAAGAAAAGCTCTTGCCAGTTAGCCTGCAGCTGTCTGTTGCCATAGAGACGAGCTTTGACCCATTTTCCATAGAGGTGTGTTGAAGATTTACTTTTCAGTCTGCCATCCTGGCGCATTAAAGATGAATTGGCACCCTTGGTTCGCCCCTATTTGAAATATACTAGACCTGTTGCTATAGACAAAAACGCATAAGAACCACCCGCCAAACACTGTGGCGGGATCTGTTCCTCTCATAGACAAACAGTACAACGATCAAGTAAATTTTTTTTTATTGCAGGGAGTCAATGGTGGTATCTGTTTTTAAAGTTACCTAGACGCTTTGATTGTAAGCAGATATGCTGACTTGCAGGGATTTCATTTCTCTGTTTGGAAATAAGCCTGAGCTTTCCCTCTCCGCTTTTCCTTCTCAGACATTATCCTTCTTCGCATACTGAGAACCCTTACCACTTACCTATCATGAAATGAAAAATCCTTTCATGTTTCAAGTAGTTGGACGTACTCATGTATGAATGAATCTGCATAATGATATAAATCATTCGTATTATCATTCTTTTTAGTATGTCAGTGGTTTCCAACCTTCTGTATCTCCGCCCTCCTTTTTTGGAAAAAAAGTTGCGTCTGTTCAATATTCGTAACAACGTAATATATTTCTTAAAAAATCATTTGTAAAAATAATAATAATTCAATTAGAAATCAATTCAATTTCGTGCTAAAATGAAATCCTGCCTCTTCGATCCTTGAAATGAGTTTAATTTCGTTACTTTTTCTCCCGCTCACCCTGCTATTCTACTAAATTAATTTTCTTGCTATATTATTTTGATTATATTGTAAGGTTTATCCTAAGTTTATTAATAGTTATTTTAAGTTTTGTATCTTTCCTATCTTATTCTAATTTCAGCTTACAATTTCTTGCCAGAATGTAAATTCAGAAACGCAGTTAATGCAAATGAGAAAGAATGATTGAGTCGTGATTTCACCTACTTCGAGAGAGAGAGAGTCTGATTCCCTGCCTAGCGCGCGTTTGCCTTTTGGCTACGTCTCTCTGAGCTATTGCTACGCTCGGCCATACCTTAGGCAATTGCTTGGCTTCGCCGATTTAATTAATACTTAGGGGCCAATTAGTTAGATCTCTGATAGCTTCGGCTATACCTTTCAAATGCTTAGTTAAGCTAGTGTAGTTTAGTTTAGTTTAATTTATTATTATTTAAGTTCAAGCCCGAGTGGAGGCTTTGTGTAAAGCTCCAAGTAGGAACTGATTGTAAATATACTGAAAAATAAAGGGTTATGAACCCTTCCTAAGTCTTAACGTGTTTTGTTTGCACACTTAAGCGATTATTCGCTTGTTAGTGTTCGTGGGGTTCTGAGTTTCTTCTTTAGGATTAAATAAGTAAACTCCCGCACGTTTTAATTTATTAGATTTCATGTGCCTCCCAACCGGTATAGTGGTTAGCGTCACTGACTGCGTGCCAAAGGTTCCGGGTTCGAATCCCGGAGAAGGCATGGTGCTTGTATATGTAAAGTGTTGGTGTAACATGGCGGCACTCTAAATATGCGGCGAGCCGAAAGTCCTCTCGTGTGGTTTGGGGGAAGGGGAGAGGGGTGGGATAGCCTCGGACCCGTCCCCCCGGGAGAGCTCTCCATGAAAATTGGGGACGGAACTGAGCTAATCCGCACTGTCACCTGTACGGTGCTCAAGGCTGTTGCCAACGACAGGCGTATCTTGCGCGCTCCTTGCCATAAGAAATTTCGTGGCAAGGATCGGATGATCTTACTGTCAGACACGTGAGCATAAATAAGTAACAACAACGACAACAGATTTCATATTATCTGCGGCCAAAATATTCATTCAAAGCAAGCACAATAATTGTTTTTGAACATTAATAACCTTACATGTAAACATTAATTAATAACCTTACATGTAAACATTAATTAATAACCTTACAAGGTAATTTTATTCATTTAATACAACGTGAAATGTCTGATATCACTTGTATTGAGGATCACTGGACATCATAAATTGTGCTCAAAGGTTTCGCACAAATTAAAAATAATAATTATCTGTAGTATTTATTTTTTTTGTGATAACACAGCTATCGTAATAAATAGATAAAAATCATTTACTCAAACATTACGTCTGTATTTCTTCAAGATATTTCATGTATTTTTCTTTCTTTCGAGACATATTTCAACTTCCTATGTAAATCATGTTATTTCCTTTAAAGTTGTCGAGCTTTCGACTATTGCAGTGACAAAAATTTTCAGCCTTATGAAATGAAAAGATAATTAAGCGTTTGGCAGAGAAATAATATAAATAGACTTAGAGTATTTAATTGAAGGAAATGCTGAAGTTATTTATTTATTCATTTAAAAAAGAGCATTTTCGAGATTCATAAAATGAATGCTACAAAATTAATCAACTCTGCATTTCTTTCAGGGTAAAAATGGAGCCCAGCGAGTTCTTCAGATACTTCGTAAAGAGTTTGACAGAACAATGACTTTGATGGGTAAGTCACCTTTACTTTTGTTAATAGATATAGAAAGTTTAGCACTGATAGTTTATTTGAACAAAAAGAAAAGAAAGAAGTAAAGTATCAGTGCACTAATACTTTATTTCCAATTAATAAAAAAAAGGTAAGGTAAAAGCTACCTCGAATATGCTTTGTTTTAAAATTTTTGGCAAATACTATTATTTGCACCTGATGTCCCTAAGTGTTTTGTTTGCCAAAATAGCCGTAATGCTCTTCATGCTGTTGGATAACCTCTAAAGTAATTATTCAGTTTTGGGTGAGAAAGCTGAGAAATGTATAAAATCTATAAATGAACAAAGTGATAGAATTAGTGCGCCCAATGTATCATTTCAACAGGTTATAAATGGACCCCTGGAGGAGACATTTACCGGCAAAACATTCAGAATAAGCAATGAGTTAAAAAGAGGAACCTAATCACTTTTCTGGCTGAATTTAAGTGTTACTAAAGCGCTGAAGGACAGGTAGCAGGTAACAGAAGACGGGAATACCTGATGTCTAACAGGGGTATTTATCTCACGTCTGTAGATATTAAAACCTCCCGTAAGGTCCCCAAGGGCGCTCTATCGGGAATATATTAACAACAGATTTATACATAAATATGGAGGTAACAGAGGTTCTGCTCATATGTAATGTATGCAGGAAGAAGGACTGCGGCGCTGAAGGACATGCTTTGAACATAATATGATTACAGGGAATATGAAAGAGGTGTTTTCAATCCATTTTGAGCAAATGGTAGAAGATGATGGCCAATTTTTGATTCTTTCTCGTATGTATTTTAAGGTGATATATGATGTTCATATCTTTTTTCAGGTGCTGGCAAAGTAGATGATATTGTGAGATCAATGGTTGTGTCACAGAATTATTACTTCTACCGTTATGAATCCGATTACAGACGTCATGGTGATAGAACAGGTGGAATTAACGTCGGTCCTCATTCTGACTACTACTTGGTTTGTCCTTTTGATTACAAAGATAACCATCTAATACACCACATAGGCGCAGGAGTGGGTGATGGAAGCCAGTGGTTCGAGGACAGCAGCTATTCATTTTCTTCGTATTCCTTCTCATCTTCCAGTTCCGATATCTTGAGTGTTGGAGCATCTGTTTCTGCAAGCATGTAAGTCCTTCAAGAGAGAAAAAAACAGCCTAGGTAAAACGTTAAATTAGGCAAAACAACAACCTTGTGTTGTAAGAACTGTCTCTGCAACTCCACATAAACTAGCTCTAGATCCTACAATGAACCTGGCGAATTCTCGCGCAGGAGCGAATGAATTACCAGCACAGAAGAAGGGTGAAAAGTATCCCTTTATTAATTCAAAGTTTAACAGAACGGCACGATTTTCGTGCGTTACAAAAACACCGTCAACTTGCGATGAAAACTTAAATGTAGAATATAATTCAAGTCGATCTGCAATAAAATAGTATTGTATTTAGCACGTTAAATTACACCTAACAGGTTGACTCACAAAAACCTAACAGGCGTGACGATAACCCGAAATGGCCAAGAGGCTTACTAGCGTAACAGCGAGATAACAACGAAACTTACGCTGGCTAGCGAAAACAGGCTCTGAATAAACTCAGAGATTCACTGATTTAAATATTCACTTCACTTAACTTTAAATTTGTATCCTGGTGATAAAATACTAGAGGAAGTTGAGAGGTTCAGGGAAGGTATCAAACTTAAAATAAATTTGTTATGCAAAATAAGGGAAAACCTACAGTGCTTGGTGTAGATTTTAATTAAAACTTGTATATTTTATTAAAACTCTTTTTTTATTAAAACCATTAAAATGGTATTTATGTTAGAGTTTTAATTAAAATCTACGCCATTAATCTATGCCAAAAAACACAAGGTTGCTGTTTTGCCTAATTTTATATTATTGCTTTTAAATTTTCTTTGATTGGCTGTCAGTAGTCTCACTCTAGTCACATGCTATTTGACAAATTTCTCATTTTCATCTCTTAGCGAAGTTTAAATAGTTAAAATTTTTCTAAATTATTACCAAAATTGAATTTTGACCTATACTAGTTTCGCGAACAGGTGTTATATTTCAACTGATGCATGAAAAATATATTTGCTTTAGGTTAGGTATTTACCTAGTATAAAGTTGCATATTTAAGATGTGTTCCCACTGATTAGCTGAAATTCTATGGTAAATTACGTGACAGAGAATCTGGATGTATTTACGTTATACTTGATGAGTTCCAATGGTATTCGAGATTATAGTGTATTATTACATTGTAATTGAAACGAACAGAATAGTATAGGTAATAAAAACGCAAAATGAAATTTGTAAAATTTTATTACAGGCTTATGGCAAATTATAAGATAAATGTTGTACTCCAATTCCTCCAAAACCGTGCCACCTTTGCTTGGTTCTCCTGAGTGATATTCGTACTAATACATTGTTAAATTCAATTAAATCTTCATACAACTAAATAAGTTTCTTCTGCGTTTTTTAAGGCCTCTCTCTGTCAGAAGATACCTAACAAGTGTATTGGATTTGCAGTTGCCCTTGACCGATCGTGACTCAACTGGAGCCTCAACCATTATATTTATCACAATAGGATTTTTTCTTTTGGAGTTATGTTACGGACCATGTATTTGAGTCCCATTTGTCTGCAGATTTTATAGACTTGAATAAATGCATTATCATTCACATCTCTTAGGTGAAGCTAAAGCGAATGCTGTTACTAAATTGAATTACAGAATAAGCATTTGAAATGCTGTTTTGCGAAGGGGAGCACATAGACAACTTATAAGGATTATAAGGCGTTCTGAATATTTCTCTTTCTCTACTATTAAATTTGACATTCTGTGATTTTTCTTTACGATGTAGTGGTACGCGGAAATCTCACAGATCATGGACTGATCCAGTAGAGAACATGCCAGAATGTAACAAAGCTTTTATTGCATACGCAGTCGTTTTGAAAACTCATATCATGTTTAAAATTTCAGCGTTCATTTATAACATTTATTTAATAATCCTTGTTTTCTTTCTGCAACAATTTGAGTGTTCCTGATAGTTTCCCATTGCTGTATCCAAGTATGATATTTAGTTTTTACTATCAAGAACCAAATTTTAGAGAGCCAAGAAAATAAACTCCCCTGGGCTTGGAAATTGCTATTAAAGTTCTGTACCCATTTACCTATAGCAAACGATTTAATGAGGGAAAGGTTTAGATGATTCTGAGGTAAATACGTCTTTCGTTTGCTCGTTAAAGCTTCTTGTGAGGTATTTTATTACCATGTCAAATAGAAACAAATTTTTGTGAAGTAATGAGTATGTCTTATGCAAGTATTTGATAAAATCTGCTTATGTCAAATAAATGGCAACCAATAAACCTTTACATCAAGCAGGAAATTGAAAAAATTGCGATAAATCGGCTAAAGCAGTTCGAATTCATATTTTGATATGTCACAAATAAAAGCAAGTTGCATCGAATAGCATTGTGAAAAAGAGTGGCGCTCCCATCGTTTTACATAAATACGATACAGATTAAAATTAGAAGATGTTTAAGAGGGAATCGCTATTCATTGAGCGACGATATATTATACAATTTCGATAGCATGAAAATGAGTTCTAGGCGACATTTATCAGCAGAATTGGGTTATCGAGCCACATACCTGCTAGAAACAGGTCAGCGACAGTTTGATGTTGCAGTAGGGTTAAACGTCGACCGTTCCGTGGTAAGTCGATTGTGGAATCAAGATTTGTCTATTGGTTCAGCCTCTCGAAGACCTACCAAAGGTAGTAAAAAGTTACCATTTACGCAGATGATTGGTATTTGCGACATGTCGCAACAGGACTGTCATTACATCTCAGCTTAGCTCGCGCTTATTTCTTCTACAGGATGGATAGTATCAGCCCCAAAGGAGTCACTACAACCATGATGAAAGTTGAATGAAAGAGGTTTGTATGTTTGGCGATTGGCACTGTACGTCCAGCTTACCTCTCGCCACTGAATAGAGTATTTGTATGGGGCACGTAGTCGTCTAAACTACACTGAAAATTAGTGGACGTCTGTTCTATTCATTGATTCTAGAATTACGTATACATGGAGAGAAGCAAACACTCGATATCTGCCCTCCATCATACTGCTCGACTCGAGCATCACTTGCTTGAAGAAGAAACTATAATCCAAAAGGAATGGCCAGAATACAAATCTGATTTTATCTCATTCAGCTTGTATGGGACGTTCTCGGGAAGCATGTTGCGGGCCTCCAAACCCCCCTCCTTAAAACCCTAGATGGGTTTAAAACTACTTTACGCGATCAATGGGCATTGCTGCCCACGCAGCTCATGGACAACATTGCAAACAGCATGAGACATAACTTTCAGGCCTGTATTTACTATTCGGGATGATTCCTTTACCTTTTGTATTTAATTAGTACGACCAAATTTAGAAGATTTCATGTTTATGTTAATATCACAAAATATAAATACTGCATATAACATTTACTTGCGTTTTCAAGTTACAAGTGGTCTAATAAATATTATCATGATAAGTTTCGTACAACTTTGAGTTACCATCCGTCTTCCGTTTGTTCCTTAAATTTCCGTTTTTTTATTGTGCTATTTATGTCAAATATTTTCAGTATTCTCGAACAATGAACTAAAGCACTAAAGAAGAATGACCAGAAATCGCAGTTCGTTTTTGGAAGTCAAAAAGTGTTCGAGAGTCTATAGAGCCAAAGTGCAATGGAGCAAATAGCCTTTGTGTGCTTGGCCGTAATCAAATAAATAAGCAGGCACTTTATCACACGAATTAAAATATATGAAACTGAAAATAATTCTGCTGCTGACATGGAATTCGAATTTTCTTATTACACATGCCTTTTTTGTGATACATTGTTAAAATTTGTATAAGCAAATTTATATGTGAGTAATGGAAACGAAGTCTTATCAGAGTGCAAGTAATCACAATTTTCTCAAATACTTGGACCTAACAAGATCTTCCTTATTGTCCTAGACGAAATCAGCAACAACAACAACAAGATATTGGCATTCTCCTTTCCGCCTAAATGAATGACACCAAGGGTCCTTACCCCCCTTACCGCAGAACTGGGGCCAGGGTTCAACCCACTTCCCAGAACCGTAGAGGGATCAGCACAACGCACGTGGATTCTAGGGCGTCACTGATCGTTTATTTGCTACCTACCAATCGCTCGGGCTGCCCCTTGCAGAGGGCCCTTACCCAGCGAACACGGGGCGCTATCCCCCCGGACTACTAGAGCCATTCTGCTCTAAGACTTGCCAGACCACGGGGCCGGTTAATATGCGACCATTCCGGGGCCTCTAGAACCACTAGGTTCATAATTTATATATCCCCGTGACCGAGACTGCCTAGGTACAGATCCTAGCCTGTAACTTCGCAGAGTTCTCTACGTCGATCCTCGGGGGGGGGGGAATCAGGAAGCATACTGGAGCCTGATTGCTTTAATATCTTTTCTCAATGAAAACAATTTCTTTGTCAAACTCATCGCCCACTGCTCCGAAAAAATCCACGCTGGAATGTAAAAAGAGGGAGCTTTAAAGGCATGACTTCTTTAACTCTAGAGTATTAGCCATTTCTTTACAATATATCCCATGAAATTTTTAAGAGCATTTTTGAGCAAAATAATGCTATGCTTTTCAGCTGCGAACAAAATGAGGGACAGAAGTTGTCCAGAAAAGTTCTCTCCTAAAACCGTAAGGCACAGAATTTTCAAATGGTAGAGAACTGACTTCGAGAGAAATAAATTCTTTAAAAATATTTATTTCTGGTTGTAAATCAAGGAAATAGAAAATAGTATAAGTACAACAAAAATGTTCTATTAATGCGGCTGCTATTGAGATTTTCATTAAGAGAACATTAATCAAAGAAAGATTACATTCAAAGAAAGAACATTAATCAAGAAAATAACATTAATCAAGTGTGTTAATAAAAGTGAAGTTGCCTGAAAGCACATACAAAAATTTAATTAAATGCTAATTACGAAATATAAAAATATCCGAAGCTAATAAGCTTATTCTGCTTATTAGATTCATTATTCTGCTTATTAGCTTCGTATTCTCATTCCCTTCAGTCTCCCTGAAATTGTTTTCAAATAATACTGAAATTATTGCCAGCTTATCTATTTTGGTAATTGTAAATTTCTGTTTAAGCTCACTGTATTTTAGTCTTTAGTTCATTCCACTTTACGTTTCCTTTAAAATTAAATTTTGTGATCCTAAGCTTGAGTTTGTTTTTAAACTGCGTCTAAGAAGGTACTAGTTGGAGGCAAGAAGGTACGAGTTTAATAATAAATTAATTAAGGTTATTTTCAATATAGTTGAGTCATGGTGAGCCAGTTGCTCAAAGGTTTTTGGTATTTAAAACAAAGTTGAGTACGAGTGTTTATTGTTGGGAAGTGATGTATGCCGACTATGCAAGATATTACTGATGTTAAGTTTGTCCAAATAGACGATTAGCGAAACTGATCTTGCAGGAATATTTGTTGGAATTATTTTTGTGATTTATTAATTTAAAGTTACAAAAAATCTAGTACGAGCTCCTTTAACATTTTGATTCCCTCATAACAGATCAGAAAGAAAATTCTAATTTTAGCAAGAAGTTATTATTGGAAGTGTGCAACAAATTAAAACGTTTTTGTGCGAAATTAGCAGAGTATAACTAGGCATTTAAGTTGGTCCGCAGTGTAGTAATATATTGTAGGCAGATGCAGGTTTATTATATAGTCACATAAATAGAAATATGTATTACATATAGCATTGTTCTCATATAGGAGTTTGACACAAAATCCGATTTTTTCTGAAATGACATGCCAATATTTTTCCATATTTTGATTCTGTGACTCAAATTATACCAAACTGCCAAGTTTTGTAAAAATCGCACAAGTAGTTTTAAAAAATTTAGCTCTGAAAAGTTTAGCTCTTCTGTGTTAATTGAATTTGATATATATTTATTAATATCTCTTATTTATTAAATGTACTTGATTCCTTCTTCCAGAATTAGAAATTTAGGCTTAGTCCTAGAATTATAAATTTAGGCTTAATCCTCCCATTCGCCCATTTTTTATAATTTATTTTAAAATATTTTTTAGATATTTTTCGAAAACATTTTGTATTATAACCTATAAAATTTTTAACATTTTCTTAAAGTAGGTGTATTTCTAGCCACATCTACAAAAAATTGGAGTTTTTTTATTTAAAGTTTTCTAAGATATACATGAATTTACATACTGGCGCGTTTTCAAATTTGAGATATTCTTTACAAGCCATAATAACGCCAAATGTGGTTTAAGCACTTTGTTAAAATCATTTGAAAGTAATGAACGTGACCTTTTTTCCGTGCGTGCGCAATGAAAAAAAATGAAAAGAAAATAGGTTACTATAAATTAAGAAGTTCACCGAGTGAATTATTTTTGGCGCAAACTGAAAAGAATGCCCCGATATAAATTTTTAAATTTCCCGTAAATTTCGCACCAAAATTTACAAAGTTTAATATTTAGCCATAATTTGAGTCGTAGAATCAAAATATGGAAAAAAAAATGGTATGCCATTTGGAAAAGTCCCATTTTGTGTTAAAATACCTCTAATAGAACAATGCTGTATATAAATCTGATGTATATTAAGTCGCGCTTTCGAGACATGAAAAACGCAATTTGAAATTCATCAATCAGTCCAATAAAACGCAAGATATAGAAATTGTTTCAATTTTTTTTCCATTGTACATATGCTTTTCGTTGTTGAAATTTTCCATGACAAGTCTGCATAAATGTGGCTGAATTTTATGATAAGGTGCTTAATTTTCTTCTTCGAAGTATGGGTGGAAGGAATTTGTTAGAATAAATCTTAGACTTTAAAAATCCTCAAAGAACGAAATCCATAAATAATAAAAGTAAAAACATAAAAATAACGAAAAATGTCGTTACGCCCAGTTAACAGGTTAATCGTTCCTACTTATACTAATACTTAATCGTTCCTACTTATACCTAATACTTACTGATGATCGTTACTGATAAAAAAAGTTCATCATTACTAATTAACTTTCTTTTTTTTTCTTTACAAGATATTTTGAGGGAATGCGCAACTATTCCAGCTCAAAATGATAGCAGTTAATATAATGATAAAAAAAGATTTGTTTAAACTGATATGACGATTTCTTTGAGTGTGTGCGCAACATGCACTTCTAATTTAATAAAAAAAGGCTTCATTTATGCATATATAACCTGTTACTTAGGTCTTAAATATTTTTAAAACTTCCTAAAATATTTTTGAAAGCTGGTACATTTAGGAAAACGTGGTACATCGTCAACATTAGTTTTTTGACCTAAGCATAGTTTTGATAACGAATCTGAAAAATAAAATAAAATAAAATAAAACGCAGAAATGTTGTCTATCCTGCTCTGTCCTTGGTTAATCTGAAGCGACATAACTCTCATGCATTTTTATGTTATTTATCAAACGCCAGAGCCATTGACCATCAGGTCATTAGGCATGTATTTTTATTATACTTTTATTTCTTAATTTTTTTTCAAAAAAGCATTTAAAAAGTTTTTTTCCATATTCAAGCAGTTACAATCATAGCACCCCATAATTCATTACCAAAATGTTTTCCCTTTTAGTTTGGGTGTTGGAGTTGACGTCAGCCTTCTTGACAGTAGCAGCAGTAGTAGCAGTAGCAGTAGCAGCAGCTGCAGCAGTCACAGTGACAGTATCATCGCTGCATCGGACAGTTTCAGTTGGAGCAGCGAAAGTAGTATTAGTATTTCCGAATCCTCCGTGATTGATGTCAGCGTAATCCCACTGGGAGTTACATTCCTCGATTCTTCTTTGGTCGATTCATCAGCTTCAATCGAAGGAATCTCTCTAATTCGATCCGATGACAGCTGGTCTCTTACTCTCATTGACATTCATGATGGCGTTTCTGTAGGTGCTCATGTAGGTGTTGGAGCTCATGTTGGTGCGTCAGCTTCGGTTGATGTGGGAGTTGGAGTAGGAGTTGAAGCTGATTTCGAAATTGAAACGGAATTCGAAGCTGAAACTGATATCGAAGCTGAATTTTCCGCTCATATCAGTGCTGGATTTGGTGCTGATATCGGTGCTGGATTTGGAGCTGATATCGGTGCTGGAGTTGATATCGATGCTGGATTTGGAGCTGAGCTTGAAGCTGGATTGGATATTTCCGCTGGCATTAATGCTGAACTTGAAGCTGGATTGGATATTTCCGCCGGTATTGGTGCTGAATTTGGAGCTGGACTGGATATTTCCGCTGGTATTGGCGCTGAACTTGAAGCTGGATTGGATATTTCCGCCGGTATTGGTGCTGAATTTGGAGCTGGACTGGATATTTCCGCTGGTATTGGTGCTGAACTTGAAGCTGGATTGGGTATTTCCGCTGGTATTGGTGCTGACCTTGAAACTGATCTTGATGCTGAATTTAGCCTTTCTTTGTCAGATGAACTTGGTAAATAGTTATCAGCTGGCAGCCTCATCAATTTGTGGTTTCTACTGAAATTTTCTGTTCTATCCTTAAATTTAATCTAGTACAGATGTATATATTTTCCAATATTACAAGTTGCATTGAGAAGCTCGTATTAGTAAACACTATAAAACTTGAATGAGACAAGAAATTTTGGGATATACCATATTAATAGTTATTATGAATATTGATGTATTTTAATATTTCATTAAGAATAATAATTGCTAAAACATATAATGATAAATAATTTTGTGATTACAGTTTTTGTATCTTTTCCTTTTCTATGTTTCTAAAGTATTCAATACATGCTTTTATTTAATAAGGGTTGAACTGTGATTGCAAAATGCTTAATATTCTTTTATAATAGGAATATTATAAATATTGAAATATCTCACAATCTGTTGCCTGCCGAAGAAATTTTCTTAAAAATTGTTCCAACATACTTTCATGTTAAAAGAAATTTTAGAGTACTTTCGGAATAGTACTAAAAACGATTCACTAATTGATGTAATACAATAATTAAATATGCTGTAAAATTTGTGTAATAAATCTAGACATAATTTTGCCAGACTTGTTATTTTTGATTTATACAATATATCTTCTCAACAAATTTAATTTTTATTACCCAGTTTTAAGAAATAAATTATTTTTGTGATTTGGTATACATGCACATATCAGCGTCTGCCATATTAAAACGTGTAAATGTAATAAAACATTCATTGTATTGTTTTCATGATAAAAATGAAACCGTGTGTAAGTTTTAATAGTACGAAAATTTATATAGAAATAATATTTTAATAGTGTGTATTTGATGGAATTTTTATAACATTCGTAAAAATTTCTTTTCATAGTAACACATCCAGAAGTGAATTAGCATCAGTTTTACCCTCTATGAAGAGTTCAGGTTTTGTATGCTAATTTAATATTGAAATGTGAAACCTTTTTTCCTCGAGTAATAGTAATTTTAATCTTTCATAATAATTATTTGGACCGACTTTAAAATTTGCATCGTATTAATAAAAATCTGAAAACATATCCTACAATACTAAAATATCTTTGGAGAAATTACACCTTTTAATAGTGGAATAAGTCAGTGACGCTTTCTTAATAGTTTTGAGTAAGGTTTAATCCTAGTATACGGTACACACAAGGTTTGGCGACATTATGATGAGCAGTAAACGAGTCATTTTGGTGTCGGCGAGATTTTTCAAAATCGCTCCAAGACCGTACCGTATGCTAGTTTTTACCTTTAACATTGAAATGTGATTTAATAAATACAGAAATAATTTTATTGTTATTTATTTAACATCTACTAGAGAATTTGATATTTCAATTTTAATTATATAATAAAAATAAAGAAAAATTACAAAAAAAAAAAAGAATAATTACAGGATACGCAGTTGAGGGAACAATTGATTTATAGAAACATCAGTGCAAATGAGAAAATAGGACTATTATAAAAAAAGTATATTTTACAAATTTTCAAGCTCTTTACCATATACTGTCCAGTTAAAAAAAAAGTACTTACGCATTATCTCGTTGAAGTAAAAGGGTCGATAAGCGATTTTAGCTTCAATTTTCGAACAAACGCGACGTATCAATACACTCAAAACATCTGCGTTTTCTTTTGATGTACCCCTGAGTAATTCCCGATAAGCTAATTTTTTTAGGAACAAAGATATAAATAAACTTTTTGCTGTAATTCTTCTGGACAAAAATGATTAAAATTTAGATTTTGTCTTCTACAGAACAGCAAACAATGGATTATTTTCAAAGTTTTAGATTCTGTCTTCAAGAAAGTATATGTAACACTATATTATATATGGAATATATAACACTATGTTATAATATAGAATATATAACACTATAATAATATATAATACTATATTATATCGTCAACGCATAAACGATGTAGTTGGCTGAATATCGCCGACTAAAGAGAAATAGGTTGGAACAATTATTTGTGGAAAGTTTGCACTCCTAGCTCTCTAAACAGAGTTACGCGTAAAATCGGAAGGCTTAACAAAATAGCATAAATAGATGATCCTTTTACGAAGCAGATGGGATGCTGATTTTTTATCACATAGAGAAGCGTTATCTTCTTCGTAATTCCACAGGAAAGACTGGCGCAACTTTGGCGGAATCTGAGCCAACTAACATAGTTAGATGGTAGCTAATTTTCAAAGTTGACAGAATAATGCGTAATAACCAAAAATTTGTCAGTGATTATATAAATTAACTTATTGTTATTATAACTCTAATTATTATTATATGATAATAATTAGAAAATTTGAAATTGTTAAAAGTTTACAATCGGGTGTCTCTTGATATTTTTGCCGATTTTTATGATGTCAAGAATGGCAACAAGAAGCAATGTTTCCGAGATTGGTGTTATCCAATACAACGCCGAAAACGTATTTTACAAAAACAAAAAAAGTACTCATCTTTTGTGTTCTTGGCTTATGTCTCATCATCAGCCTCGGATGACTGCTGCACATATATGATGCAAATGATGTAGTCCCGAAATTGATCCTCCTTGTCCTAATTCCAGTACTGGTGAGGACACATGAACTCCGGAAAGTAGAAATGTAAAATATCATCCGAAGACTGCCGAAGACTCGCTTGCGAAACTCACGCTTAATGTGGCTCCGCATGCCCTCAGTGGTGTTGGTATGAGTGCCAACTTCGGACACCTTTCTCGCGACAAACCCACTCATAGCCTTTCGATTGATCCTTAACCAGACGCATATCTTTCGCAGAAACTTGCCATTCATAGCGAGAACTTCAGTTACAACTTTCTTACTTATTCGCTCAAAATCATGAAAAAAAAGAGTATTTATTTTGCCAGATATACTTCTTTGTGAAAGTGACGGGATAGCTATTAATTAGAGCATAGCTATTAATTATTAAGGTCAATTAACGGCATGTAAAATTTCAATAATTCAAAATGTGATCAAAATTCAAAATGAGTGATGTGTAGTCTTCGATCACGAAGCTAAGAAGTTCCACTTAAATTCAACTTCAGAAAAACAATGGCAGGTAACAAAAAAAAAAAAAAAAAAGCTGCCAAAATATTTAGGTTCTAGATCACCAGAAAACCGGTAACAGTGTGGGTGCGTCGCTCAATATCAAAGAGCACCTTTTTCTACACTAGACGTTTGAAATTAACTATTTGTGTAACCATCTTGGTTAAGATAATTTCGAAATACTACCAGGCTTCATGTCAAAAAACAACATTAACCCTTCAGTTGCTAAAAACCTATTGACAACTGCAATAAAAGGACATAAGGGAAAATAAATTTTTCATTAATCTGTTAATTTTTTAAGGCAAAATTTTTGATGAATTTATTTCCCCTTTTTTTTTTGTTTGACAGTGGACATCTTCAAAATCTTGTCAGTTAGAATTTTATTCCTTTATTAATCTGTTAATGAAGCCTTGCACAATATTAAACTAATTCACATAAATAGGTACTAATCTTCTTTAGGTTACGGTACTAATCTTCCGTAGAGGGCTTTGAAGTTTCGCAGTTTGCCCTTAAGAAAAAAAAATAATAGACTAAATTTACTGCCAGATGTTATAACCATTCACATTAGCGAAAATGACTCCTGTAAATGATAAATCGTCAGATTATTCAATATCTATACTACACGAATTATTTAATAATTACGAATCTAAGGAATTTAATATGTATCTTATTCTACGAACTATAAGACGCACCTTAATTTTTAAGCTTCGTGATGTAATGACATGTATTCGAGAGGTCCGAGGTTCGAGTTCCGGCGAAGGCATTGATCTTTTTTATGACTCTTGCTTAAAAAAAAGTCATAATGACTCTAAAATGGCGCCAGAACTAAAAAAAAATGGTGGATGAGTATTCTCCACAACCTGGATTTGGCGACTGGGTCTCCTAATTCCCAGTCGCCCTTTAAAAGGGGAGGTATGTAAGGTATTTCTCCCGCCTTCTATGCATGCCTTCGTGGTCTAGCGGTCAGCAAGCTCGGCGCGTATTCGAGAGGTCCATGGCTCCAGTCGCGGTGAGGGCATTGCTCATTTTACATATCTCCTGCTTCAAAAAAAAAATCCTAATGACTCTACACGTCTACTTGTTAAGAAATAAGGAAATACTTCCGAAGTCACAAATTAATGTTCTAATTTTTGTATTTAAATTTGTAAAACCCATTTTTTGACATTTATTTATACTACCATTAAATTTGATCTCTTTATCTCAGAAACCAAGCTGTTTTGTATGGTGCATGATATGTGATGTGTTAATGATTGTGATATTTTTTGGTTGATAATTTGTTACATGCTGTATAGACTACTTTATTAATTTGCATAATATGAAACATTCGTTTATTAAAAAAATGAAAGAATTTTAGATGCATGTATAGCAACGCATATTTTGGTCAAAAGAGCTTAGTATAAAACAATATCTTAAAAGCAAACAGCTATCTAAAGTATAAAATAGTTTTTGATTCAGTTACAGCTCATTTTTAAATGCGTCCGATAAGGGAAAGACAACCGATTTCAGAAACTGAGGAATAAGAAGTTTAATACAATCACGTATTTTTTTTTTGATAATCATAAATATCCGAGAAGAAGTCTCTGCTGATTATCATTAAGATTTTGATCCATTGTGAAACTTGTGCAATTTTTGAAACAGAAAAATATTTAAGGGTATAATTTCATTTTAAATGTATACTAATGACAAGGAACTACTTATTAACACACAGTTGTGGGACTGTATTAGAGTGTCATTAATAAATGTTCGTTTAATTTACATCTTTCCTATTTGCCTCATTACGCCACTAGGTTTCATAAGTTATGTAGATTTATTACCTTTTTCAGAAAGTTAAAAGAACTCCCCATAGCTGTATATGAGATCATGCCGAAGCTGCCTGCCGTAGAATTTCTTTGTCTTGGCGAACTCATCACTTGTTTTGAACTACTAGATCTAAAAGTGTAAAGTTAGATTTGGTTTAAAAAGTTAGTTTGAATAACCGTTTTGCGGTCTTAAACGAAGCTTATAGGCTCTGTTAGAATAAACTAAATTGCTTGAAATTATAACAGATTTTAGGAAGCTAGCGTTTCAACTAGATAATCATAACTGGTAATTTAGTGTTGTATAATTTTGATTTAGAAACCTCACCATGCGATGAAGTATAATAAATCTAAATTTGACATATATCTGTATATGTTTGTTTGAGACTGAATATCCTTATTTCAGTGAGAGAATTCATCCATAGAATCAAAGTAATGAGTTAATTAGACTTAATAATAAATTAAATTACATCTCAGTTAATTGAAAGTGAGCTAGATACAATAAGCGAACCTCAAGACAGGCGTTACATAGAATGAAAACAATACGCAGGGTCTGTCAAAATCTTCAAAGCACGTTCAGCTAGAACTTACATAAAACATTACGCCGATTGTTTTTTAGTCGATACCCCTTTTTCAACACATATTTATTATCAGAGAAGTAAACTTGACGTCTATGATTTTATGTTCGTTATTTAGTAATCTGCAAGTAAACCCAGTTTCCTACGAGTACACATTTTTTATGTTTAAGCACAATGAAAAATATGAATTGCATCATATTTATCTCAGAATTGCTGTTTAATTCAAAGTTTTATTGGGTTAAATTGATTTATTAGTTGACGCAAAGTACTAAGAACTAGCTGTCTAAGTACTTACCAGCAGCCGAGCGGTAAAATTCCTGAACACTGGTAGTTTGGTCTGAGGTTCGGATTCCGCGAACGGACTGGCTGCATGGGCATTTTCGCGATTTTCGTCATGTGTAAAGTATTAATATGAGCCAGCTTCCCTTAGAAAGTCTTCCATGAAAATGTCCTTGCTTTCCATATAGGGCCTTAGAACGAAACACGTAAATAATAAGGGTGTCTTGAAGGACTTTATAAGGGAAACTAGTTCGTATTTTTATTACATGATGAAAGACAGGAGGCCGTTAGCTTTACAGCATAGATTTGAGTCCAGCTCAAACGACTGGTATTCATTGGTCTTATCCACAGGTAGGCGGCAGTCTTATTTGATTACAAGAAAATGCTCTTTGAACTCAATGCAATAAAAATATTGCGCGAGTTTTATCGATTAAAATGGCTAGCATTTAAAAACAATTCCACTCAATTTTGAGGAATTATCGCACAAAAAGTTTAACAGTTTTCTTAAAATTCATGCTTGTGGAAAAGTGGTAAAAACTAATGCATATTTTAAATTTTCAATCAAATAGGTTAAAAGAATTGAAAGAAAATGTCACCTACGTATTTCATATTTCAGAATTGAAGTTAAATATGTTAAAAGAATTAAAAGAAAGTGTCACTTAGATATTTCATATTTCAGATTTCGCAACTAAATCTGTTAAAAGAATTGAAAGGAAATGTCAGCCATGTATTTCGTATTTCAAATTTCGCAACTGGATATGTTAAAACAATTGAAAGGGTCTGTCATCTACATATTTCATATTTCAAATTTTGCAATCAAATAGGTTAAAATTTTGCAATCAAATAGGTTAAAAGGTTGAAAGAAAAATGTCGCCTATACATTTTATTTCTCAGATATTGCAATCAAATAGGTTGAAAGAATTAAAAGGAAATCTCAGCTGAGTATTTCATATTCCAAATTTTGGTATATAATATGTTAAAACAATTGAAAGAAAATGTCACCTATGTATTTTATTTTTCAGATATTGCAATTAAATAGGTTAAAAGAATTGAAAGAAACTGCCACCTATATATTTCATATTTCAAATTTTGTAATCAAATATGTTAAAAGATTTGAAAGGAAATGTGAGCTATGTATTTCATATTTCAAATTTGGCAATCAAATATGTTAAAACAACGGAAATGTCCATTATGTATTTCATATTTTAAATTTTGCAATCATATAGGTTAAAAGAATTGAAACAAAGTATCAGCTATATATTTCATATTTCAAATTTCGCAATCAAATACGAGTATGTTAAAAGAATTGAAAGGAAATCTCTCTTATGTGCTTCATATTTCAAATTTCGCAATCAAATATGTTAAAAGAATTCAAAGGAAATGTCAACCATGTATTTCGTACTTCAAATTTCGCAATCAAATATGTTAAAAGAATTGGAAGGAAATGCCACCTATATATTTCATGTTTCAAATTTTGCAATGAAATGTGTTTAAAGTAATAAAAGATATTGTCAGCTATGTATTTCATATTTCAAATTTTGCAATCAAATAGGTTAAAAGAATTGAAAGGAAATGTCAGCCATGTATTTCGTATTTCAAATTTTGCAACTGGAAATGTTAAAACAATTGAAAGGATCTGTCACCTATATATTTCATATTTTAAAATTTGCAAACAAATATGTTTAAAGAATCGAAAGGAAATGTGAGCTACGTATTTCATATTTCAAATTGCGCAATAAAATATGTTAAAACAACTGAAAGGAAATGCCCTTATGTATTTCATATTTCAAATTTGGCAATCGAATATGTTAAAACAACTGGAAATGTCCCTTATATATTTCATATTTCAAATTTGGCAATCAAATATGTTAAAACAACTGAAAGGAAATGTCCATTATGTATTTCATATTTCAAATTTTGCAATGAAATAGCTTAAAAGAATTGAAAGAAAGTATCAGCTATATATTTCATATGTCAAATTTTG
Source organism: Stegodyphus mimosarum (assembly GCA_000611955.2). Taxonomy (NCBI): domain Eukaryota; kingdom Metazoa; phylum Arthropoda; class Arachnida; order Araneae; family Eresidae; genus Stegodyphus; species Stegodyphus mimosarum. The sequence goes on from KK118538.1 coordinate 238,107, forward strand.
CAATCGAATGTGTTAAAAACAATTGAAAGAAAATGTTACCTATGCATTACATTTTCCAGATATTGCAATCAAATAGATTAAAAGAATTGAAAGGAAATGTCATCTATGTATTTCATATTTCAAATTTTGCAATGAAATGTGTTAAAAGTAATAAGAGATATTGTCAGCTATGTATTTCATATTTCAAATTTTGCAATCAAGTATGTTAAAAGATATGAAAGGAAATATCACCTATGTATTTCATATTTCAAATTCTGCAATCCAATAGGTTAGAATATTGAAAGAAAATGTCATCTATTATTTCACTTTTTGTGGTAAAATATTGAACTAAGAATATCAATTTCTGCCTAAGAACGCATTATTGTTGTAATTTCTAATGTATTATAAATAAAAAATGTTTATTAAAGAAGCAGGTTTTTTCTAGAACTAATGTAAAAGTTATTCTTAAAAATTACCTGATAATTTTAGATCCGAGCATAGACAACAAAGTTATATTGTTATCAAAAAGGAATTCTATTCAGGATCCAGTTTTACTTATTTTACACCTTTATTTAAAAATTTTTTGCTTTATTATTAATGAAATTTATCAGACTTTTGTTGCAGGAAATGAAGTTTATGTCTCCTTTGTTTACTTATTTTTACACTTTTGTCTCTAATGTGAATCTAACTTGGCATCAAAAGATGGAATAAGGCAACAGCATTCAACCAGCTTTTTTAAATTCGGTTTTGTTGAATATTATGTAGTATTTCAATTAAAACGTTCAAAAGAAAAAGACAAGACATTTTTAACTATGTCATAAATGTTTATTTTACATACTTTGGCAGCAAATTCGCCTCTATATAGCAATTTAACGCCAGGAGAGAAGCTACAACCCTGGAAAGATGTTAACCAAATACGTGCTTAATAGTTTAAGAAAATATTCTTGTCAGCTTTCAAATCAATCAATTTTCGGAAACATTTCTGTACAATAATACCAATCATTTATAACAGCAATTTATATAAGATTGTAAATGAGGAATAACTGTGACTTTAGTTGAGATTTTAGTAATGTTCTCATTTCCTAATAATATATTTCTTCTTCAAGAAATTACAGGTACTCTAAAATTACATTACGTTAAATGTACACAAGTGATGATTTACACTCTCAGTTCCTCCTTAACGAAACTGAAGAAGATATTCTGCAGTAGTTTAGAATAAAAAGAAGCCATAAAAATTTTCTTTTTAAACTCTGAATCTACATTTTATTTTAAACACTCGTTTCTATACATTTACAAGACCAGAAACAAAAGCACAAGATAAAGAAAAAAATTTATGACATTTTTTTCGACTAAAAAGTAAATAAAATTCTGTCTAAGTAAAAATAATTACAGCAGATTTTTTAGCAGAAAATGAATTTATAATAATTTTGTAATTCGTGTTGTACAAATTAATCAGACGACTTTGATATTCTCATGTAATTACTAAAAAAAATTCTTGAATCAAGTACTGGTCAAAAATACTTATATTAAAAGATATAATACATGTTTTATAAGTTCTCAAAATAATAGGAGACTAAAAATTTAAACTGTTATTTTAAGGTATGTAATTTGTTGGGTGTTAGAGAAAAAAGACTAACTAATTAAAAGTTGGGAAGAATTGGAGGGGAGATGCCGTAATTGTTTGGAAGTCTTGGCCCATAACGAGGTCTTAGTTCAATGACGTCTTCCAAAGAAGGATCAAAATTTTCATCGTAATCGTAGCCGAAAGGGCATTCTAATCTGTCTTCGCGTGCACTGGTTCTTCCATCTACATCATTTGGCCTGTATCGGTGTCTGTAATAATTCTCTGTGACCACCATGGTAGATGTGATCTCATCGACATGCTTCACTCCTAAATAAATTTTAAAATTCAGTTTTATACTTAGAATTAAGTTTTATATAAAAATATCTAATTATTAAGGTGGCTTTATTTTACTTGCTGATTTTGTTACACAAGTTATTAATTATCAAATACATTTCTGAAATATTTCTGTATTTTGAAGTACAAGTGTGAAATTCCAGAATTTCATTCTTGAGAAATAAAAAGATCAAAAGATCTGCTTTTCTGCTGCAAAAGCGCTCTAACTGAAACTGGTTTCGTTTATTATGCTTTCATTTATTACAAATAATCTTTTAAATTATCAATAAACGGCAAAAGGATTTTAATTTGAGGAAATTTTCTGACTATTTATTTGATATAATATCGTTTCTTGCTGCCAGTTTGAAGATATCTCCTTAAAGAATTAGGTCAGATGAAAAGTAAGATTTGAAGTTTTATTGAGATTTTTATTTATTTTACAAATGCCAAACATTAGTACTTAAGCTATTAGTTCGCGGGCTTTCCAGTACTTTTTAACAATGTCCTCATACCGAGAAAGAGCAATACAATTATTTAAATGTTCAAAAATCACAGGCTGGTTGGAGCCATACAAAATACAGTTTGGGAAATCCACCACTCCATATCTATAGAGGAGGTCTCTCAAACAGTCATGTCCGGTCAGACGTCTAAATATAGCTACCGCTGTCTTTCTTAGAAAACTGGAAATGAAAGTGGTCTCTTTCCCCAGAATCCTCCAGCTTGTATTCATAGCACGTTGAATCATATCCTGCTTAAGGATTGTCGTGAGATCTTAACTCGAGGCCTATATTTGCTTAATTGTCGTGCTTAAGAATTGTCTGAAGAGTCAGGTTAACGAACAGTTTAGTCGTATGAAATGAAAGCGGTCGATTAATGCGTTGGATCATAAAAGTTCCTTTCTTAGCCAAAATATCAGCTTTTCCATTTCCCATAATTCCACAGTATCATTATTGAGATAAATATTGGCCTTTATAGCAAAATAAACAGCCCAAGCATTAAAACAAAAACGAAGCGAAATTCTACCTAACATATCAGGAATATCACAGATCAACAAAATTGCTCGCAGAGAAAGACTAAAGATACTGGAAAAGTCTCAAGGAAAAGTCTGTTTTATTTATCACCCCAGCATACAATTTAGTGTGCCTAATGGTAACTATACATTGGCAAACAAGGCCTAATTCTGACATAGATACAGATAGTACATAAGTTTGAGAAAACACAAGTTATAGAACTGTTACAGAACAAGAATTTAAGTACTTTACATTGCATTTACTTTGCCAGCTATGTTAATCAAGACAATGTTAACGAATATGTATTAAAATAGTAATAATAATGGTATCAAAAAAAAGAAAATAAAAATAAAAATAGAAATAATAATAGTAATAATAATAAGAAGAAGAATAAGAAGAAAAAAAATAATAATAAATTAAATACAGAAAAGAAGTGATTAGAAGAGGTGACTAAAAGACCTATTAGTTCATAATGCTTAAGAAGCAAGTGCCCATCATTTGAGAGCAGAAACTAATATTAACAGAGCTCTTCATGGCGGAATGCTATGTGTATATTTTTTAATTAGTAATTTCCACTCAGTTGAATTTTGACTATCAGAACTGCTTTATTGACGCCTCGAAATGCATATCGAGGACTTCGTAGAAACATAAATTAAGTATGGAAAGTATAGCATGTGTATACAGTGTAAAAAATGTGTGACGGAGTTTTCTTTTTTTCATTATTGCCGTAATGAATTCTGGAATTTAAAAAAATGAGTCAAGAGAAAAGATTTTTTTAATCACACTTCGTTAAATGCCTGGTTAAAACTTTTGTTATTTGCATTAAATACGAAAGGCATACTAATTATTAATTAAATAATCGGAGGTAAATGCAAAATTTTAATTTCTCCGTATTTGGTGAACTGCGTAACTACTACATGCGATACTTTTCTTTCGAATCAGTTTAAATTTTTTATCCCAAAAGGGCTACTAGCATCGAAACACGATTTTGTGTTGACTAACTTTAAATGCCATTCACTGTTGATGCATTGTTTCACTTTTCTTCGAGTTTGTTGCCATTTCGCAAAATGTAATTGATCTTTCAGATTTAATCTACCTGTTATTGATTAGCAAACTAAGCTATTTAGAAGTAATAGATTCAGTTCTTAAGAGTATTATTTTTTAAACTCTTTAATATGATTAACTTAAATGCACTTAATTCATGATATATCTAATTAAAAGCATTAAATGATTAAGTTTTTTTATAGAATTACGTTATATATTTTTCACTGTTCGAATATACAGACATGTATAAAGTTACCATGCTGGCCTCAATCTATATATTCATTTGATATTCTGTAAAATATTTCGCTGTTCTCACCTGGATCATCTTTATTGATAATCTCTAATTGCAAACGATATTAAGCTTTAAAGAGCCCTTTTGGGCGACCGTCTAATCTGAAACTTTTCAAAATTTTTTTTCTTTCCCTCCCTGATTGCATTTTCGAAGTTCCATTTGCTTGAAAAACGTAATTTAAGATACTTAAAAAAGTAAGTCATGCGCATTCTTTTGCAATATAAATAAAATCAAATATTTAACTAAGTAAAATTAAATTTTACTTACCCATTAGCCCCATGTCTCTTTCAAATTCTCTTCTGAGAACTTGTAAAACTCGTCTTACACCACATTTACCCTAACAAAAGAAGAAAAAAACATTACTTTTTCTTTAAAGGAGGCTTCTAAAATTTAATATACATTTCAGTATCACCACTCCAGACCTGTAGGAAAATTCGTGAAAGAACTACAAACTGGCAACACGATTATTTCGTTTCTACCAGACAGTATATTTTTCAAGAACACTTACGAATCTTTGTTTCGCTTAGTCTATGATGTAAGCCATTTCCAATACATTTTACTTACAATGTTTGATTCAGATTGAATTATACGAAAACAGTGCTAAAATGTGTTTTTAGCGTTAAAAGCTGACACACAACATTATCTTCATACTCCCGCTGACTGAGGAAATGACACCCAAATTTGAGCTCACGCAGCTTATGTTATAAAATTTCATGGAACAGCTGGCAAATATAGGCCTCGAGTTATGCATAACTGTTTACGCTTCGATTGCTCGTAATGCAATAGGTTCAACACAGAATTTCATGATCATGCTAAGTTCATGTAATGGTTCATTGCAGTAACTCTCATGGAATGCGTCGTCAAATGCATATTTGTATCTACAGCACTTCGAGTACCTTGACATGCTTTAACGATGCTATGGAGGGATGCCCCATGGAGGTATTTTTCAGGTAAACTGGCTCGTATGCAAGTTACACGTGGAAAACAACCAAGTAAATGATGAAGCAGTCAGCGACTTCAGCCAACATCAGGCAAACTCAAACATCAGGCAGAACTTCCAGTACTTATCAGATTTTAACCGCTTAGCTGCTGTTAGATTTTGAGAGATACTGAGCTCTGTCCTTGCTTTCGGTTATCAACTGTTTTTATTCAATAGTGAGCGTTTGTTAGCGATGCCTTAAACACGACAGTTAACGGAAGACGGGAACACCAGTACTTTCCTGCTATCTTTGATCACACACTGCGTGTTAGAGACTCTGTCTAGCGTCGGTTGATTAAATTTATTTAGCATTAGTTAGTTTCATAATTTGTGTTCAAGCCCAAGTGGAGGCTTCTTATACGCTCAGGAAGGGCCATCAGTAAATCTGTTTTGAGTTAGACTAAAAGGTTATTTTAATTCTTCTTTGAAGTTGTTACTTACACACAAGAACTCAGCGAATAATACTCTAAACACAGTTTTTCAGTATTCTAGTATTCAAGGACTTTTATTTTAGCAAGAATATTACATCCTTTTCCCCATATTTGACAATTTCTATTTCATACAAAATCTGTAAAAAGTTTTTTCTGTAACTAAGTAAATCTTATAATTTTGCACGAAATAGAACTGTTGTTGTTGTTATTGCTCACTTGTCTGGCCTATACTCAGCCCAAGTCCACGAAATTTCTCGTGGCAAGGAGCACAAGTTTATGCCTGCCTTTAGCAACAACCTTGAGCACCATACAGGTGACAGTGCGATTTAGCTTAGTTCCGCCCCCTTTTCATGGAAAGCACCCCCGGGGGGGACGGGTCCGAGGGTCTACCACCCCTCTTACCTACCACCAACCTTTCGATAGGACTTTCGGCTCGCCGTGTACTTAAAGGGCCTCCATGCTGCACGAACACTATACACTTACAAATATCCGTGCCTTTTCCGGGATTCGAACCCCAGCCCTTCGGCACGGCAGTCAGCGACGCTAACCACTATACCGGTTGGGTGGCGCGAAACAGAACTTAAATGCAACAAAAATGGTTCAAAACATACGCTGTGTAACATTCCCCATGAAACTGGTCTTCCAATGAAGACTCCATCAGCTCCTATGGCTAAAGCCTTCAAGATGTCGGTACCCCAGCGTACTCCGCCACTCAAGTAGACTTCAACGTTCTGGTAAACATCAACAGCTTCAAGGACTTCAGCTAAAGCTTCGATCTAAAAAAGAATCAATAATTACGAAAGGACCAGAATTTAGGGGCCAGGAAGAGCAGAAAAATCTGTATTAGTGTCGAAGACTTACGGCTGCTGGAGCTGAGTCTAAACCTCGGCCTCCTAGGTTGTCCACGATGATTGCATTAGCTCCATTTTCAACGGCCCTAATCGCATCACAACCTAGACGCAAAAGAAAATTACTAAATAAAAAGAAAATCTGAAAGGTTTCAGATTTTAAATTACGTCCAAAGAGACGTTTATTTAGCATTTTGTGTGTAACCTTTATTTATTAAATATCGCGTTCTTCGCAGTTAAACCATCAAATTCAGTTAAAGAACAATATCGCAAAATAATTTTAAACTGAGCATATTTTTAGAATTTCCTATACACAGTCTCACGCGTTGGAGATAAAAATGCTTCTTCTGTACAACGTTGCCATTGCTCGCTTTGAAATCTTCGAGTTTGTTAACCAAAAATTCGTTAAAGTTTTAAAAAATATGAAATCGATAATAAAACAAATTCCAAATATCAAATTTGGGCTTGCAGATGCCCGTATTGGCAGCAGGATTTCGTCATTCAAAATTCGATGGCTCTAGGTATCGTCGTTTTATCACAATGCGAGAAACATACATACATTTATGCACATTATTCATTATTTAATTTCTTCAAATATGATACAGGGCGATAATATTTAGTGGCAACAATTTGAAAAGTGAAACGGACATTCAGAGTGATTCGATGCAAAATAGCAAAACGAAAACAGTAGGCCTTCAGGGACAAAGCCCATTAAGATTAAAAACAAATCTGATGAGCGAAGAACTTTATTACCTTATTGAAATATACATAAGGTCAGGAATTAGGAGAATGTCTTGAATATTTTCAAGTTAAGTAGAATTAAATATATTAGCATTAAAAAGAGATCTATTAGGCTACGAAGCTTTATAAGTTATGCAAAATTAAAAGAACTGGAGAAATTTTAATATCCCTGATATGTAAGAATTGGATAAAATCTCAGTGATAATAATTCTAGAAATAAATGAATAAGGTTATAAGGTTACACTCGATCTGTTAATGCTAATTTTAGTCCTATAACCTTAAAAGATGTGAAGTGAGGTGTCGCTAAGTCTGAGATAAATGACTGACAGATAAATGCTGCAATATTTGGTGGCAACAGTTTGAAAAGTGATTCAGACTTTCAATGTTTCCATCGCAAAACGAAAATAATAGTCCTTCAGAACAAAACCCCTTTGGACTAAAAAAGAATCTTTAAAGTTAGTTCTAATCATTTCGAAATTTTAAAAAAGAATGTTTGAATAAAATTTTGCAACAAGTGATAAAAATGTGTCAGCTAGCTAAAGATATGATGTGAAGAAAGAGACTGTGAACGTTTTGGTAAAATGCCATCGGATAATAGGAATCATTTAAGGCTTGTTAGTGTGGCTAAGTACCTGAGAAGAAGGAAAGAAGTCTAGTATCGACTATTTACTACTTGGTAAAAAACGAGGAGTAATATACATCTACTTCCATGTGAACGGCAAAATCAGTCATTTTTATTCTGTTAACGATGAAGATTTAGATAAAGAATCTTTTAACGATGAGTATTTTAGCTTTAAAACGCCTCTGTGAATAATCAGAAATAGGTCAAACATTACATGCATTAACTTAATGACTTTTTAAGAATTCTGTCATCGCTTAAAGCAAGTCTTTACAGAATTGCGCTAGTTTTAATATTTTTGTAAGCAATTATTTAAATTATTTCAATTCTGTAAAACTCTGTAATTTAAATAATTATAAAATTTAGTGTTTTGAAGTAATTATTTTAAAGCAGAACTCAGCTCATTACAAGGATACAACATAATTACCTAAATGAATAATACTGATATTACAAAATTTTTTTTCAAATTTAACTTTAAGTGATAAACTTAAGTGAAAAATTAAGTAAACTTAACTTTATGTAGTAAACTTTAAGTGGTAAATTTCTGGTAATGTTCTACATTTACTTCTGTTAATTTCATATTATTATTCAGATGCTCGTTTTATAAATAATTTAAAATTTTTATTTTTATTTATTAAAACACTATAATAATAATAAATAATAATATTAAATAATTTAAAATTTATAATTTTATTTATTAATATTTATGTATTTTTATTTCTATTTCTGCAATATACGAAATCTTTTATAATAAAAATATCCTCTCCAAAGAGAAATAATTAGCAAAGACAGTTAATCGACAATTTTTTGTCGTTTTATAGCAAGTACATTTCAACACTGTTTTGTTTTATTGTTGCATACACTTAAAATCTCTTTATCGGAATTATTTTACTTTTTTAACTAATTAAAGATCGAAATATAAAGAACACATGAGTGTTTCTTCTAAGGTAGGCTACACTGATATTTATTTGCGCAGCGTACTTTGAATATTAGATTTACTGAATCTATATAATAGATTTAATAATTTAAATTGTTACATATAAATTTAAAAATGTTAATTAGTTTTGGACAATTTTTTAGCATTCAGTACACTGAATGTCGTCATTTGCAGCATCCTGCAGATTAAATCATAATAAGGTAAGATATTTCTTCCGCCTTCTTAGCATGTCTTCGTGTTGTAGTGGTTAGCACACTCAGCGCGTATTCCAGAGGTTCAAGGCTGGAGTCGCGACGAGGGCATTGCTCATTTATCATGAGTCCTGCTTCGAAATGACCTAATGTCTCTACAAGCTCTATGTGTACAAAAGCAAACTCACATATATTTTTTAAACTCGGGTATTGCATTTACCTGTATATGTCAAATTGGGACCAGTTGGGCTAAATTACAATCTTCAATATATCATAAATATGAAACTATCTGTCTAATGTCACATTTAGTCAAGACTGTGGAATCGTAACCTTATTTTTCCTTAGCGAGAGGATAATTATGGGTTTTCTACACTTATGTTTTCCATGTTTATTTTCATGAGATATTTCCTGTGAAAAAAGCAACATTCTAATATCTTTTACAAGAAAAATACAAGACTAGATATGTCTGAATGATCCATCCAAAGGTTAGAATATGATTATCCCAGAGAAAGAAAGAAAATGGCTGTGATTTTAAAGACCAATTATACTACTCCAGGCCTCCCAGACGGTATAGCTGTTAGAGAAGGCTACTGCGACACCGAAGGGCCCAGGTTCGAATCTCGGAGAAGGCATGGTTTTAACTGGCTGTCTCTTCAGAGGAGGCAACTGTGGCCGCCTATTAGGTTCCTCCACAATAAAATGGCCACCACTTCTACTCTTAGAAGTGGCCAATGTTGAATAAGCAAAGGCCGGCCATTAGATAAAAGAAATTATACCACCCCTTGTCATCTTAGTTAAGTAATTTAGACACTTATGCCAATTTGTTACATTGTAATGAAAACAAAAGCGGCAGAAATAGCTTATTATTTTTAGTTCGTGAAACCCAAAATAAATTCATAATTTTAAGTCGTTCCTTTTCAATTATCCGTATTTGTTTAGAAGCCGCCCGAGTGAAGCCTTTCGTGAGTCACCAACTCACAAAGTAAAGTAAGAGCTGAGAGTTAGACAGTGGGCAGGTGCGAAAACGACCAATACTTGGGGCTTATGTACATACGTTCCGCTAACCGATTTAGAGTTACCTGTTTGTTATATATATATGAGCGTTTGTGAAATATTTAGTTTGAAGTGAGAGTACATAATAGGAAACTTCTGTACTACTTTAATCTTCGAAAGGTTTGCTTTCATTGTTAAAGCAGGTGTGTAACGGAATAGATTTATTTGGAAAGAAGTGAATCTGTTTATACAGGCTTCTCCAGTACATGCTCAAGTCATGGAGACGCATGCGGCTGTTGTGGGATGCGAAAATAGGGTTTTTTGCAAGCTTATTACAATTTAAGGAAATTGAACTCAAGCACAAAGTCCGTGTTTAACCTTTCATAACTTTAATTAAATGCTGCTACAAATTAATACTGCTGTTAAAAACCTTTTTAATCCAGTTGGAAAAAATGGTTGAATGACTTCCATGCTATACACAAGGAAAATAAATTATTTGTCTAAGAAATTCAAATTTGTACTTTATGTCCCGAACGAACACTTCATGTCACTGTGGAATCACGTAAAACTGATAACATTGTATTTAGTATCATTCTCTTAAAGACCTGTTCTCTACAACCAAGATAACTCGATATTTCAAGTTAATTTTCTGAAATTCGAAATGCTTAAGGTATTTTCCAGCGAGATCGGTACTGAGAAACTAATTTCGTAAATTATCTGTTCTCAGGTTAACAAAATGTTGCTATAATTGGTTAACTAAAACATTCCTCTAAAATGATTACATTTACTGCATTTAGACGCAAGGTTAAACTTAAAGTTTTAATTATTATTATCACGAACTACCTATTAATGCTATTTTGGTTTCGTTATCCTGTTAATTTTGTCCTTTGCAAAGAAATACTGTTTCTTTACAAAAAGTGCAAATTAGCTCGAAAGTTATTATTTGAAATAGAAAGAGAAGAAAACTGGGAAAAGAATGATTGATTGAACATTAATGTGGTTTTTGGTCAGCGCGATCTTGCCGCTGAGACTGCGTGAACATTTCCTGGCTGCTAATTTGCATTTGGAAACAGGATTATTTAGATGCATAGTTGTGAAGTTCTCAATAAATGACAACTGAGTTTTATTTAGCGCAATTTTGCACGATGGGACGTAGTGGTTATTTCCCTGTTGATTAGTCAAGGACCAGGTTAAACTTCAATTTGTGTACTCTTTCAGTTCGTATAATCTGTAGACTGTTGCTAATAAGCAACACATATTCATTTTTGCCCCTCCGTATTAATGTATTCTTCAGTTTCCTTTGAATTTTTTTGAGCAAGCCAATCGACTAGACGTGAAGAACAATATAACTAAAAGTAGTCCATTGAAATTAAATCAAAAGTTGGACATAGCAGTCTTAATCTGATAAAGGAGATCTTTTAACCGGGAATTTTAATGCTTCTAAAAAAATAAAGTACATTCATTATTGTAGAGACATTAGGTATTTTTTTCGGCCTCAAGAAGCTGAATCTCGCTGGGATTCGAACCACGGATCTCCGAATACGCGCCGAGACTGCTGACCACTATACCACGAAGGGAGGCCAAGAACACGGGAGAAATACCTTATATACTTGCCCTTGTAAAGGGCAACTGGGGATTAGGGGACCCAGTCGCCAAATCCTGGTGGTGGAGAATCATCATCCACCACCTTTTTAGTTCGGGCGTCGCTGTAGATTTATTAGATTATTTTTGTAGTAGGAGATGGGAAGAATGAGCAGTGCCCTCGTCGGGACTTGAACCACGGACCTCTCGATACGCGCCGAGCGTTCTGACCACTAAACCACTTTCGCCACGAAGGTATGCGAAAATGGCCCCGAGAAGGGGCCGTTTGTTAGTCTTATTTGAGTGAAATAAAGGGTATTTTAACCCTTCTCGAGTCTGTGTCTTTAGTTGTTTGAACTGATAAGTTACTACATAGTTCACTAGGCTCCTCAATGTTCATCTTAGACGAAAGGAGTGAGGAAGTCTATAAAATGCTGAAATAACGCTCTTATGTGAGCGCCTGAACGCCGTTAACTATCGTTGTTATTCAAGTGCTGATTAAAATCGGTTTAATTGGTTAAATTGCTACAAAATATCATCTGATTGGAGACCGAAGTAAAAATTTCTTATTTATTTCCTTCAACATTTTTTTTAAAAATTATTTTCTTCATCTCGCCGGAAAAAAAGTTAAATTAAGGAAGCAGGTCTAAGAATAAATTTTTAAATCGTCAGCTAAAATTCAAATGACACCTACCGGTTAATACACCACGGACAACAATAGGTAGGTTTGTGGTCTTCCTGATCCAGCGAATATCGTCCCAGCTTTGCTCGGGATCAACTAAATAATTGAAATAGTCTGCCAAACCAAAGGATCCAATGCACTGCGATGTTCTTTCGTATCTCTGATCGACTTTTTCAGTTTTGAAGTAGCCTTTTCCTTTCACCAATTCAATCTGGGAAAGAATATGATGTCTGTGCACTGAATCCTCAGTGGCAAGGTTTTCATTGGATTCGTCATTTTCAATGTTAGGGAGACTGGAAGGAAATTAGGACTGAATTATTTTTAGGTATTAATGAGGAAAACAATTTTGATAAAATAATATGCACAAGCAAATACATAACCCATTTTAAAGACAGTCTCATAAACTCTAGAATTAATTCATCAATTTTAAAAAAATCATAACGTTGAAAATATCATCTTCAAGACAAGAAAGATTTTAGTGCTAAAGTGTTCGTTATTATTTTAATAGGAAATGCTTTTTAAATTTTTAGATTTCATTACAGAAGTTTCAAATATTTTATTGCAAGAAATATACATGATTAGAAATGAAAAGCAGTAATAAGTAAATAAAATAAAACTATCGTTAAGCAAAGTGTTCAAGGCTTTTGAACTAAAAAAGTTCTAAATATGTGTATGTTTACAAGACATGCACATCATTTTTTTCTATAGAGCGTTTTAGCCAGATTTAAATAAATCTAAGCACAACTTTTGTTTTACGAAGATGTAAGGTTTATCCTAATTTTACTATCGAGAGAGGGCCTGAGTTTATGACTAACGCGGGTTTGCCTTTTGGCTACGTCTCACCTACTGCTACACTCGGCCGTACTTTACGCCCTTGTTTGGCTTCGCCGACTTAATTAAGATTTAGGGAACAGCTATATTAGAATGTTGATAGCTTCGGCTATATCTTTCAGTTAGTTTTAGTTAAGCTTAGTAAAGTTTAATTTCATATTCATTTAAGTTCAAGCCCAAGTGAAGGCTTTGCTGTGCGTTCCGAGTTAGGAGTTCATTGTATCATATTTATTGTGAGAAATAAAGGGTAGTTAAGTCTTCGTCAGTCTTACGTCTCTATTCGCACACTTCAGCGATTAATCTCTTATTAATGTTTGTGGTGTTCAAGGATTGGACACTGAATTAAATAAGTAAAATCCTACCAAATTCAACGTGAGAGGAGGGAAAAGTAAAATAAGAGTTCAGTAAAATTTCATCTGCAGCACTCTCCTGTTATCGAGCTGCTCGGTATACCGCGGTTTAGAATATTACGCTTGTATTACCTAAACCCATAATATGATTCTGTACAGAATAATAAAGGCCAACCATCACCTGAGCGGTAAAGTCAATGAAAACTGGTAATTCGATCCGGGGGTTCGAATTCTAGCGAGCGGGCTGGTTGTTTGGACGCTTTCGTGAGTTTCCCCACGTGTAAACAGGTTTACCAACCGGTCTTCCTTAGAAAATCCTCCACGAAGTCATTCTTCTCCTTAGGCAGGTAGCCCTCGTTGGCTTTGCCGCAATCAAATAAGTGAAATCAAAACACAGTTATAAAACTTTATCTATAGCAATATTTTCAAGCTGTGGAAATATGATGCAAACACAAAGAAATAGTGAAGAAGAACTGTTTACAAGAAAATTTGTTTAATGAACAAATCATCTTCCTTCAGCTGTGATTTACAACAAATATTGAAAAAAATCTTATTACAGATATCTCATAATATACTTGGAAGCATTAATCTTCACCGAATTTGCAGAGAATAAATATGCACACGTTCGGCAAGTAGTGTGTGCTGTCATTTTTCGACGCTTTGCCCCGAAGTGTCGAGCTAATCCATCGTTGAAAACTGAAGAAATATTAAGAGAACATTTGTAACGATCTGTACATCGGCATATCTTAAGTAATCAATTTCATAATATGAGCTGTTATCTTGTACTAGGTTAGGTAGACAGGTTCTATTTTATGTCAAAAGACGTATGTTAAAGCAATGCTATATGTAAATTTAGTATGTAATCTAAGTCACGCTTTCGAAACATGAAAAGTGCAATTTAAAGTTCAAATAACTAGAACAACAGATATAGAAATGTGGCTTTTTTTGACTCACTGTACACATACACATATACTGCACAGCATTCATACATAACGTATTAAATTAATAACTACGCATTGAAATGAACACAGTGTGAGTTTTATTTACATGTATTTACATGTATAAATGCGATTTATTTATTGTTTCTGTGCTATGCATTTTATTCTGTTGGTTTTTACTGAATCTGTTAATTTTTACTTCCTTGTACAAAATAAAGGAAGTATCATAATCGCGAAAAATTTCGGTAGACAGATTTCTACTGAAATATCCATTTTGACCATTCCCGAATTCATTTTTACTATTTTTTGAAATATCTCTACGTACAGACAGAATAAAGGACTCGTTATTTCAAAACGGATTATAAAATGGCTTCGAAATGGATTTTTTTTTTTACATCTGTACGTATGTTTCTCGCACAGTACAAAAACAGTTAGTCGTAGAACGTTTGAATTTGCATAGGACCCCGCTATAAGATCTAATTGTATATATTCTTTATTAATCGCAATCTTCAGTATCAAAAGCGTATATGTATGTATGCATGTATGTATCTAATTATCTATCTATACGTGTCTATCTGTCTATCTATTTATCTGTCTGTCTGTATATTTACATATACTTCCTCCCTTAACAGACTTAAAATCTTTACCCGGCCTTATTTTAACAATTGTCGATCGTATTCAAATAGCGAAAACATTTATGTTTTGGCAATTTCGAATTATAAAAAGTAAATTTTGAACAAATAATGAAATCTAACTTTTAAGGCTGTCTCCCGGTTCCTATACTTATATTTGGGAAAGTTTGTAAGGTTTTAGTTTAAACTAACAAAGTTTTATTTTAATTTGCCTTTCCTATCTGTTCTTATTTCAACTTTCCGTTAGAATAATCGCGCGTTTCAGCTTTATGCTAATTTGAAGTGGAGCCAAGTTTGTATTTAAAGGTTAGCGAGGAACTTCTCAGTGTGAGAGAGCTTTTAGTCTCAGATCACTTCGGCTCTGTTCGACGTTCGTCTGACTAGCTAGCATTTAAGTTCTAAGCCCTAGCGCTGTTACGCTATTACTTATTGAAGAAATCTAAGTGCGTTAGTATTAGCTAAATCTTGCAGTTTCGCATAGAGGCCCACCTCGCATTTATAGCTCTGTGAGCAACGACTACTTAATTTCTAATTAACTTTAGTTTAAATTATTTGATTGTTCAGGGGTTTGATTGACCGCACTTAGGAAAATAATGATCCAAGTGCGGTCATTATTTTCTGTATCCCTCCCGAGTTGGGAAGTGGCTGTATATGATTGGGTTTTAATAAAAGAGGATTTTAAATCCTTCTTAAGTGCAGTTCTTCTACCACAGAACATAGCTGTATTCAGCTCCCTGTTCAAGATCAGGACTTAAAGTATTTCACGAATATGTTCGCCAAGAGTATGCGCCGAACACATAGTCCTGACAAGTTTTATACCCGTTCTGTTAAAAAAAAAACTATAAGAAGTTTGATTCCCGTATGACAAAAATTAAATGGGGTATTTAATTTCAAAATTTGCAATTTTTTATGTCATTTTTAACTTGTCCTGAGGGATCGGTTAATTAAGTTAATTAATTAATTCGAGGAAATAAGTTTAAATGAAATGCAGCAAAAAATGTGAATAATTTAATAGGCCGTACAGGAAAGTCATGCGGCGACCCCATCAGATTTTTTTGTTACTTCGTTTGTTGAGTGAAGTATATGAAAATGGTTTTTGAAATCTGTTAGTAAGCTTACACATAATAACTTTTAATGATCCCAACTTTACTGCTGATAAACTTTTCAATCGGAAAAACTTTTAGAGTTAACAATGGAAGCTCAATAACGTGAATGAAATTCTGACCCCATAGGATCTCGTTTTATAACGAGCAAGAAAGGTACAGAATTAAAATCGGAATTTAATTAGCTGAAATTTAGAGCGAAGGTAACATAAAGCAACTTACTGAATGTAATCAGGTAAGACTGGATTATTTCTTGCTACTGGCACTATATTGCCACTCTCGGGCAGGGGAACAGTGACGACAATTGCTCTGTATCCAGATGCTTCAGCTCTTTCTATGATGCTCTGGGTGATAGAGCGATCGAAGAAGATGAACGTTTCCATCCACAAGTTAGCATGAGGGGCTCTGGCTGCAATTTCTTCCAGATCGGTATTGGAGAAGGCGCTGACAATGTAAGGGACTCCTTCGCATTCCGCGGCTACAGGAAAAAGAGAATCTCTAAAAATATATCTTAGTAAACGTGCAGAAATCAATGCCAAATGAAAGAATTTTGATATCTCTTTTTAATTTTTATTCCATTCTGTGTTTATGCAAAGAGTTCTCAGGCATTTATGCCTGTACGGTCAGGGAAACGTTAACTTTTACAGCGCAGATTTAATGTTTGTACAAGACACGAACAGGTGTATTCGCTATTATTAAATAATAAAGAATTCGAATACATGTATGCATGCTCCTGGCGTTATAAAAAAATGGCGGCACCAATTTTGAGACACATAATCTTCCACCGGAACATGTAAACTTGACTCCCAAATTTCGAATTAAAAAAATTATGTCATATTTTGTGCGATTTTAATGAAATTTTGTTTGACAAACTAAACAATTTAAAAGTAATGTGTTGTCACTCCGCCAAATTTTCGTGCCTCATTATTTCTGTCTTTCGCGCGTCAATGTGTTGCCATTCGGTAAAGCGTGAGATAAATTATCTTTGAAATTTAATACACAAAGTGAGCTGTTTAAAACCTATGTGTTCAGAAAAATTTACTTATATATATTTCACTCGCGAGATAATCTTAAATATGCCACTAGTTTCTTCATCCCATCCATGGTTAATAGACCTGTCCTGATAAGTATTTGATTCACTGCTCCTTATAAAAGTAATAAAATACTTCCACGTTCATTTTGCCGACATTTCCCCGTGATAGAAAATGATTATAAAATAATAGATGCATTAGAAGTTCGTAGACTTTATTCCATTGAACTATTTCATAATCCTTCGTTACGTCTGGCTACCTTCCTAAAAACTAGCCTATTTCGCAGGCGTCAACAAGCCAACTTCACGTAGCAAAGTTCGTTCGGTTGAAGACAGCCACAATAGTACCAGTCTTTATAAATGACCACTACTCCTTCCAAGAGTGCAGCTACTTACTTATTCAGTTAAGACAACTTAAAAGCTTATTTTGTGAACTAGGCCCTGCTGTTAAGGCATAAATGGAGGTTTACCTTTTGTACCTAATCCCTTGAACTATTTTATAATCCATCGTTCTGTCTGGCTACCTTCCTAAAAACTAGTCTACCTCGCAGGCAGCAAATGCCGCTTCAATAAGCCAACTTCAGGTAGCAAAGTTCATTCCGTTGAAGACAACCATAATAATACCAGTCTTTATAAATGACCACTACTCCTTCCAAGCAGTGCAGCTACTTATACAGTTAATACAACTTAAAAGCTTATTTTATGAAGTAGGCCCTGCTGTTCTCCTGCTGTTCATAAATGGAGGTTCTCCTTCTGTATCGAATAAGATACATTTGAATACATAAGGAAAAGATACAGAAACAAGGAACTAAATAACATCGAAAGTACGACATAATAAAATGAAACCAAAAGCAATTAACAAACATATACTTAGTGATTTAGAGAGAGAGCTTACCGCATCAGTCACTCATAGTCTCGGAACCTAGTGATAAGCTTCACATGTTTTACCTTTTATTTTATCAAGTTAAATAAGCTATGGATTAAATACGGGTAGTGTGATTACATCCACAACAAAATCATTAAATGTTTTGAAAAAATTATGATCGAGACATAAGATATTGAGAATGGTGTTATACTCTCTGATTCCGTCTCAGCAATCCAATAGGTTTCACCTGTAGATTATTCAGACTTTTAGAGACTTTAAAGTTATAAAGAGAATCTCGGCTTACTGCTAATCTACAAAAAGAATATTGTATTGCAATGGATTCCTTCACGTTGTGATATATACGAAAATGAGATGGCTGATCTTCTTGCAAAGAAAGGCACAGGTGTTCTGCAATCCACACAAAAGGAGATCCCTTACTCTTCATTAAATAGAATAATAAAACATATCTTATTTTGAATAAGAAGCAATAAGTTTCATGAGTAAGCAAAATTGAATTAGCAAGTGACTCAGCCAGTAAGATTTTGTTCAGAATACTTTAACATTACCAGACAAAATTATCTGAACTTAATTGGGATAAGCCTTAGAGAGAGAGACTGTTGAAAAGATTGATTTTCCAAGACGACATGCTGCTGTTGCTTTCAGATTAGAAACAGGCCATGACTGCCTTGCTGCTTACTTGCACAGATGCGGAATACTAACCACCCCAAAGTATATCTTATGCAGCAGTGATGGATACTGAGTATCTCGGAGTATGCCCAGCTGTCTCAGGAAACATTTACGATAGATATTGGAAGGCTAGAAAACAATTACAAGCATTAGTTATCGTATGTTTATTTATTTAGGGTTCACTGTCTGATGTTTCTGCTTTCTTTTTGTATGTTTGTTAGTTAATTGTTTCTCCTTGCGTGTTTGTGCTAAGTGTTTTCACTCTGGCGAATGATGTTTGTCAAGTGCTACTGCTGCTGGGGGGGGGAGAACTGAAAAGTTTCGTATTTTAAATTACGTCTAAAGAGGCTTTTTTTTTAACATTTTGTGTGTTATCTTTATTTATTAAATATCATGTCCTTCGCATTTAAACCGTAAAATTCAGTTCAACAGCAATATCTCAAAATAATTTTAAAATGATATAAATTTAAAATGATAATTTCCGATACACAGTCTCCCGCGCTGGAGATAATTTTTTTTGTGTGTCTGTGTGTACAGTATTGCCGTTGCTCGCTTTTAAATCGTTGAGTTTGTTGAAGAAAAATTCGTTAAAGTTTTATAAAATATGAAATAGATATTAAAACAGTATGTTTATTATATTTGGGCTTCCAGATGCCCATATTCGGGTGGAAACGCACATTATTCAAAATTGGATGGCTCTAGGTACCGTTGTTTTATCACAACGCGAGAAAGATACATATATTTATGTAGATTTTTCATCATTTAAATTTTTTAAATGCAACCAGGGCAATAATATTTGGTGGCAACAATTTGAAAAGTGAACCAACGTTTCAACGCAAAATGCCAAAACGAAATTAATAGTCCTTCTTTGCAAATTGCTTTTTTGGACTAAAAAGATCGAGACATAATGACATAATTAAATAACATTTATTGAACACATTAAAATCACCATATACTTTTCTTTTTTATTTAACTCTTTTAAGTTACTACTAATTAAAATAACTACTTTTATGTACAAATCTCGTATTTTGAAGCATGAAAAAGTTTTCAATCAAATTTTAAAGAAAAGTTAATTAGTTTCCTTTTCTCAATCATTTACAAGCTGTAACCTAACCTCTGAATGCACATACATTCGGCGGACTCACCAATGAAATGTATTTGAATGAGTATCCGGGTCTAAAGGTCAAGGAAATCGTAATTATTTTGAAACATTAATAGTAAGAAGAGGTACAAGTACATCTGTCTTGCTAATGCTCTAGGTATGATTGAGAATTTCTGTGAGGCACTGGTGCTCTTTATGAAGAATGAGGATGCCAACGCCAGCGAAATGAAAAAAAATAATAATTAATTAATTAAAAAAATCTGAAAGGTTTCAGATTTTAAATTACATCCAAAGAGGCTTTTTTTAGCGTTTTGTGTGTTACCTTTCTTTATTAAGTATCATGTTCTTCGCACTTAAACCATAAAATTCAGTTCAACAGTAATATCGCAATATAATTTAAAACGAGCATGTCTTTAGAATTTCTGATACACAGTTCCGCACCCTGGAGATAAAAAGATTTTTTCCCTGTAGAGTGTTGCCATGGCTCGCTTTTAAATCGTTGAGTTCCTTCATCAAAAATTCGTTTTATAAAATATGAAATAGATAATAAAACAAATTCCAAATTCCAAATCTTGGCTTCCAGATGCGCATATTCGGGTGGAAACGTACGTTATTCAAAATTGGATGGCTCTAGGTACCGTTGTTTTATCACATTTGGAGAAATATACATACATTTACGCAGATTCTTCATTATTTAATTTCTTTAAATATAATACAGGACTGCAAGATTTGGTGGCAACAGCTTAAAAAGTGATTCTGACTTTTAATGAATGTTTCCAAAATCGCTAAACGAAAACGATAGACCTTCAGGGACAAAGCCCCTTTCGACTAAAAATTACGATTATTATATTGTAATTCAAAATGAATCACGCGCTGAATAGTTGAAATATTAAGCAAAAGTCTTTAGAGCAGTTTTGTAAATTATATGAATGATGTAGTTGTACTAAATGACCCTGAATAAAAACGTTTATAATCAAATACTTTATTTGATTTTTAACGTCGAATAATAAAAGACCCCACAATCTTCGGAAAGACAATCTCGGATATGGGCTTTTTCGTGCGTCGTTTTAGAAACGTGGCTTAAGTTTTGTTACTCTGTTAACAACCACTCATACATTTTCTGTTACTAACTTAATCTTTAGAGAAGGAGAAGAAGAAAGTTTCTAAAAAGTTCCAACAGGAGTAAGCAAAATGAATTAGCAAGTGACTCAGTCAGTAAGATTATGCTCAGAATATTTTTTAGAATCTGCTATTATTTATTTATCATGCGATAACTAGATGATTTGATGAATGGCCTCAGATAACAAGCCATTAATTAAAACAAGTAGTTTTAATTAGAAGATTATAGCCTAATTGTCAACATTATGTGTAGTTGCCTGAGTTGAATTTCGTCAAAAACAATGAATACATAACTTCATTTAATTAAGAACTTTCTTACCTTCAGCGACTCCATTCTCTCCGTCGGGATCTGCATATTCTAGGAGGGCGATAGGTGCAATACCAAGGGGAAATGATGCATCGTCTCCTAGCAACTGTGTTGTTGTATCTCTGACACCCACACCTCGAAGGATACGCGGTCTCAAACGGAGCCTGTGAGAAAACGTCATAAATTACACACTTTTTTGTTAACATTAGGCTCTATGGGAGAATTTTTTTCTAATTGAGATACAGCGATGAAACTGCGGGCGTGCACAGACCTCCCGGGGATATGCTTACAGCGAAAGCGGTTTGCACCTATCTTAATTAGAAATCTAATTCTGGTAACGAAACTTTTGAAATTGCCCCCAAACCTTTTTTTTTTCGGGCTGAAAATCATTTTGGGGCACTCGCGAATAACTCCGAAACTACTCATCCGATTTGGATGATTCGACCACCCATTTGTTCGTCTTGCGGTCTACTTTCTAACCATATACTTGGTTTAAAAAAATT
Source organism: Stegodyphus mimosarum (assembly GCA_000611955.2). Classification (NCBI taxonomy): domain Eukaryota; kingdom Metazoa; phylum Arthropoda; class Arachnida; order Araneae; family Eresidae; genus Stegodyphus; species Stegodyphus mimosarum. The sequence continues at coordinate 259,798 of KK118538.1, forward strand.
CCGATCGGGGGCGGCGCTACCGCCCCATGAAGGAGCCCCCTTCGGACCCCCTGGACGAGGCCAAGGGGGTCCGATTTCGATGCGGTTTCGTTTTTTGAGAATCTTATTTTTTTTGTGATTTTTCCATAAAAAAATTGGGCCCCCTCGGTTTGAGAGGACCCCCGGGGCTACAACCCCCCAAAATCCGAAATTCAGATCTCAGGATCTACCGATCCGATTTGCACCAAAATTTATACAGATATAGAGTGTACCGAGACCTGTCGATACGCGTAAGAACGACGTCTCTGGGTCGACCAGGGTAGGGGCAGTGCGACCTTGAACCAAGGGGTCAAAAACAAATTTTTTGCTATTAAAAAAATTTCACCACCACTGTCTTCCTCTTGTTGAGCGCTATCATCGCCTAAATACAAGGTTTTTGTATCTAGGCCAAAATCGACCCCCGTTACGGCGTTTTGAAGATTTTTTCATGCGTAAAAAACTAAGTCCAGCGAAAAATACGTAAAGAGAAAAATTTTTTTTCCAAATTGAGATACAGAGATGAAACTGCGGCCATGCATAGACCCCCCGGGGATACATCTTCAATAGAAGCGGTTTCGATTTATCGCGATTAGAACTGCCGTAACGGGCAGTTGAATTTTTCAATAGTATCTCTATGTACTGGGATGTGGCAGCCTTTAAAGATATACTTAGCAAAACTGATGAATAGTATATACCAAACGATTTTTATTTCTTCGCATAATATGATTTTTTTAAAATTCTCAAACCAAACTATACCTCAAACATTTTTGAAAATTAGATCGTATATGTGTGTAAAAACTGCCTTTTTTTGACATGTTTGACATGTAAAATTTTTCCAAAATTAAATTTTACCTTTGGCAATACAACAGCCACAGTTACCAGTTCTGGTATCATTAGCAGTTATCCTAACTCTTTATATTCCTCTTTAACCTTTCATTCTTCAACTACACAATCGATTAGTGTCAGCATACCGTTGTGAAAAATTCTGATGAAAACAAGAATTTCGTATCTCCTAAATGTTAAGAAAATTCAGGTTCTAATTAAGCAAGAAAGTACTTAAAACTGTTTCCTTTTTAACTCAAATTTGAGATGAAATTTTATTTACTACAGCTAGGTAGCAAGCATTCATTCATTTGGAGATAATTTAAGAAACTGTAAATCAAAGAGCGTGATTAGAAGAACTTGTTGCCATTATGTTTTCATATTGTGTGTTATGAACACATGCTGGGAGGCTCAGTCCAGTAGCAGCAAGTATAAATCTATATGAAATAGTTTTAACTAAAAGTTAATATTAACAGCAAAATTTTCTATGCGTGCTAATTTTTTATCTTTAGTGCATTTAATTTTCTGTAACAGCAATACGCAACATTTCTCTTTTATCAACCTCAAAAATGTCTCGTCATTTACGTCTCAGTTGCCTGCAGGCCAGATTTAACATTCGTTTGCATTCAGTAACAAAGGTTTTTAAAATTTGCCATTACTTGTTATGATGCCGCAGCTTTAAATTTAAACATACAAAAATTAAACAAACAATGATTACACGCCGTGTTTTACAAAAGGGTAATTTAGAGCCTGGTATCAGAAAATAAGTCTGGTATTTTTGCGTATAAAGTTTTGTCGGAAAATTACTTACGAATGCGTAACATGCACAATACAGTTTGAGTTTTTGTTAGAAAATTCGTTTTAAATTTATAATTTCGTGATCATCTGAGCTTGTAATAATATACAAAGAAGCAAAATATTTTTATTACTTCATATCTCTTGATTATCTGTCTTCGGGGGAATTCGAAACGATTCTGAATCTGGTGAATTAGAAATATTCATTTAACAGTTCACTGATATTCTACATGAGAAGTCAGAGTTATTTACGCAATATTGCGTAATTTCTTAATTTCTATGAGATTTCTCAAAGGGTTTCCATTAATTTTGGGGAAAAGAATTTGTTTTACAGAACACGGTTTCGAAACGTAAGTGCAGAATTTGAACATAAAACAGCAATAAATGTTTTGTCAGCTACTGAAAGATTTCCCTTCAAAGTTGAATATTAAAAACCTGACGTCAGTTAACAAATATTGATCTTTCGGGTTCAAAAAAAAAAAAAAAGCATTCCTGGACCAGCGCAAAAATAGAAGTAGAAAGCGCTGTTGACAAGCGATAATTTATAAGCATTTGTGAAAACTATGTGTGGATGCATGTATCAAATTGTATACTTTTTAAGTGTAAATCTCTATGCGTTGAAACTCTTCAACATTGTTTGAATCCATTTAAAACAAGTGCTTTGTTAGCGCTCTGTTCTTTATAAATTCTACTACAGCAGTTAAATAAAAGTTACTGCTTACAAGAACAGAACTTTTCTTTCTTCTTTTCCCACAGAAAAGAAAAATGGACTTGACTTGAAAGAAACTGTCATTCAGTCGAAAAGATGAGATATTAACTTTGTAACGTTTAGTTACTTAATTTTCAGAATGGCAGATGAAGTAGGTGCAGGAACCAAGCAGGAGAAGGGTTAAAAAAACCCTTTACTTAACTCTTTAAAAATACACAATGCGTCGACTTGACGCTAACAGACTACGCCTCGCTCGGGCGGTAACTCAACTAACAAGAATAAACTTAAAATTCAAAGACTGGGGAAAGAACCCTGGGGAAAAGTAGACTTTTCCCCAGGGTTCAGATAATCCTTTTATCTAAAACCACATCGAAGTCTCGGGCAGCAAAGCGGTTACGCCACTTTAACTCACTAGCAATAAATGCAGAAACAGAACTCACGCTACAAGGATACAGTGCTTGCTCACTATTTTTTAACTTTCTTCTAGAATTCAGTGTTTAAGGTTATACTCATAATGGTAGAATTTGCATTCCTTCACGGGGGCTACTAGTTTAAATATTCTGCCATTGAAAATTAGGTTTGTCCTAAGTTTATTAACAGTTATTTTAAGTTTTGTATCTTTCCTATCTTATTCTAATTTCAGCTTACAATTTCCTGCCAGAATATAAATTCAGAAACGCAGTAAATGCAAATGAGAACTATTTAAATCGATATTTCACCGACTTCTAGAGAGAGATTCTGATTTCAAATAAGCTTTCCAGCGCTTGCGGATTTCTAACTTCAAGAAAGTCCTGAACTGATGGAAGCAACCGCGGTAAAATTATTTCGATGATTTACTTGTCGGGCCTTTTCTCATATAATAATTTGACAATATGAATCTTCTTTAAGATGAAATCTGTTAATTCGTCAACATTAGTTTGGTATTTACTGAACAATTCTGATTCGAGTCTTGCGCGCTCTTTTACAACTGGGAATGCTTTCAATAGGGAATTTTTGAAATTTTTCCAAGTGTACGTTTCGGATCCTGAATCCCCCAACAAATTCTTGCTAATATTCTTGTACCAGCTGAGGGCTTGACGTTTTAAGTTTGAAGTAGCGATGATAATTCTTTGCGGCTGATTCACAGAATATAACGTGAAATGTAACTCCACCTATTCCAGGAAGTTTATTACGGATCCTCTTTCGTCAAAAATTGCTGTTGGCTTCATCGCCGCTCTCCTCGTTTCCACGATAAATTCGAATCCTTCCATGGAGTTTGGTTGTGCCTGAGGGAACTGAAAGGTGGGAGGGGTCAACGAGAAATCTTCGCTACCTTGCGGCATGGTATGTTAAGAACACTTTCGGGAGCCAAATGTGGTTTTTTTTTTATCTAATTCTAAAGTTCTATCTTAGAACCCCACGAACACTAACAAGCGAATAATCGCTTAAGTGTGTGAACAAAACACGTAAGACTTAAGAAGGGTTCAGTATCCTTTATTTTTCAGAATATTTACAATCACTTCCTACTTGGAATTTTACACAAAGCCTCCACTCGGGCTTGAACTTAAATAACTATGAAATTTAAATTAAACTAAACTAGCTTAACTAAGCTTCTGAAAGGTATAGCCGAAGCTATCAGAAATCTAATTAGTTGGCCTCTAAGTATTCATTTAATTGGCAAAGCCAAGCAAGGGCCTAAGGTATGACCGAGCTTAGCAACTAAGAACGTAGCCAAAGGCAAACGCGCACTAGTCAGGGAATCAGACTCTCTCTCTAGAAGTCAGTGAAGTATAGACTTAAATAATACTGTTCCTCATTTGCATTTATTGCGCTTCTGAATTTACATTCTGGTAGGAAATTGTAAGCTGAAATTAGAATAAGATAGGAAAGATACTAAACTTAAAATAACTGTTAATAAACTTAGGATAAACCTTACAGAAGGCTTATAGGAAAGAAAGCATAAAATCAACTGGTTAGTGAAAATAAATATAAATCCCTACAACTTCTTCAGGAAAAAATCTTTTAACTTAATGCCGATTAAGAGTTTCTTTTCAATTGATGAATCATGGGGCTGAATGCAAATATGCAAATGACTTATTTACAACATCCAAAAGAGTATTTCCTTACCTTTGGAATGCTTGTTCATTCTCAAACAAGGTAGTCTGATTTTCTGCTCCTGCAGAGAAGAAATCTCTTCTCCAAGTATCCACTTCTCTTTTGACGTAATTTTCGAAGTCTCTTACGGCAGCGAAATCTTGATAACGCCTTCGCATGTACCTGAAAGAGAAGAGAATCGTTTGATTTACTTCGTTTAAGAATATCTCCCATCAGATTTGATTTTAAGGCTTTTTGCATATGAAATAATAAAGCTATCATTTAAATAGGTTCTAGACTACTATAAATATGCATACATTAACATATATCCACAACTGATGAGTACGGAGAAAGCTATCATTTTTACTGTGTGTATTAAATTAAGCAACTACAGATAGAAGATAAGGTAAATGGTACTTACAGAATGTCGTCATAGTAGTCATTATCTTCTAAATTGCAATCACAGTTATCATCCCATTCAATCGGACCATCATATATGGAAGAATCGGCACTAATGCTGACCTATAAGAAAAAAGATGAAAGAATTTTTAAAATAAAACTGAAGCTTTAGTTATTACTCAAGATATTTGATTTGTGTTAGCTCCATGGTAAAAGATCCATCATAATTTGCACACCTTCAATAAACTGCATTTTGCTTCAACAAATAGTATAAAAGAAGTAAGGTAAAAAAATATAATTTGCATATAAATTGTAGGTTATATATGCTTTTAGTTTGTAATCGTAACTGGCACTTTTGCATCCTTAATTCTTTACTAAGAATTTATTGCAGGAAGCTTGTATTATATTTCGTATCATATCCCAAATATGTTAAGAAATTTATTACAGCTTCCCAAATATTGACTGTCAAATATTACTATAGTACAAGTTTCCCAAATATTTACTGTCAAATATTACTATAGTACAAGGAACAAGTCTGCGAATTTTATCGAGGCGAGGAGAGCAAGAGTTTTTCACTATTTAGTTGGCAGTACGACTTTTCTCCAGTTTCGTTACAGTTTTGTAGGCGTATCCCCGGAGGGAAAGATACAGTAATCTCTCATCGTTTTTCTCTACCACCAAAACACTTCGCGGCTGACCATGTAGGTTTTAGTGCACCCCCATACCAAACAGGCATTATACATTTAGAAGCATTAGTACCATCTTGGGATTTTGAGCCTGAGTTCAACGAACGATACGTCAGCCAAGAGTAGTAACCGTTATACCGATTAGGGAGGCTTGGGTAAATGGATTATAGGTAAAGATACACAATTAAGAAAACCATTCAATCTCTATTTTAATCCTAATTTTAGGTATCATTCAGAAATTCTTAGTGTTACCGCTTTATATATTCAATTCTTGAAAATACATAGATGACGCTAAGTATTAGAAACTAAAGGCATGGAAAGTGACAGTTTAAACCATTTTATAATTCAGCATATGCAGGAACACTAATCTCTGAACTAAGACATTAAGGCTTACGTCTAAGGCATTGAATGCTGTTTTTTTTAATTCGCTTTATCTTTTTCATTTTTCAGGATCAATAAGTTTAATGCTTTTAATTTTCTTAGTTCTCAAAATAAAACTGCATAAACTTTGGCTCGTATTATCATTACAGATGAGATAAACGACGAAAAATTTACGTAGATCAAAAAAATAATTTCAACAGCTATAGCACAATTCGTCCCGAAATACTAAATTTATGGCTGATGGTCTTTAAGATGTTTATTAATTAGCGAATGGCTTTTAATAGCTGATCAGATTACGAAGCAGGCTATCCAAAAATGTAACACTATAAAAAACAAGACACGTGAAAGACATATTCGCTGCTTAAAATGGTGAACTGGTTAACCCCGTTCAATTTACGGAGCACCAAGAAATCAATGTTTTCTACGACCACTATGGCTGGCAATAACTGCTGCTTCACACCTTGACACTGAAAGCAAGAAGCTACGGGTGAGTGTCTGAGTATGCTAGTCCATCCTGTTTCTACATGTTACCAAAGTTCATCTGTTGTAGCAGCAGGTCGTGGATGCTGGGCCACGACATCAGTCATCGACAGAATCATCGGCATGAGTTTGAAGGGAAACATAGACGGAGAAAAAATCAAATCAAGACAATATTGCTACCTGGTGACAGTAAAAACGTTTTGAACATAGCGTGCTATGTGCAATCGAAAATTGTTCTACTAAAACTTCGCTGCTTGCGAGCCTTGAAGATAAGGAAGAACAAGAGGTTCTAAAAATTCACAGATGTAGCAGTGGCTATTGAGTGTGCCGGCAAAGCGTATTAAGCAAATACCGAAGTAAAATTCAACCATATTTTAAGCTAGAACTCCAGATGACGGATCGGTATGATAATGTATAAATTACAAGGGCCATGATGTCTATCACTTTAGTGCTGCCGAACGTGGATACAAACATCATGGTGTTGTAGGCAAAATGGAGGTTCGTCTCAAATAGCTATGTAGCACCATTCGTTTGTTCATCTTCGACGTTCAGTGCACTATTGAAGCCACATGTATCCATTTCAGGTTTAAGCCAAACATTCCCTTCCTCTACAGGCAACATCAATGCTGTATTAACAAAACTTGTTGTACAATAAATCTTAAACCTTACTCTAAAGTTCTCAATGCTGCGGAGCTATCCGTTATTATTATGGGCGCAACAATTATTATGAGCGTCATTATTATGGGGCCTGTCATTTCCTACAGTGGTGTGATGAAGCTGGTGCAATGGTTTTCATTGATCGGGCTATTCCTCTTGCACCTTCCGATGGGGATTGATTTCGTCAAACATGAGCATCGAGTTTTTAGAAGGCTAATCTGTACCCTAAGTTTTCGTCTATTAAATTCAGAAACTTGCTCGAATGACTACCGTTTCTTTCGATAAGAAATATTGAAGTATTCCATAAAGAAACAGTAAAAAAGCAAAATTCCAGTAGTAAAAGAACCTATTGTCTGACTCTCACAGTGTTTCTAGATGGCTTTACTGACACACTTTGCTCGCATATGCACTGCAATGCTAAATATTTCTATATTCTATGGAGGTTTACGTATGGTACAAATTAAATTTCAAATCCTTATAACAATATTTTTTGATGTAAGAAAATAAGCGGTGACATGTTAACAGGACAGAGAAGCCGACGGAAAAAAGTGCGTAGAATTTGATATGAAGGTTAGATTAAAAATATTGCAGACATAGTTTAACTTTATTCCTATTGGTTAATTAAGTGATACAACTTATTTTGAAATGAAACATTTCAGAAAGATTTATTGCACACTTATGTTGAGTAAGAGAACAATTATTTATTTTTGTAATTTCAAATTTCACAGTCATTTTTGCAATTTCACTTTCATTTTTCACACAAGTAATTTCATTGGAAGTGCAAAAATAATTCCCGTAGGTTATTTAAGAAGAACTGTGCATTGCAGAAGAAAGGGATAAAGCTTAGGCTTTGAATCTTTTTGTTCGCAGTGCAATTGGAATGAGGTCCATGTGATCTTTAATTGTTTCCTCGGCGATGATTTCATATGTTGACGCCTTTTCTCGGCAATGCAGCTGAACGTCGCTTTTAGATAGACAAAGTAGTTTTTGTTCAAGATAAACATAATTAATTCGTAGAAATGAATTCTTAACTCGTATCTGCGCTTTGTACAAAAATGTCAACTTTTTTTTGAAGATTGCATATTTATTACAGAGCAAACGTTGTCAATATTTAAGTTTGTTTCTTTAAGCTTACGTAAAATATGATAAATTCTTTATACCAAAACAAAACCAATCTTTAAAATGAAGAAAAGGAAAATAACATCTTGGTTTGATAATAATCTGAATTCAAACATGAACAGAATTAGAGATACTGTATTATACAAATGTCGATAGATAAATTCTACACGTTTTTATAGACGAACGTCAGATAATACGCGGCAGACGAAAACTCATTTAGAAGACGAAGCATGCGCAGCGAAAGGCATTTTATAATAGAAGGGTGGCTTGAATGCACGGCTCTATAGAGAACTTATGTATTCTAGTAATTATAATAATTCAAATAATGGTATTATTTGACTATTAAAATTGATATAATATATATATTTTCGATTTTTTATTTTTTAGAATATCACTTTGTAGAGGCATTAGGTATTTTTGAAAGCAGGAGAGATGAAAAACTGAACAATGCCTTCGCCGGGACTCGAACTATGGACCTGTCGAATACGCGCCGAGCGTGCTGACCACTACACCACGGATGCACGCTAAGAAGGCGAGAGAACTACCTTATAACTTATTGCGTTTTTTTCTTTTTAACTGTTCTACCCACTTTACTTGATGACAAGTAATATCACGTGTTTCTAAAAGGTAAAAAAAGTTTACCTTCCCCTTCCAAAGTGCTGCGGTATAGACTTACGATCTTAGACAAGTGTTCCTTTTCCTAGTCATTTTACTACTTTTTATTTTGTAGTAGTTTCTTCCTTTATTTTCGAGGAAGTATTTTCACTCTTTATTAAACTATAGCAAATATCGGAATACATATCTCAGAAGGAAAACAGGGATTTAAAAATTGGTTTCTATCCCAACATTAAATTGTAGTTTTAATGTAATAATCAGAGATCAAACAAAAGTGGTTATAAGTATAAAAATTTATTAAGAGTATCTCTTAATCAAATTGCTAAGTAACAGAAGCCGGCTTTACAGATCAGAAACAGTTTTAATAGGTGAGACTTGAATTTAAGAAGGACGGTCCCTCGTTATAAAGAATTTCTTTCTCCTTTCCTTTCTTGAATAATCAGGCTTTATTACCTGAATTAGGTATTAAATATTTGTACAGCAAAATGTACTGTGAAATTAACTAAATATATGTCAGTTCTTCTAAGCAATATTAATTTTTAAAAGTGTATCAGCTTTAAACAGAACGAGGGATAAAATACTTACGCTTACATTATTAAATATAGTAAGCTATAAAGAATGTGAGCAATTATTTAATATTTTACAATCGTCATTTTGCTAAGTTTTTTTTTAATAATTTTAGCGCCTAAATTATGCTATCCTTTAGAATAAAATCATTAGCGGCAGTCACTGTCCCCGTACTTAAGTGAAACTCCTTTTCGACAGCATAAGGTTAATCTTAAAGGGATTTTTGTTTATAAGTCAGTTATCGTATTATTTTTGCCTTTATTGTTACTTCTCTTTTGTCTTTTCGACTGTCATCAGCTTCCATCAGGATGCAAAGTATTTTAATATACATAAAAATATACTAATTTAATGTACATAAAAACAGAATTCTTGAAGTTAGAGAAAAACCCTTGGCAGCGACTGTCTCATTACTATTTCCTCCAGCTTTCGAATTACTTAAACCAGCTTTATCCCTGTTAGCCAAAATTGTTCACGTACGTTTAGGACCTGAGCCAAAACTTGTAAGTGAGCTTTACCTTATAAACCTGATATTTTAATATTTAAAATTTGATTTAACTTCGTTTTTGCAATCCCAGCAAGCTGCGGAGCTTGTTCTGTTATTACACAGGTTTCGTAAAATGTTAGACTAACGAACGAATGGAAAGATTTAATTTAAATATTCTTCTGTCTTGATGGTATATTACTCAGAGATTAAGATGGGAAATAAGTCGCTTTACTGTCTTCACAGAGCTAGACAGAGCCGTAGTTTAAAGTAGTTAGTATCTGGAAAATTTCTTCAGCGGTCAAATAACTCTTTATGCCATCTAATGGCGTAACCCAAAACGTGAAAGAAATTTATTAAGGCTTCAATGCCTGTCTTTAAGAACCATTTTTCTAATGATCGTTTAGTGGCTGCAGATTCTAATGCGATTATATGAGCGAAAGTGTTACATTTGTATCATAAGGAAGGATGTTGTCAACACAAAACTGAGAAAAGTGTTGTCTTTACCTCTGCTTCAATGTCTAAATTTGCTTTAGCTTCGATTGAGGCTTTTGCTGGATTTGGAGAAGCTCTGACAGCAGCTAAAGTCACCCAAAGTACTGCAATTAGGAAACGTTTCATCTTGGTTTGGTTTTCGCTCCTTCTCCCTAAAATGAATAAGATACTTAGTTGCACATAATAACAAAAAGAAAAAGCTTAATATATATGAGACGGAGGTAAAATGCAAGTAAAGAGCTTCTATTATGCTTCTTTTTTCATAGCAATCACAACTTCTCGGAAATCGTGAAGACCACTTCCTGCGTCAGTTACATAATAGATCTATATCAATCGCCTCACATTTCTTCAGAACACTGTAAATGTTCGTTGACAGTGATTCATTTACGTTGCCTCTGCGTAAGAATGATCAGGAATCTCTTCATGTGCAGACGAGCGAATTATGAAGACGTTGGCAACTTCTTTTTATTCGTTTAGAATTCTTTGTTTTGTATTAAATGTTTTTGCATATTAAATTTATCTTTTCTAATGTTATGAGGACTCGATGGCCCCTTTATAAAAACTCGAATTCGAACAGAAAGAATTAGAACTTTTAAATATAAATTGATATAAAGCAACAAATTGAAACAGTGGATCATAAATCTTGATTTAAAGAAGTTACGTTCTGCCTCTTTATAGCGTAGTAGCGCATATAGGAGTTTTATAAATTTAGAGAAAAAATATAATAAATCGTAACTCTGGAGAAGACAAAGAAAAATGAATTATATTTAATGTTCATCAATATATTTACTGTGTTAGCACTATGAGAATCAAAGCAAGTGTTTAAATAATCATAGATTTTTAGCCCGATGTAATACAGTGCTTGCTTTTATTAGTTCTAAATTCACATTCAGTTTCAAGCTATGAAGTACTTATAATTTTTTTTATCAGCGTTCTGGTCTGTAATTTGTAAGAATTAAAATAACGTACTCAGACATACATTTAAGAACTGATAAATTCAACGCAACGCAATTTATCTACATCTTTTCAAAGCAAGTAGACACAGATAATTAAATTACTGAAGATTGATTCATTTTTAAATTAATAAAGTTAAAAATACAAAATGCTTTTTTACACATTCAAAAAGTCTTTTTGCCTTATTATAAAAGGTCATTTTTGAGATGTTACGAAACATTATCTATTTTAAAGTAAAGCTAAGTGTTACTACTATATTTATCAAAGAAAATTTCAAAATACTTCATTAAAATTTTACTTTGAATTAATAAAACGACTTTACATTATTTCGGAATCACGAATTCTAATTCGTTTAAAATTCTTTTTATTTGTTTCAAAGTAGTTTGTAATGAAATTTAAATGCAAACAACTTATGAATGCTATGTCTATAACTAAGTGTGAACGAAACGTAACATCTTATTAACTTACCCTAGTTGAAGTGTTACCTACAGACAGTTGATTCTTGTCATTTACAACTGCCGTTGCAGCTGGGTTTTGCTACCTTCTTATACTCCTCTGCATCCTTTGTAATCTTCTTTTTTTTCCTTAGCACTAGTTTAGAAAGGAGGACGGTTAAACGTCTGCAACTATGATAAAACCACACCTTTCAGATTTTGTCTTCCCTCCTCCTATATGTATTAAGCTGTCTGATGTTATGTTTACGTAAAATGTTTCAAGATTCCTAGATTCGCAGAATGATGACATTTCTTATATCACATGGTATAACATTCCGATTGAAATAAACGCGGTTTTATGATATTGACCTGGAGTCCAATTATCGCAGCGAAGTATGTGATCGATTTCTCCCACGTGTTTCTATGTCGAAATCCGTTTTTGATTCGACATTATTTGCTTTGAAAAAACAGTAGCAAAGCAGAGATCTTCAGGTGGAAATTGCGGAATTGAATTATGTGAAATGGGAGGGAGACATAAGGAAAACACGGAGGCTGTCTTTCTGAGTGGGAGCATAGCACCGCCTCCCGCCCAACGCATGATGGATTGTCGAGCTACAGTGAGTAAGCATTCAATCTTTAAGCAAGTAGAGACCATATCCTTCAAACAACATATATGACAACTTGATCAAATAGAGTATATTTGATTTATTAAAACCGACAAGTGTCTCTTAACCGTAAGAGCATCTCTATGATAAAAATCGCTTATTTATCGATTCGATTCCACTATCTTAATACAAATTATAGATACATTTATAATCTTTTAAAAGTACTATTCAAAAGAAGTGCAATAAATCAAATAATTTCGTAGGATTTTGATTAAAAGTTTAGAGCTAATTTTTGTCAATGTGAATTATTAATTTAGCTGTTAGTAAAACGATAAATATTAATATAAAGTTTTAACCTCTTTCACTCATTAACTTGGCTTGAGAAATTATAAATGTAACTGGATTCTAGATAAAATGATACGAGTTTAAGTTTAATGTTTGATTGTACATCCTTAATAAGAAAACATATTCCATTCCAGAAGCAATTTTTACTTCTCTGTACAAAGTAAAGGAAGTATTGTGATCGCAAAAAATTTCGGGTATCGTATATCAAAGAAAATATTACATTCCGACCTCTCTCGATTCCATTTGAACGACGTTTTTGCATTACATTTGTACGTACGGACAGAATAAAGGACTCCTTTTCCCAAGACGGATTGTGAAATGGATTCAGAAGAGATTTTTCATAACGTCTGTATGTATGCATGCATCTTTGATAACTCTGTAAGGTCTTTATTTTATTCTAACCATTTATTTTTAGTTTTTTTTCTTCTGATTACAGTTTCCTGCCGGAATGTAATTTTATGCCTTTTTAAGATTTGAATCCGCATTATTCATTTTATTTACAATTGACACTGAACATTTCACTGATTTTGAAACTGTCCTTTGACTTGGCGGATATTCTTTTAACATTAAAATCTTGCTTTCGCAACATTCGAAACATTGCGCTTTTTCCTTGGATATGCATTTGGAAGTTTCGTCCTTTCTTGTTGATAATATTACCTATCGGTAGCTTTGGATATTGAAAACACATGACTTTCACAGCGTTTTTTAGTAACTAGATACAAATAGTTTTCTTCGGAAAGAGCACAAACATAGTCTTACATACATTGCTTATTTAGAAGAGCCATTTTGCATGAAAACAAAATTGTCAAGTAGGAGTCGATAATTTATACTTTCAAAAATATAGTTGCAGTTAAACAAAAACTTCCAAGCAGTTGATTTTTTTTCACAGCAGAGCAAAATCATCTGAAAAATGGGCGAACATTCTCTATATCCTTACCGCCCGGTGGCGAAGCGGCTAGCCCGTGGCGCAGCTGCACCATAGGTCCGGTGTTCGATCCCCGGGCTGGGCAAGGTTGACTCAGCCTTTCATCTCTTAAGCGGGTCGATTAAATGAGTACCAAGTTCGCTTGGGGACTAAACACCGGGGGTCCAGCGACAAGCTGACCACTTGTCCAGGGCATATGCTGATGCATTCCGGACCCCAAAGGTCAAGAAAGAAGAAAAAGGGCACTGCAGGTCGTGGCCCACTAGGGATGGTGTGCCACTGAGTTTAGTTTATCTTCTGTATCTTAAACTAGGGCTTTCTGAAATACTCATTGCCGTATAATAAAAATTCATGTGACAATTAATATGAAATTAGAATTAATTTAGAAACAACCCTTGAGAATTGTTTTTTAAGAGTCCTTCTGTTTTTTAAGAGAGAAAAAATATCCTGGACGAAAACTTCACGGAGAAAATAACGCAAGAAGAAAACATAGTCGTACAAAACATCGTGGGGAAAAAACAAAACGAGGAAAAATCATGGCAGGTCTAAAACATTTTGGTATAAAATATCGTCGTCGAAAATTAAGCGAATAAAAAACCTCGCATTGTTAAAACATCGTCGTAAAAAATACCGTAGTAAAAAATAAAGCAGCTACAAATCATCGCATAGCGATAAGATTGCAGACATGTGGTTTTCAGGCTTTACAAATGCGTAATCGCATAATGATTTGTAAGAGCAAGTAAGGGTAAGGAATATTTTTACTTCTCTGTTTCATATTTTTGGATTAATTCAAAAATTTTTTTCAGTAAAAAACAAAATGGGAACTTTAGCATTCAGAAGCTGAAAATTAGTAGGAAACCCTACTATGTAAGAGTGCGTACGTATTAGTGGTACGTATAAGTATGTAATTAATGCTACGTAGTTAACAGAATTTGAAATTTGAAATTTACTAGTCATTAATTAATTAATCAATTTTATTAAGTTTTATTGGCAGTTTTTCATGAAAAATATAGCGTAAGAAACGTGACGATGAGTAATTACATAAGGTTACTTATATTAATAGTTTTTAAGTAATTATCAAATTATAAAATTATTTTCTTTTGCCATTGCTAATCTGATATTCTTTTGGAAAGTCTTGTTTTGTTTCAGTTTATTCGTCTTCTTAAAAATGCAATTAACATTTTTATGTACAACCTCGTTTGGGTATTAGTTCGTTGTTATGACGAAACATGTCACGCGGAAGCTACATAACATTTCAGAAGGAGATTTGGATTTATTGCAAAGCATATTAGCTTATCTTCTAAACTCTAGGTTCTATCTTCTAGGTTATCTTCTTAAATGGTTTGGCTTTCGGTTTTTTAGATTATGGCAAAGCATTCTAGGGCTATGTCCTTGAGGGAAGTCTTCGTGGAGGAATGTCGACGGAAAAATGCTTGTATACACATTGCATATGGCAAAAACCACAGAAACGTCCATGCATCCAGCCTGTTTGCCAGGATTTGAACTTCAGAACGAACTACTGTCTTCCTAAGCAGAGGGAAGCCTTTATGAAGGTCTTGCTCAGGAGCTGCCCCGTATCTATGTTATATATTAGGAAAACCACAAAAGTCTCAGGCACCGAGTTCGATCGCTGTGTTAAACTACCAATGTTCAGCGACATTACCCTCAGCCCACTGGTGGTCATTTCAAGAAGAGAATATTAACGGAAAGCGTAATGGCAGACCGCACATTCAGTTGAACAATGTTAAACGAATTACGCACTCTGCGCATGCCCAGAAGAGAATTTGGCGCAGTTACGACTTTGGCGTAACTTTAAAGGAAGATAAATATGGTATATGGTTGATGTTCTGTTATCTGGACGTAAACAGTTCGGGGTTTTAAAACTTGTTAGGTTGTACGTTGCTTCATTACTTAGGTATAAATATCAATTGTAAACTGCCTAAATTTTCGTTCAAGAGGGATTACAAAACAGGAAACATTACATGATGTTCTCTATTGATTGTACTTCTGAGAAATAAAAGCAATTGATAGTTTACCATGCGATCCATTCATAAATACTTTAACAATTTAAGGAATATATCTACACTCTTAGAAAAAAAAAAAAACGACGCACCACGGCGCACTAAGAAGATATAAAGCAAATTGGACACAAATTGATTTGCATAAAGGTTTCGACGGAAAATGCAAAATTTTACATTTTGGCTGCCAGTGAATGAGCGGTTGTCGCTGCAGCGCATCTGATCTGCGCAACTGGCAGGATATTTAAGAGCAGAAATTACGATTCCAGGTCATAAATTCTTCACGAATTTCATCCCTGTATTCTGGTAGACAGTAACTATGCCTCGCATACAGGTGCGCGAACGATATGCGCAGATGTCAGAATTTGAGAGAGGTCGTGTAATTGGGCTCAAAGAAGCCGGTTGGTCTTATCGGCGAATAGCTTGACATTTGAACAGGAGCGATGCCACTACTAGGCGATGTTGGCAGGATTGGGTGAACTATGGCCGCACACAGCGTCAAGAAGGAAGCGGTAGGCCTAGAGAAACGACAGAATGTAAAAACCGAGCAATCGTCAGAGCGGCACTCACAGCCCTAGATGCAATCCCTAGCATTATCATCGATTGTACGTGCAACCTTAGTGATCGCAAGGACCAGTAATAGACGGCTCACAGAAAGGGGGCTGAGGTCACGGCGCCGCTTGCGCTGACTACCATTGACCTCTGTACAACGTCAAGCCCGTTTGCAATGGTGTCGGGCTCATTCGCACTGGAATGTCACTGACTGGAGTAAAATAGTCTTCAGTGATGAGTCCCGCTTTGAACTGAGCCGCGATGACCAGCGAAGGCGAGTGTGGAGACGCCCCGGACAGCGGTGTGATACCAACCTGTCTTTCGGCAGACAGGCAGACAACCAGGAGTGATGGTCTGGGGTGCCATTTCATTTCATAGTAGGACCCCTTTGGTTGTCATCCGTCGCAACCTTACAGCACAGCATTACTTCGGCGAAGTTCTAAGGCTCGTTGTGTTGCCCTTCATGTCACGCCACCGTGGGCTGATATTTCAGGAAGATAAGGCCCGCCCCCACACTGCACATGTTTCTACTGCTTGCCTTAGTGCTTGCCGAACATTACCTTGGCCAGCAAGTCCACCGGATCTCTCTGCTATTAAGCACGTTTGAAGCATTATGGGCAGGCTCTCCAACCAGCTCGGGATGTTGACGATCTAACGCGCCAGTTGGACAGAATTTGGCACGATATCCTTCAGAAGGACATCCTCAACCTCTATCAGTCGATGCCAAGCTGAATAACTGCTAGCATAAGGGCCAGGGGTGGACGAGCGCGTTACTGACTTTTTCACTTTGTAAAGCTCTATCACTTCAATAAATCATCCAATTTTTCTCAAACTATAGTCATTTGTTTTTCTGTACATGTACATCACTTCTACTGATTTTCGTCCCATTCTGACAACTCCTTCTAGGTGCGTCGTGTTTTTTGTCTAAGAGTGTAGTTTAAATTGCTGAATTAAAGCCAAAGAAATTATTACAAATAACTGATATTAAATGTAATGTTTAAGAACAAAATAAAGCAAAGTGAAATGAAACAGAAACAAGTGCAATAAGCACAAAAACGTGTCCATAGTATTGCAATCGTAAAGAGTCGCTAAGGCCTACATGACCAACAGGCTTGTGAAGGGTTGTTTATTTTTATTCGCCAGTATTTTCTTCCACGTCAACGGCAAACTATTGAGCATGCGCAGTAAGCGAAATTCGTTAACATTGATCAACTCAATGTGCGTATGCGGTGAGTAATGAATAGCACAAGTATATAGTCGAACGGAAATGCACTGTATTCGTAATGTAATGTATGTATAATATTAATGTATACTTATGTATATTTAAGTGTGTTAAGATCAGGTCAAGCCTAAGCAGTCTAAGACCAAGTAATTGTCACGCACGCCGTAGCATATGTAAGGTATAATATCTGCAGTTCAAACTGCGGCAATATTGCTGACCAAAGTATTTAAACGTAATGTAAAGTTTAGCTGTATATATACGCAAATGAAACTAGTTAATATGTAGGGTATAGCATATGCACTTTAATCTGTAGCAGCGGTAATGACCAAAGTATTAATATGTAATATAAAATACTACTGTATTAATATGCAAATGAATCAAAAGTGTACTATATGTTTAATGTATGAATATATATGTAATATGCGCGTCACTGTGAATAGGTTCAGTAACAATTTAATAACAAATGTATAATGCAAGTATGCAGTGAGTTTATGAATAGCACAAGTATGCAGTTGAAAGAAAATGTACTGTATTCGTAATGTAATATATGTATGTAATAGTGTTAATGTGTGTCAATGTATGTTAATGTATTTCTAAGTATATTTATGTGCATTAAAAACAGGTCAAGCCTAAGCAGTCTAAAACTGAGTAAACTTCACGTACTCTGTAGCATATGTAAGGTATAATATTTGCAATTCAAACTGCGGCAACGGTATAGAGCAAAATATTTATATATAACATAAAGCTCAACTGCATATACAAGCAAATGAAAACTAGTTAATATGTAGTGTATAACATATGCAATTTAATCTGTGGCAGCGGTAATGACCTAAGTATTAATATTTCCCATAAAATACTACTGTATTAATATGCAAATGAACCTAAAGTGTACTGTATGCTTAATGTGTGTACATATATGTAAACTGTGTGTTACTATGAATAGGTTCAGCAACAATTTAATAACGAATGTATAGTGAAAATATGCAGTAAGTAATAAATAGCACAAGTATGTAGCCGAAAGGAAATGTGCTGTGTTCGTAATGTAATGCATATACTCGTATAATGTTAATGTGTGTTTAATGTATGTTGATGTATATTCATGTATATTTATGTGCGTTATGAGTAGGGCAAGCCTAAACAGTGTAAAACTGTATAATTGTCACCCATTCTGTAGCATATCTGATATCCTGAGTAACAAGTAAGCCAATGTAATATGTATATCTTGATGTATGTCCATGCCCTTGTTTCGCCCTGTACATTTATTAATTGTTTAATCAATAAATACTGGGCCAGGGCAGTTGGATGATATAAATTCCCGGGGGGCACTTTGATCGGCGCGACTGCCCTCTGGATGGACTAGGTGCTGGATCTGAGCGTCTTGTATAATCCCTTTTTCTACTGGCCTGCTTTGGATAATGGTGGACGTGGTGCTGTACTGATTAACCGTTATGGTACAGTGCCCACGTCCTCCGTCGCTTATCGCTTATCGCTTGCCATTACGCTAACGGAAACTGATTCATTTTTACATCATTCATTGAGAAGACTCCTATTTAAAATTATACCTAGAAAATGTAAACGCAGAATTTTTTTTCAGAAAGACTATATAATTCCAGTGAATCCACTTAGCAACTGTCTTTCTAAGACGACCAGGAAGGAAAAGATAATTTCGAGGTTTCTCAGAACACAAATAAAGATGGTATTAAACAATACCTCTCTAAGATGACCGTTCCCCCCGAAAACTAAAAAGGTATCAAATCCTTAATGGTCTCTTTAAAGAGGACTTCATGTACTTAACTTTATATTTAGATATGTTTATAAATAATTTAAAAATGCCATTAAAGTTTTTCAGAAGCATTTTATTCAAAAATCCTTTAGTTATTGCTTAAGCTTTTATAACATATAGTGGGCCATTCTTTCTTAGACGGCCATGTGACCAGTGTAGCTGTAAAATCTTGATATTAAATTTGATCTTTCCTAGAAGCTTCATAGAAGAGTAAGTCATTTAGCATTGTAAACAGGGGCCTTACAGAAGGTTTACTGCATTTAGCTTTCGCATTTAGGTAATTTTTATTTTCTTTACTAAGTATTTAATTTCGAAGATTTTCAGCTATTTCTTGTTTTTCCTTAAAGCATAATGAATAATCTCGCAGCGACATCTTTTGAAAATGAGCAATAATCGGTTTAATGTGAATATTGTTTCGTATGTTGATAGGTGGGAATTTTATCACCGCTTCTGCTAAACCGCTAAGAAGTTATCGCTTAGGAGATGGGGCATCAATAAGAAAATTTTGAGGAAATATGGCTCATATTAATAATTAGAATAAAATGCTGGTCGTAATCTTTTATTTCTTATGATCATGTTTTGCTTCTACTTTTTGAGCTTTCAAAGTACCTTAATTTAAACACAATCGTACCAGAAATTGATAGCAAAATTGAATTAATATTTTTGAGTCAGACTTAATTTTGTGTCAACGTTTGCTCTTCGGAGATTGAGGCATCCCCCGTAATTTTTCTATTAAAAATAAAAAAAATAATAATAAAACTTCAATTGACTGGCATTAGGAAAGATATATTACAAGGATAAATATTTCATATATTTTACGTGATTTTTATTTTCACTGAATGAAAAGTTTCAAGTACAGTTTTTCATATTTCAATGGGCAATGTCTTAAATAAAAATACGTCACTGTTTATAATGTGCTTTTCAAAACGTTTTAGTCATATGATTTTGAATGTAAATAAAAACTAAAAATTAATATCCATGTTGTCTTGCTTTATGATTATTTTTTTAATTAAGGTCATCAGATACAATCCTATTTCAGTAAGATATAGATATTTTGTGCTTCTACATACTGAACTAAAAGCGTGTGAGATATTTTAGGAAAAGATAATTTTAAGGAACACATATACACTCACGTTTGTGAAAATTGCAACACCATGAAGGACTTACGCGAGTGAGCTGAAATTTTCAGGAAATGCAAAGTAGCGCATGATATGCAAATGATTAGAATTGCAAATCCGTAGCGCATGCGTATGCTGAGCAGCGCCCTCTGAACGGCTGATGGATCCGAATAAATAGACGGCTGTAGCGAGGCGTGTATGGTTATCGGTGGTTATCTGCTAGTGGTAAACGTTAACTCAATCTGTACTTATGCCTCGTCGACGAAAGAGAGCGAGATTTGAACAACTTACAGAGTTTGAACGAGGGAGAATCATCGGCCTTCGTGAAGCTGGATTGTCGTATCGTGCAGTAGCCTCTCGTGTGCAGCGTAACAGCAGCACAGTGATGCGCGTTTGGAAGCAGTGGACGGACGAGTGTCGGACAACTCGGAAATCCGGGAGTGGACCCCGAAATGTGACGTCAGCTCGCGATGATAGACACCTGGTCCGCATGGCGCGGACGGACCGTACAGCTTCCTCTAGACAATTGGCAGCACTGTGGTCAATAGCTACAGGTGTTTCATTGTGTGCTTCATCAATTCGTAGACGTCTGCTGCAGTGTGGACTGCGCGCACGGACTCCTTTATACAGGATCCCCCTAACGCACGACCATCGCCGCCTGCGGCTACAATGGGCCAATCAGCATAGAGACTGGCGTGCTGATTGGCAGCATGTCGTGTTTTCTGACGAATCCCGCTTTAATTTGTGGTACCATGATGGCCGCATTCGTGTCAGACGCTATGCCGGTGAACGCCACCTTCCGGAGTGCATTATCGAACGCCACAGTGGACGAACACCCGGAGTTATGGTCTGGGGCGCCATAGCATATCATAGACGATCTCAATTGCTACGAATTGTGGGCAATCTGAACAGCAACCGGTATATCCGTGAAGTTCTACAGCCCGAAGCTGTTCCCTTCCTTCAAAGCTTGCCAGGCGCTGTATTTCAACAGGACAATGCCCGCCCTCATACTGCTCGGATTGTTAAATCCTTCTTTGCAGCGCAGCAGGTACAGCTTCTTCCTTGGCCTGCGTGTTCCCCGGATATGTCGCCAATTGAACATGTGTGGGATGTCATTGGTCGGCGTCTTGTTCGTGATCCTCGTCCTGTTGCGTCTGCAGACGAACTTTGGGTACGCGTACAAACGATATGGAATGCTCTTCCTCAGTCAGACATTCAAACTTTGTTTGACTCCATGCCACGTCGTGTAGCAGCACTTATTGCGGCGCGTGGTGGCCACACAAAATACTGATTCTGATCTCTTGTTCTTGTTTGTTTGCTTTGAACATTTAATCATTTATTTGTACCACTACCACTCAACTGTGTAATAAATTGCATTCAATTATGACGATTCCTTCTTGGTGTTGCAATTTTCACAAACGTGAGTATATATTTTCATAATTTACGTTTTCAGTCAAACAAAATTATCTTTTAGTTTTATCAAATTTATAACTTTTATAGCGTATGAGAAACGTAATATTAATTTTATTTAAAAATTGCATAATTCTTATACTACTCTTTACATTGCTGCATGCGTAGGGATTCGTAGTAGATTGAATGCCCAAGTCCGATAAAAAGTTAGTAAAATTTATTCTAATCATAAGAAATATAACAAAACCCTGGATTATTCCTCAAAGATATTCGTACAATATCACAGTACCACGCAAAATAAACAGTAGCTATATTTTAAACTACTAAAACGCTACATAGAACGCAATCCAGAGCGCAGAGAAAGCTAATCCGATCAACAAAAAGTACCGCAACTAAGTAAACTGCAACTAATAAACAACTACTGGCTGAGATGTTTCTCTCCGGCTTTCATAGCTTTCTAAATCAGCCGCGCGAGAGAGTTCCAGCAATTTCTGGAAAGCAAAAAGAGTAGAATAACGGTTATGGTTACTCAATTACATTTATTCAAATTAAATATCAATTACAGAGATAAACTTTTATTCAATGTTAAATTCACGTGCTCTTGTATTTTTACTTTCCCGCAGTAGCTTTCTCTTAAACTATGTAACGCGCTGCATTGCATGGGGAAACAAAACACTTCTAATTATAATTCCATTAAAAATATCTAACTAAATACAACAGTATGTAGTGGAAATTTCAGGCTTTGATTTCATAGATTAAACAAAGGCTGCATAGTTGCAAACATTTTAAATAGTATTTAGAGTTCTATTTCCTGGATCTTTTTGATAAATAATTTGCCCACATGAAATGTTCAAAGTATCTTCTACAGACTGTTGACGAGCTCCCTCTGAATTGTTTATCTGCTTTCTAAAATTTTAGTGTTTCAAAAGGATATCCTTTATTCTGCCGAATCATGAAAAAAAATTGCTAGGTACGTCGGTACAAATTAATCTTTTTAAGACAAACGTGTTCTGCTGTATCCAGGCACAGGAGAAAAGAAGGAAAACAGCTTTTACTGTCCACCACTGCAGTAAAGGAGAGTCAGAAACGCGATATTACCATTAGAACGTCTATGTCATCGAGAGACCAAGCGTAACTCCTGAAGGTGTGTGCCACCTGTGTGATTATAGTTTCATTTTAAAACGGTACTCGTATATTCTAAAGCTGATATGAATTTGAAAACGTTGTAGAGACATTAGCTTATTTCGAGAGCAGGAGAGAAGAAAAATGAGCAATGTCCTCGCTGGGACTTGAACCACGGACCTCTCGAATACAGGCCGAGTGTGCTGACCACTTCACGAAGGCATGCATAGAAGCCGGGAGAAATACCTTATATACCTCCCTTTTAAAGGGCGACTGGGGATTAGGGGACTCAATCGCCAAATCCTGGTGGTGATGAATTATCATTCACTACCTTTTAGTTCGGGCGCCACTGTAGAGACATCAGAGTTCTTTTGAAGCAGGAGTCATGAAAAATGAGCAATGCCATCGTCGGGATTCGAACCACGGACCTCTCGAATGCGCGCCGAGGGTGCTGACCACTACACGACAGTTAAGAAAGCGGGAGAAATATCTTATAAACTCCCCCTTTTAAAGGGAGACTTTAATTAGGGGACACAATTACCAAATCCTGGTAGTGGAGAATCACCATCCACCACCTTTTTAGTTCGGGCTTTTTTAGTTAAGAGTGTAGAGTCATTAGGATTTTCTGGAAGTAGGAGATGAAAAATGAGGAATGTCCTCGCCGGGATTCGAACCATTGACCGAATGCGCGCCGAGCGTGTTGATCACTACATCACGAAGGCATGCACAGAAACCGGGAGAAATACCTTATAACGTTTAGGCCACAATTTATCAACTTTTTTGGATTCATGTTCCTTTGCTTGCATTTTGGTAAAGCCTTTGGCCTCTTTTGCATATATGTATTTACATATAAAAATTATTTAATAATTGTCGCCCAGACGGTATAGTGGTTAGAGGAGCCTACTACGGTATCGAAGGGACAAGGTTCGAATCCCGGAGAAGATATGGATGTTTGTAAATGTATAGTGTCGGTGCGGCATGGCGGCACTTTAAATATGCGGCGAGCCGAAAGTCTTCTCGTGTGGATTGGTGGAAGGGTAGAGGAGTGGCAGACTCTCGGATCACCCTCCCCTCGGCGTGTTCTTCCTCAAAATTGAGGGGGATTAGAAGTCCAACCTCTCTTTGGAGTAGGCTGTGGCAACTATCGTTCCGTGTAATATGGACAAGACAACAAAAACAACATTTAATAATTAATTACATTAAAACGATTTAATTCTCGACCAAAAATTAGCAATGAGAATAATAAGTAACACATCACCTGATCGCCTTCTAATAGAAAGCACGTATTCACGCAGTTATAAAATAGCAATCAAACATTTTATGCTGCATTTAGGTACCACAGTTCTCAAGACACAAGCATTTTGCTTGATGGTTAATGCATGGATTCTAAAATAATTTTGCGACTGAGAAGATTTGGCAAATATACTAAGTTCTCTTCAAACTACAATTTAATTAAAATAGTAATGAAATTTATGAAGATTAAAGAAAATTCTGTGATAGAATGTTCTGCTGCGTTCTTTCCTCCCTTTTTTGAATGTTAATTACTACTGATATTCTTTCATACCATATGGCACTGAAGAAACATTGAACAAAGATACAATGCCGCTGAATTCGAACTCAGTTTACCTATACAGTTTAACAACTTGAATGATGAACTTTTAACTTCATTTCAGGCTTTAGCGATGAGATTTAGCGCATCAAATATGTAAATTTCTTCATAAAAAATTATACTTTTCTTGCCGTTGTGAATAAACTGAGAGCTTTTTCGGAAACATTGTACAAACAACTTGCAAAACGGTTATTCCGCATGCTGATAATCGAGAATTGGGTGTAACGTTCTATGAGAAAAGAATGCAAAAGACGGTGTTATTTTCATGTAACACACTCATATTGTTAGATTTATTGTGTCTAATCGTATAATATTATTGTAAAATTACAGCTAGAACTAATCAATCCTTGAAAACGTTTCAAGCCCTTTCGCCTCTCCATGGTTCGGTTGGGTTTGGTTTGGCTTATGTGATTACGGCAAAGCCTAGAGGCCTATCTGCCTAAGAGGACGGATGCCTTCGTGGAAGACTTCGTAAGAGAAACTGGTTCGCATACATGTTACACACGAGCAAAACCACAAAAACGCCCATGCAGCCAGCACGTTCGCGGGATTCGAACCTCGGACCGAACTACTAGTGTTGAGCAACTTTACCGCTCGGCCGCAGGTGGGCCCTTGCTCTTCATGATGCCTGATATCAAATGAATTATTCAAATGTAGAAAAAGGTGAAATATTGTCATTTTTAAAAACTCTGGTCTACAGTTTTTTTAAATAGCCAAACAAGTATTATAATGTAATAATGTAGCATTAATATTTTATAAAATTTGGGGGAGGGGATTCATTTCAGCCATGTGGTATTTTTAGAGCAGCGTTTGACCAAAAAGGGAATGTTGTTTAATTAAATGATAATAAACAATATATGATAGCATTTTGTTGTTATAAGTTACTTTTACTTACGAAGTGAAGATTCAAATTTTAAAATATCTGTAATATAATTTAAAGCATTTAAAAACAGCATATCTGTAAAATTCCCGATAGACAGTCTCACACGCTGGAGATAATTTTTTTTTCCGTACAGTGTTGCCATTACTCGCTTTGAAATCGTTGAGTTTGTTAATAAAAAATTCGTCAAAGGTTTACAAAATGCGAAACAGATAATAAAACAAATTCCAAATTCCAAAATATTTTCTTGCAGATGCCCATATTCGAGTGGAGGACTACGTTATTTAAAATTTTACGGCTCTAGCTGCCACTGTTTTTCCACAGTGAGAGAAACACACATATATTCATGCAGATTCTTCATTATATAATTTGTTTAAATATAACACAGGACGATAATATTTGGTGGCAACAATTCAAAAAGTGATGTGCCGTTTATAGTTAACCGAAACAAAATGCCTTTTCGAGACTAATAGCCCTTCTGAGTTAACGTTCCTTTGGGCTAAAAATTAAATTTATAACAGCACACAGCCCCTTAAAGAATAAATAATTATACATCTAACATCTAGAGCTTTGAAAGCTTAACTAGAAATATGATTCTATTTTTACGACGAATGATTAAAAAAATAATCGTCGTAACGCATATTTTCACATACAGATTAAGTAATTTACGAAGGGACTAGCTTAAATTTATATCCGATAATCCAGATACAGTCGTGTTTCTGCTTCATTGCATGATAAATTAATAATCTATTAATGATGATAATCGATTAATGCATGATAATCTATTAATTTAAATCTATTTTGTATAATCTAGTACATCTCGTAAAGCAGAATTAATTTAATGTAATGGCAGCTGTCTCATACTAAAGCTAAAATATGTTATATCATTGCATTATGAAACTTATTAACTTTCGGTAACATTCCTGACATGATATTACATATTTCCCTGCAAAATTATAAAAAAATAATAAAACATACTTACATTTTCCATACATGGTTTTCTTTTTCCGGGTACATACTTTTTGAGGTATTTTTTCAAGATAATATTTTCAGCCAAATCCCTCCCCCAACATTGTGCGTAATAACAGCAAAATTTTCTGAGCAATAACATTTTATGAAACAATTATAGAATGCCCGTTTATTCGTGTTTTCAATCATTCGAGGTCATCCACATTATCTGGGATAGTTGGAATTATACTGTATGTACTAAAACTATGATGAAACAAAACTTAATCATTGAAAAACCTATTTAAAATATTTATCGGGGCAGATAATAACGCGAATCAGTTCAGATTTAAATAATTTGGTCGTTTATAATAATTTCCCTCCTTTGAATACATAGCTTAACATTCTCTTCATTTATTCATCCAGGGTGAGTGCTTGTTTCTCTCCTCTGGGTCCTAAGTACAATGCATTTTCTAGTAAATTAGTTATGTATACATTTTAAATGTGCACCATGCACAAAAAAAGGGGGGGGCATTTTGATATTTTCCACTTATCCTGGCCGATTGAACAAATTTGCTTTTTTCATGTCTCGAAAGCACGACTAGGATATACATTAGATTTATACATTACATTGTTCTAACATAAGTATTGTTACGGATTTTGTACTTAAATAGAGGAATTTAGTAGAATTGTAAGTGAAATTGCTCTATTTTTTTTTCTAACATGAAAAATCTAAAGAGAAGTTTGTAAGGTTTTAGTTAAACTAACAAAGTTTTATTTTAGTTTAACTTTTTCTATCTCTTCTCATTTCAACTTCCGTTAGAATAAGCGCGCGTTTCAGCTTTATGCTAATTTGAAGTGGAGCCAAGGAGTATTTAACGGAAGGTAGAAACCTTTCAGTGTGAGACAGCTTTTAGTCTCAGACCTCGGTTACTCTATTCGACGTTCTCCTGACTAGCTAGTATTTAAATTCTAAGCCGTAGCGCTTTTACGTGATTACTTATTGAAGTAATTCCAAGTGTGTCAGTATTAGTTAAATCTTGCTACGCACCATTTCGTTTAGAGGCCAACCTCGCGTTATAGCTCTGTGAGCAACGACTACTAAATTTCTAATTAGTTTTAATTTAAATTTATTTGATTGTTCATTTTAGACCCAAGTGCGGTCTCCACTTTCTGTATCCCTCCCGAGTTGGGAAGTGGTTGTAAATAATTGTGATTTAATAAAAGAGGATTTTAAATCCCTTTAAAGTGCAGTTCTTCTACCATGTAATCAAAATATTCTACCACAGAACATAGCTGCATTCAGCTCCCTGTTCCAGATCAGGATTTAAGGAGTTCACGAAGATGTTTTCCAAGAGTATACACCGAACACTCAGTCCTGACACTGGCGACCAAAGAAAAATAAGAGGATGGCCTGAAAGACAAGAAGATGAAACTGAGATACCTGCAGTACCTGTCCAGAACCCTGAGATAGCACCCTCCTGCCCTAAAAGGATTTGACTACATTGTACAAACCATGCGGGCAGCCATGAAGCCAGCGGCAAGTTTTGACGGCAAGTCAGCCGTAATTAATTTTCTGGAAAAGGTAGACTCCCATTTCATGCTATATCCAGTGCACGAATTTCAGAAAGTCACTCTTGCCACCAGCGCTTTGAACGGCCAAGCTCTGAATTGGTTCAAGTGTATTGCAAAGAATGTCTTGGGGGAACCGGGAAGCCCCACATACACTTACAAAAATTTTAAAAATTCCTCGGTGAAAGCATTTCCTATAGTACGAGATCGAGCCAGACTGGAGGCGAAACTTTTTAGTCGCTATCAGGAAAAGATAGAAGATTTGTCAAATTTTATTTTGAGAAAATTCAAGTTTTCAAGCTTTTGTATGGAAGTCGCCCGGATCCTGAAATTATTCAAATTATACTTCCTAGGCTATTGCCCCAAGTTCAAGATTTCATCGAGCTAAGAAACCTAACGACGTTAGACAAATTATTTCAGCTCGCAGTACAATTTGAAAGCCGAAGAACAGCAGACAACGAGCGACGTCGCCAATTCGAGCGAAGAAGTCAGTGGAGTCCGCCAAGACCCCAGCAGAAGCAAAACCAGAGTTATGGGAACAAGGCGAAGCAATGGCCGAAGTAAGATGTATCTCCTAAATCGAGCGGCGAACGAAGAGACTTCAATCGAAAAATGAGCAAAAATGCAGAAGGCAACCAGGATAAGAAGAATTTAAACTAAGATGGATTTCTTCGAGGAAGGTTAAGAAGTCGAAGTCGCGCAAAATCCTTCCACAATTAATTTAAACACCGTGGTCGTGAAAAATTTGAGTTTACCGAAGATTGAAGTTCTAATTAACAACATACAGGCCACGGCTCTGTTAGATACAGGAGCGCAAAGCAGCTTTATCTCGGAAATATGTTTCAAGAAGCGCTTGCGCCGTTACAGAATTTTTAGTGCAAGAGACACGCATGTCATGGCGGCCCAAGGAGGGAAGTGTAGCTGCTTAGGAAAAGTACTGTTGTTCGTGCGTATCAACGACGAGCAGGTAAAAATTTTATTTTATATTGTGCGAAACCTGCAAACATGTATTATTCTGGGTGTAGATTTTTTTAGATTGGCAGAAGCGAAATTAGATTTTAAAGGGGGAGAATTAACTCTGTCGATGAAGCCAGTAGAAACCAAGAATGATAAGCCCCCGCAGCTCGATTTGCAGCACTTACCGGCAGAAGAGCAAGAAAAACTCCAGTCGCTGGCAAGTGAGTTTTCAAATTTATTTAGCGATAAACCGGGTTTCACACAAGTCGTAAATCATACTATAGAAACGGGGGATACTCAGCCAGTTAGGCAAAAGCCATATCGGTATGACAGAGTAAAAGAAGAAATAATTGAATACCATATCCGGGAGATGTTGAAAAATAAAATAATTACTCCGATTTCTAGCAGTTATGCTAGCCCAGTAGTTCTATGCAAGAAAAATAATGATTATCCGATTACGCACCCGAAGCGGTGGCGTTTTGCTATACATTATCGCAAGTTAAATTCAGTCACAAAATATCTCGTATATCCTCTGCCGATAATCGAAGAGATAATTCGAAATATTTCCTCTACAAAGTATATGACTGCATTAGATCTTACGAGTGGCTATTTTCAGATTGGGGTAAAACCCGAAGACGTCCCCAAAACCGCCTTCATAACTAAGTCTGGCTCGTACGCATTTCTTAGGATGCCTTTTGGTTTATCCGGCGCGCCGGCAACTTTCCAAAGATGTATGGACATCGTCTTAAGACCGGTCCTTGGCAAAAGTACGTTTATATATTTAGACGATATTATAATTACGAGTAGCAGTCTAGAACAACACTTACAAGATTTAAGAAAAGTATTTTTATTGTTAAATGAAGCTGTTTTGAAGATAAATGCGTCCAAATGTAAATTTGCCGCAAAAGAGTTACGTTATTTAGGATTTAAGTTTTCTCAAAATGGAATGGAAACGGATCAGTCAAAGATAATAGCTATTAAAAATTATCCTGTTCCTAAAACAGCGAAGAAGTTATCACCGTTTGTTGGTATGTGTTCATACTATCAGTCCTTCATTAAAGACTTTGCCAAATAGCTGAGCTGCTGCTAAAATTGAAAAGGAAGAAAGCTAGGTTTTCGTGTTCAGCAGAAGCCAACTTGGCGTTTCAAAAACTGAAACACGCATTGACTCAAGCTCCCGTCTTAAAATTTCCGGAGGGGGATAAAGGATTCGAAATTTCAGCGGACGCTTCAGATTTTGCGATTTTGGCAGTGCTTTCTCAAAATGGGCAACCCGTGGCCTTTTGAAGTCGAACATTAAATGAAACCCAGAGAAACTATTCGGCCACAGAAAGGGATACTCTCGCAGTGTTATCAGCAGTACATAAGTTTCGTATTTTCTTTGGAAGTTCTCCAGTAACTGTATATACCGACCACGCGGCAGTCACAAGACTCTACTCTGGGAAAAATTTGTCACCCAGATTAATAAGGTGGGCACTTAAATTACAAGAATATAATCTAATAATTAAACACACACCGGGAAAAGAAAATGTGTGTCAGATGCTTTAAGCAGAATTAATTTGGATGAAAATGGAAATACAGTTAAAATAGCCATGCTGACATCCAAAGTATTAGATTCTCGTGAAACAGTAATAGCCGAACTCGGAAAAGATCAGGAGTTCAAAAATATATGCAATTATTTGGCCGACCCTGAGAATTTCAGTCATCCGGATATTGTGCCGATAAGAAATAGGGCCGCAAATTACGAAATAATTGACGGACTTTTATTTTGTTCGAAAACGACTAATGAAAATCACGAGTTTAGATCGGTTATCCCAGCTAGCATTAGATTGAATGTATCAGAGGAGTTGCACGATTCTGCCATTTCGGGCCATTTGGGCATAAGAAAAACTGTCCGAAGAGTTCGCGAGGCAGTTTTCTTTCCAGAACTGCAAAAGTTTACTAGGGCGTATGTCCAGTCGTGCCCAACATGTCAATTTAATAATTATGTTAATTTCCGCTCGGCCTGTTCCTAAATAGTGCTAAATCAGAATTCCCAAATCAAATAATAGGCATCGATTTATTGGGACCTTATCCTAGAAGTAAAGTTAACAAAAGCCGATATCTTTTAGTTATAGTGGACCATTTTAGCAAATGGTTAGAGTTGATTCCGTTAAAACGCGCGTCTGCGAAAACTGCAGTAGATTCAGTTCTAAATAAGTATGTTTTAAAATACGGGGAGCCCCTAAAAGTTATTTCCGACAATGGTCCCCAATTTGTTAGTAATATTTTTGAGGAAATGTGTGCAAAACTGGGTATACGTTACCTAAAGATGGTCCCGTATCGTCCTCTGTCAAACATAGCGGAACGGGTTAATAGAAATATAGTGAAAATCATTCGAAAATCGTCTAAATGCGCTGAAATACTAATCATTTGCATATCCCAACCACTTCTTCCTTTCATGTGATTTTGAAGTTCTTCAGTTCATTCCTTCCTGGTGTTGCAATTTTAATGGTCAGCAGTGTATTTGTGAAAAAATATTAAAACAAACCTAGATTTTCAAAATGGAAAATGGCTGAGATTGTCTAAGTGGGAAAATGACGATTCACAAGTGATAGTTCTAGAACAATACACTAGCATTATGAATATTAAAAAGGAAAGAAAAATTGCTTACAGAAAGTATAATGAAAGTTATTTATCATTTGTGTTTACTTGGAATGGACGCTCAACCTCAATGTGTTGCTTGCGGTGAACTATTATCCAATTAAAGTATGAAATCATTGTTTCTCGAAAGATATCTTGAACCTGAACATGCTGGTATAAAGAATATTTCTGAAGAATTCTTTAAGAGAAAATTATCAGATTTCAAAAATAGGCTTAAGAATAGGCCTAGTAAGCCTAAGAATCGCCAAGTCGGAGCAGCTCATATTTTTGGGGTAAACCTTACATTAACAGCAGCTGAAGATATTGTTTTAATATTGTTCAATAAATAAGCGGCTAATGAACTTAATAATATTCCATTGTAGAGTTTATCATGTTAAATGTAATGTCGAGGAACCTAGTGAACTACTAAGAGAATAATCGCTTACGTCCAAGAACAGAAACGTCAAGAAGAGTTAATTACCCTTTATTTGTTCAAAATAGATTTACAGTAGGCCCCTTTCTCAGGGCGTACAACAAAGTCTCCACTTGGGCTTAAACTCAAAATGTAAGAAATAAGAACTAATAACTAACTAAAGATATTTAGCTAATGCTAACACAATTCTAAACTAGTTGGCCCGTGATATTAAATTAGCGAGCGAAGCTATCAAAAGGCACGTTATACGGCCCAGCTTAGTAACTATTAGAGAGTATTGCCGAAAGGAAAACGCGCGCTATGAAGTCAGTGGAACTTTAAAAACTTTTTACTTTGCATTTGCATTTAACGCGGTTCTAAGAACTCATTCTGGTAAGGAATTGTAAGCTGACGCTAGAAGATATAGGAAAGGTGAACTAAATTAAAATAACTGTTATAAAATTAGAATACACCTTACATTTTTGGCCACCAAAATTTAAGTACTCAAAGAAGAAGGTCTGACAACCTTCTTGAGAGTTTTAAATTCTAGAAAACTTCCAAATAATTCAAAGTTTAACTGCTAGTAATTTTGCTTTCTTTATTCAGTGTCGTTTTTGAAATCGAAGTTTTAACTTCCTTTTAGGGCCAACATTACAAATAATCTAAACCTAAATTAAAACTAAGATAAATAAAATCTTTTTTTTTACAAAACATTCTTGCTTGGCCATTAGGTACATACATGTTCTTGATCTTGACATCATTATGATACATACTCTGATCCTTTAAAAATATCTGGAAGTTAAAAGGATTAGTGCTTTGTTTCTAAAAAAATCTCCAATTTCCTTTCCAATTTGCATTTTATTACGTTTATTTGGCCCTCAAACAGATTTTATTCGCCCACATTTTAACTCATTTCCCCCTTGGTCCCAGAAATTTGTTCTATTATGATATGAGTGTGTTAATGTTGCGTTACCACGAACAACACTACGAACTAACCATCTGGCTAACAAAAATTAAATCGAGACACACTAGACTTCAACTAACACCTTAGCACTACACCTAGTGTGCTACTCTCGCGAAAGTGTTAGTATTTTTGTGTGGCTGCAGAGCCTAACTTCAACACACATTCATTCTATACTTTATCTCCAATCGCTCATTTAAACAAAGTTTTGCATTTAAACAAACTTTAAAGCACTTTTACAAACAGCATTTAAAATTTTAATTTCAGCACAAATATTTTTAAACCTTTAACATATAAGATTTTAAATTCATTTTACATCACAGGGTGCACAGTTGCTATACATAGTTTACAATCTTTTCCTGCAAATTTAATTTTAAATTCTGGTTTGAAACAATTTTCATCTTAAATTCAAGTTTAATTTTGTCTCCAATTAAAAGATATTTGCAAACTTGCAAACTCAACCTACTCAAACTTGCGAACCTCGCAAACTTGCTAACTCAACATTTTTGCTGTTAACAGCATTTAACACTTGTTCTCACTTTAGAAAACCAACTTTGAACAAAATGATATAAATTGAGCTTGAATTCTAAATGAGAAAACACAGAAAATTATCACTTATGGTTTTGCTTTTTGTAATACTCCAGTCTTTTCTAGGAGAATTGTTCCTAGCTAGAGCAATTCAGGGTCTACACTCTCATATTCCTTCTAGGACGACCTTCATTCTTTTCCGAGAATTCTTTCCTTTTTTCCTTTGGCGGTGAATTGGGCTGACTTCCTTGTGGGCTGAGGATTTTGGTACTCTGCCCTCCGCTTGGTTTCCTGCGGGGTACTCCTATACTCCGCGTCTTTTAATCTTCTTTTGGACTTCCTTGTCTGCTGGACAACCTGGATAACTCCTCGGCTGTCCTTTTACTTCTGAGACTTCTTCGCGCTGGATCTCTTCAGACCTCCCTTGGGGTGCCGATGGGTCAACGTGACTGTCTGCACGGTTTCTTCCGTTGCGTCTGCACTCCTTTCGTGTGCTACTCGTTTAATTGGTCTTCCATTCGTTGGCATTTTTCTCTTTACTGCTGACACCGGACCACGTTGCAGCAGGAGTTTCTTTACTAGCCTTTCATTCGTTGCACCTTTTTTTCTTTTCCGCTGGCCCTGAACCTTGGATTAATTTTGTTGGCCTTTCATTCGTACTGTCCGCCTGCTTCTTTTTCTCTGCTGGGGGAATCCAGTTTGTTGTTTGAACATCTGAAGTTATTGACAAACTTCTAGGATCCTGAAAAAGCTCTCTAAAGATTTCAAAATTAGTTCAACTGTAATAAGGTTTAACTTGGCCGCCGTTGGCCACTATTTCCTGGCTGTTTGCAGCATTCAAATATAATGTCGTAAATCTTATTCTTTCAATGTGAAAGGCCCTTCTAACCTGGGCCCAAACTTTGCCACTCTATTTTCTGGCGCAGATGATAACGAATGCTTCAACTTCAGTACTTTTTGGCAGATAGAATATTCCACCTCCCGTTTATTCTTATCGTAGTAGACTTTTTGCTTCAACTTAGCTGAGTTTGTTATCGCTTCATTAACGATTTCCTGAATGCCTTTTAACTTAAATTCTTCTTCGCTTTGCTGCACAAAAAAGAATTTATATAAGGGAGTTAAAATTTTTCTCCCTAAAATGGGTTCTGCGGGGGTCTTTTGCGTAGTATCATGTTTCGCCGTTCTAAAAGCAAAGCCTAATTCATTGACACAGCTATTCCAACGGTCATGAAATTGTTTTACGTATCCCCGAATAATTTTGACAATATTTTTGTTTACACCTTCTGCTGTATTCGATCGCGGCCTATATGGTACTATTTCTAGAAGTCGTATGCCAGGTTCTGTACAAAGGTTTTTTAAATGACTAACAAATTGTTTTCCATAATCAAATATTACTTTTACTGGGGCCCCATATTTTAAAATATATTTATTTAAGAAAGAATCTGACACTATTTCATCCGATGCTCGTTTGAGGGGAATTATTTCCGCCCACTTTGAGAAGTGATTAAGGATAGTTAAGAGATACCTATTCTTATTTAACCTTGTTCTAGGATAATGTCCAAGCAAATCGATGTCCACCAATTCATTGGGGAAATTATGTTATTTAATTCTGTGGCCTTTCTGTTATTTAAGTACCCGGCTCGGTTAATCAACGTCGTTAATTAACTGGTACATGTGACACGAGCGGGACATATGCCATTATCCCCTCTGCAATTGAGGAAAAAATAAACCGCTTTGCGGACCCTTTGCAATATTTTCCTAATACCTAGGTGACCCGAAATGGGTGAATCATGCAGCTCTTAAAAAATGCGCTCTGAAACAAAAAAATTGACATATCAAGAATGAATCCTCTGATTGCTTTGAAATTTCATATGCATAAATGTTTTGACCAAATACACAAATGATTAAAATTTGATGTCTAATTAATGAATAGTGTCAATCTCCTGAGCATCGGAAATGCGTATCCAGCAGATGAATATAAGGAGCTGTTCTTGAACTCTTGTTGTTAAAACTTTCTATTGCACTGCCATTTAGGATACCTTTCAACGACTGAAAAAATGCCTTACCACAAGATTTGAGCTCACTACGAGCAACTGTCAGAGTTTGAAAGAAGACGTATCATTGGATTGAAAGAGGCAGGTTGGGCAAATGGGAGAATCGCTCGTCATATGAGTCGCAGCGATGTGGCGATTAGAAGATGCTGGCAAAAATGAGTGGACAAGGGCAGATTTCAGCGTCATGATGGTAGCGGTCGACCTGAGGCCGCGACAAACCGGGAGGACAGACTGATTGTCAGACCAGCTATCACAGCGCCTGATTCATCGCTATCAACCATCAGACATGCGACCCGTACACGGGTGCCCACCATGACCATTCGCAGACGGCCGTTAGAGCAAAATCTACGCTCGCACCGACCGTCACGCCACCTGCCACTCACGCCTGCACATTGTCGAGCCAGATTACAGTGGTGCTCGGCTCGATCAGGACGGAATGATGATGACTGGGAACGTATAGTCTTTAGCGGTGAATCCCGCTTCCAACTGTCACCTAACGATAATCGAAGACGTGTCTGGAGACGCCCAGAGCAGAGTGCCGATCTTCCAGGAGTTATTGTCTGGGGTGCCATTGACCCTGATAGCCAGACTCTCTGGTCGTCACTAGAGGCACACTGACAGCACAACGGTACGTCGGCGATATTCTGAGACCTGTTTTGCTATCGTTCCTTTTGCAGTACCCTGGCCTTATTTTTCAGCAAGATAATGCCAGACCACATGCGGCACTTGTTGCTATGAACTGTCATACAGCTTGTCAAACACATTCTTGGTCAGCCAGATCGTCAGATCCCTCTTCCATCGAGCATGTCTGGGATATGATGGGAAGGCGACTGTATCTACCAAGGAATGTTGATGACCTAGCCCCACAACTGGAGTAAATTTGGCAAGAAATAATGCAGGAGACTATCCGGGAGCTTAATCAGTCTATGCCACGCCGTGCGGCAACTCGCATCCTGGCTAGAGTTGCGTCAACACCTTACTGAGCTCATTACTTTGTGACTATATAACTCTGAAACAAATAATTCAATTGTTTTGAAATTCTAATCATCTTCTATTCTGCATATAATCTTCTTATCCACCAGTTTTTGTTTCCATCGGACAACTCCTTGGTGCGGCAATTTTTTTGTTACAGAGTGTATTTAATCGTAGATTCGCTGGGATGACTGGCCAGTACTCTTAATTCTCTTTAGTTATTTTGGTATAAAATAGCAATTTATCAATTATTTTACAGTAGGCTACCCTGTTTTGAACTTGCCGTTATGTCCATATGCTCGGAATGATCGGGGTCTTCAAGATATGCATTATCTTTGAATTCAGAGTCCGTCTTCAGTTCTGGAATTATTGTTTCAAGGGAGTCAATTATTTTCGAAGTTAGCATCGTACATCTGACTGTATTTCCCTCTTCGTCAATTTTAATTCTTGAAAGGGCATTTGCAACAAAGTTTTCCTTCCCCGGCTCGTGTCTTATTATTAGGTTAAAATCCTGTAGCTTTAAGGCCCGTTTACACTAGCGGAACTTTGGTTCCAAGAAACGTACGCTAGCGTAAAGTTATCATTCCCAAGCAGGACACCCGTTTACACTTGTAAGTCTCAAAGCCTAAGAATTAGTGCGCCTAGCCAATCAAGTCGCTTTGATTTGCGCATGGGCAATATTTCCTGTTTTAGGATACTCTGTTGAAAGTTTACAGTACAATGTCGAAAGTGAAAAAAAGCTGAAGAAAGAAAGCGCGTTATGCATCTGAGAAGAAATCTAATATCTATGCATTTGTTGTACAAAAGCATTTGTGTTCCAAACGGGGAATGGGTTCGCTCAATTTCAAGACAGAGATACATATTCGGCTCATGAAACAATGTTACAGTCATTGAGGCAGAAGTACCCAGAATTATTTTTCAATTATACTCGAATGACGGTAAGTTAACCTTAAAGTAAAAATTGAAAGACTGTCAAACATTTCTTATTATGTATCAGTAAATTAGTAATTATTAAAAGGCGGAACTTAGTAATTTTTCTTCTTTAGTAATTTATACTAAGGAAATAGGATTAATTAATACGTTGCGATTTAATTACCAACAAAATGAATAAGTTTCAATGTTTATTTTTTATACTATAATTGTGGACTAACATTAGTTATAACTAATTGTTTTAATTGGTTAATTAAGCACATGATTATTTAAATTTGTTTATAATTCGATTACCTTAAGGAAAAGCATTGAGTTCTTCATAACATAATATCAGATTGAGCATAATGTTAGATTGCCAGATGTACCAGATGCAGAACAGTCAACATTTTAATAAAGTATCGTGTATTAGGATATGTTCCTGTGTTAGAAAATACCCAGCGTTTTATAAATATTCGTAGATTTTGTTATTATTACTGTCTGGAATTTTATTAGTAATAATATTAGTAATAATTCACTTAGTCATGAAAATATTTAGTAGGAAGAGAAATATAAAATGATTGGGCTTTTAAGTAATGTATTCTAAAGAACTTGGAAGATCTATAAAAAGACTTCTTTTTGAAAGATTTTCTGTAGTTCTGTACCACCTGTATTTTATATTTGACAAAAATTACAAATATTATATAATTTAAGAAGGTTACTGCATGATTTTCATAAAACACTGTAAGTCTAGACATAGTTTAAATGAGTTAATAAACTTTAATTTTAAAAATCCAGCTACTGAGCTTATTTAATTTTTTACAACACTCGAATTTTCAGAAATGTTCTAAAATGCAATAGCGTAATATATGTTAACAAATTTTTATCGTGTAATCGCTATTAAACATATTCTGTACTTAAACAATTGCATTAGTCGAAAGAGAACTAGAATTGAAGGAGCATTGCAATTATTCCCAGACATTGCAATCAAAAAGAGGAAGAAACAAAATAAATACATGGGATACATACCATCTCGGTTTAGCCTTTCGGCAACCAGTAGCCAAGCAACATATTGTCCTCTTTTCATTCGATATTCTTTTCGTGTTGTATCCCATTAAACCGGATGTTGTTGCACTTCTGCAATTAATTTGCAATCAGAAGTAACCCAATCTTCCGCCATGTTTTTCGCATATAACATCAACAAAAACCTCGTGATAGTTTGTAAGTCTGTGATTGGCCAAAGCTTTCATCTCATAGGTTCGGAGTTGAAATTTTCCATCTCTTAGCTTTACGTCAATTCCCTTTCAAGATTAACCTCTCGATTTAGGTTACGTTTCTTAGGACGTTAGCTTGCGTTTCTTGAGACCAAAGTTCCGCTAGTGTAAACGGGCCTTTAACGTTTAACGTATAAGCCTGGGTGAAAGATTTTTTCTCGAGTACAAGCGAAAAACTGACGCATGGTCAGAGTAGACTGTCACCGAGGTGCAGTGTAGTTCTGTTGAGTTTGATTCAGCCTTTTAATGAATTATAAAACTGGCTGCCTATTTTGGGAGAGGATGGCTCCAACTGCGAAATCAGATGCTTCTGCCGCGATTTCTGAATTCTGGTCCACTTCCGGCAGCTTGTGAACTGGAGCGTTGATTTATATATGCTTTAATTCCTCGAACGTAGTTTCGCCTCTGCGCTCCACTTGATCTAGTTTTTTTATGTTTGAGAATCAGCAAGGGCTCAACTATCTTCCCAAAGTCCCTCATGAATGACCGATAGTACGAGCACATGCCCAAAAAAGTATGCGATTTTTTTTGCTCTATTAGGAGGTGAATAACTCTTGATTGCTAAGATTTTAGAATTATAAGTTTTGATTCCTTTTTTCGAGAACTTATAGCCGAGATATCTAAGTTCCTTGGCCGGAGATTTGCATTTCTTAGGATTCACTTTGAGGTCGGCTTCATTTAATGATGAAAAAACTTCTTTTAGGCGTTCAATACGTTCATCTATCATTTCGCTAGTAATTATTATGTCGTCTAGATAAATGAATGTACTTTTGCCTAAGACGCGTCTTAATATGATATCCATTACTTTCTGGAATGTAGCTCCGCTTAACCCAAACGGCATTCTCAAAAAGGCATATACGTCTGACTTCGTTATGAAAGCTTTTTTCCTCGACATCCTCTGGTTTTACTGCAATTGAAAATATTCTCATCCTCTCAAAAATATCACGTTTAAGGAAGTTATGTACTTACCAGATCGAATTTTTCTGATTATGTCGTCAAGTATAGGTAGGGGATGCGTGGGATGCACCGGGCTTGCGTAGGGAACACTACTCCGAATAATTATTTTATTTGCCAGCATTTGTTTAATATGCTGTTCCAAAATTTCCTCCTTCACCTGGTCGTCTCTATAAGGCTTAGACCGAAATGGGGGCATTTCCGATGTTAGTTTCGTGCTGCACCACTTGGCAGAAACCGAGCTTCTCATCAAATAATTTACAAAAATTTCTTACCAAATTTTCCGTTTTCTTTTTTTTTAATCTTCCTTGAGGTGGTTCAGGTAAACGCCTCGAATGGAACCAACGCCTTCCCAATGCAAGCATAGTATTTTCCTTGGGCGGAATTACCCTTTGTCCCGTGATTTTAAACAGTCTATAATGACGAAAATTTAAATCTTCGTCTGCTCTGGAACTTCACGACAAGCTGAAACAGATTTTCTAATGTCTGTGGGTTTCTTTCGTTCAGAAAATCTTGTATCGAACGGAAGTAGACGTGGCAAAATTACTTCGATTAGCTCACTATCCGGTCTCTTTCCATACAATACATTGAATTTTTGTATCTTTTTCAAAATACAGTCAAATCCTTAACGTACGTCTGATACTATTTACTAAAGAGCTCTGCTTTCAGCTTCGTTTGGTCTTTGACTACGCGAAACGCTTTTAAAATTTTCCTAGGTGTGAGTTTCGGAAGCTGGATATCCCAACAGGAATTTTTTAGGGCTTTTAAAGCAACTCAGAGCCTGGCCTCTTAAGTCAGCCGTAGCAACTGCAACGTTTTGCAGCTGATTTACGGGATGTAATGTGAATTGCAACTACAGCTGCTCCAGGAAGGTCATTACTGCACCTTTGCCATTAAACGTCGTAGCTGGCTTCATAGCTGCCCGCATGGTTAATACGATGAAACCAAATCCTTCCATAAGGTTTGCTGGTGGCTCAGGAATTTGAAACGTATTGGGGGGGCATGAGCGTAAATTTTCCTTATTCTATTGACATGGTTCGTCAAAATGCTTCGGGCGCCAATGCAGGATTCCTCACTTTTATTTTGTTAAATGTAGTGTCGAGTAACCTAGCGAACTACTAAGCGAATAATCGCTTTCCAAGGACAGAAATGTAAAGTCAAGAAGGGTTAATTACCCTTTATTTGCCAAAACAAAGATTTACAGTTGGCCCCTTTCTCAGGGCGTACAACAAATCCTTCAGTTCGGCTTAAAATGTAAGAAATAAGAACTACTTATGACAAACTAAAGAGATTTAGCCTAAGCTAACACAATTCTAAACTAGTTGGCCAATGATATTAAATTAGACAGCGAAGCTATCAAAAGGCACGTAATACGGCCGAGTGTAGTGACAGTTAGAGAGGCGTAGCCAAAAGGCAAACGCGCGCTATTCAGGAATCCTAACTCTCTATGGTGAAGTCAATAGAATTTTGAATTAAATACTTTCTCCTTCTCATTTGCATTTAACGTGATTCTAAAAACTCATTCTGTTAAGGCATTGTTAGCTGAAAGCTAGAAGAGATACGAAAAATTATAAGGTATTTTTAGCATGTCTTCTTGGTGTAGTGGTCAGCACTCTCGGCGCGTATTCGAGAGGTCCGCGGTTCGAGTCTCGGCGTTGCTCATTTTTCAGCTCTTGCTTTCAAAACCTACCTCTCGGCGTTGCTCATTTTTCAGCTCTTGCTTTCAAAACCTACCTAATGTCTCTATAGTGGCGCCCGAACTAAGAAGGGTGGTGGATGGTGATTCTCCACCACCAGGATTTGGTGATTGGGTCCCCTAATCCCTAGTCGCCTATTAAAGGGGGAGTGTCTAAGGTATTTCTCCTGCCTTCTTAGCATGCCTTCGTGGTGTAATGGTTTCCACACTCGACTCGTATCCGAAAGGTCCGTGGTTTGAGTCCTGGCGAGGGCACTGCTCATTTTTCATGTCTTCTGCTTTCAAAAAATACCTAATGTCTCTAGAAAATAATAAGCAAAATAAAATAAAATAAAATAAACCCGGTTTCTATGATTGATACCTTGCTGCAAATTATACGTAAGTTTTTCCGGAAATTTAGACTTTACACGGATATCAGTAAATTATGGATCATTTCTCCATCTAATTTGCTTAACATTTTTGTTCAGGAATTTTTCTGAAAGTACTCAAGTACTATCCTTTAACATGCTTATTCCGGAACTGTACTTTAGTATCTAATAATCGTTTACCCTCTGAAGCATGAACGGATGTAATTTATAAGAAATATAATTCGTAGGCTTAATAAACATCTTATAACTTTATTCGCTCTCGTATTGTAATTAATGAAATGTGTTTTGAATGCTAATATGTGTGTTTACTGATACCATTCATTTTGTCTGGTAGCTCTTTGCATTTATCACCATTATTCAAGTAATTAGCCTGCTTAGTAGGTATTCCTTACTTGTTCTTGTGATATGTAATCTATTTTTCCATTTTTCTTGCTGACTGTTTTTGGCTACGAAAGGTAAAACTATATAGTAACTCTCAGTTTTTTGAAAGTGAAGGGTCTTCTTCGGAATGAAGTCGTTAAATTTCGCCGGGCGGGAAAAGAGGAAAACCTTGCATCGCGCCTTTTTTTAGGGAGGGGGTGCTCTGGGCAGACCATAGAGGTAGGAAGTAAGAGGAGAGACCTTAACCAGTTTCCCTGTTCACTGCTTTGAAACAATGGCACACATTCTTTGGCAGTGACGATCCCTTCTTGGAGACCAAAACATTCAGTGACTTACCGTTAAGATCGATGGGTTTTCACATGATCGGATGTGAACATTTTGCAATTACGTCGTAAATATACGTATAAATATGTATATTTTCTTTTTCTAGAGTGTTTCAGAATCCTAAGTATGTGAAAAGAATACATTTTTAAATAGCATTTCATTCTGAACGGAATGTTGTTTAACGGAATGCTGCATTGCATTCTGAACGGAATGAAATGCTATACGTTCAGAACAGCTTAATTGATGACTAAATATAATACGGAACAGCTTAATTTGAATGAAATATTTGCGCATGTTTTCGTTAATTACAGTAGAAAAAAATTAAGGTAATTCGATTTTATTCGGTTAAGGACTACAAAAATTAAGATGTAAGTTTATTGTATTATTATTATACACTCACTTCCAAAACTTAAGCACGGAGAGGAAAATGCTAATTTCAAGAAGCCAATCAGAATTGAAGAGGATGTAATTCGCTGCAGAGGTAGATGGAAGTATGCAAATATGTTAGGTAACAGCCAATCGCGCTTTCATGTCAAGAAATATGCAAAAAAGGCAGTCT
Source organism: Stegodyphus mimosarum (assembly GCA_000611955.2). Classification (NCBI taxonomy): domain Eukaryota; kingdom Metazoa; phylum Arthropoda; class Arachnida; order Araneae; family Eresidae; genus Stegodyphus; species Stegodyphus mimosarum. The sequence goes on from KK118538.1 coordinate 302,557, forward strand.
TATAAGAAGCCAGCTTTATGAAGGGCTATAGAAGTTGACTGTAAGTGCTGATAGAAGGTGTTTAAAGCTTTCGTAAAAATCACAGATGTTGATCACAGATGTTGATCACAGATGTTGCTCTTTTCTTCGGCGTTCATCATTCTGTAATTTCACGTTTATGGAAACAATTCCAAACCACACAGACAGTTGTCCGAAGGCCCGTAGCCGGTCGCCCAAGGGTTACAACTCCCGCGGAAGATCGATATATTGCTATTGTAGACAAGCGGAATCGCAGAGCGACCCCCACCCATTGAAAATCTTTGGCATGCGCTCGACCGTGCTGTATCTTCACGTTTCCCACCTCTAGCCACTCTTATTGAGCTGGAAACTGCTCTACAAGAAGAATGGCGATTGCTTAATTCTGCGGTGATTGACCACCTAGTTGAAAGCATGGTCACAAGGTGTAAACTTTGTATACAGATGAGAGGGATCACATTCCCTATTAATGTCCTTGTCTCATGTTATGCTGTTTATTTTCACTTTATACATAATTCTACCTAAGTCTCCAGTATGACATTATCTGGTAACTTACAAAAATTTAATATTGTTTTCCTTTCTGTATATAATTATTGATTCTGTTTTATGCATAAATATATATGCTACTTTCCTGCCGAATTTTGTGTCAATCAAAGCAGCATTTGTTGATTTTTTTGCATTTTAGATCTTCGTGCTTAACTTTTGGAAGTGAGTGTATTCCCAGAACAGCTTAATTTGAATGAAATATTTGTACACGTTTTCGTTAATTACAGTAGAAAGAAAATTAAAGTAATTCGATTTTATGCAAGTAAGGACTACAAAAATTTAAGATGAAAGTTTATTGTATTATTAATATTAAATATACGCATTATTTTCTTTTCTAGTTACAGAGCTTCTGCCTATACTTTGTCAAATTTAGATGACGTTTTGGCTTCTGAGGCATCTTTTACATCGAAAATCTGAGTCAATTTATAATTTATGCTCTATTCGGCTCATTTCAAATTAGAGCACCTTTTATTTTAATAGTGAATTTATGCTAAATATTGGTGCTGATTTCCATGTGCTTAAATTTCTATGAATATTTCTGAAAGGGAATAAAAAAAGGATTCTTTTTTTAATGTTATTTAAAACTTGTAACTGAGTTATTGTAAAATGTAAGGAAATCATTCTCTTACTACTTGTCAGATTTTTTTTTTACCTTTAATTTCAACAATACATATTCTAAAAACTCTTTTTTACTACTTCCTTAAGTACGCATCTCACAGAATTTGCTTTACAGTACCTTTTAACAGATTGCTTTCCGGTACGAACAATTCTTGCTTAAATAGTTTTATAAACGTATTTGTCAACAGAATTTCAATTAATGTTTACAACTGAATGTTAAGTTTATTATATGTATATTTAGATAATATTTATAATCATTGTAAATTTAGATATTTTTAATAACCAGATTTTTTTTCACGGGAACTCTTACAGGGGTTAAATGAATGAATAAATTCTTCACTTCCAAATGCATTTGTAAATAATTTAATAAATAATTACTTATTTTCTTAAAGGCAGATACATGCTTTTTTGCAAGCATACGCATAAGTACCCGTATATATTTAATATTTTTCACTTTCAGCGTATGCAAATCTTTACGTTCTGGGCATTCACTGTCTTTTTCGAGTAAAGTAATTTGCAGTAATTTAGCATATGCCAGAATTGTTTACATAAGAAATATGTATAAATATACTTTGAATTTTTTTAACATCCATTCAAAGTCAGATTTCCTTCGAAATTCCTCCACGGTGGCCTCTCTCCCTTCAGGCAGACATTCCTTACATGCCTTAATATGTTTAATAAAAACCTAACCTAGCCTATATGCCTAATTACAAATATTTTAACATGCGTAATTTTAAATTTACATCTAGCCATCAAGTTTCCAAATTTTGACTTAAAACACGTTTTAGCATACATTTATTATCAAATGAAAAATTTTTTAAAAATATATTTTGGCAGAGCATTCAGTATGTCTTTTAGCAGTAGCGTCATTCGCAGTCTTGATTGTCTTACTCTACATAATAATGCTTTATTTTTTAAAACAGTTAAAACAATTAATTAATCTAAATTCACAAATACATGAAATTTTCCCCCTCAGGGGCTCACTTTTGTGAGTACGGGTGTGGCAATCCCGAGGTACCCTAGCCCTTCAGGGGATCATCTTCTTGATGAGACGGGTGTCACGATCCTGGAGCCCTAGTGATCTATCCTCTTTTCCGTCTCCTCTCCTCTGAGCTGAAGCTTTCTTCCTTCCTTTCTCCCTTGTGGTTTTCCTCTTCGGAGGTTGGGGCTCGTTATGAGAGACTAGAACAGCCCTTGTCTCTAGTTTTCGAATGACGAGAAAACTGCCCACGTGTTTGCCGTGCGTGGAGACCCGAAAAGGGTGAAACCTAGAATCGATATTTGGTATTTTAGTGGAAGACGTAAGGAGGAAGTTCTTTTGACTAGACTTAGAATCGGTCACACCAGAATGACACATAACTATCTTTTAAATGCTGACAATGAGCCCCTGTGCTCAAAATGTGGTGTATGTTTAACTGTCCGTCACCTCTTAATTGAATGTCCATCTTTTAATAACATTCGTCAGAAATATTTTAACAGCTGTGACTTACCTCTCGACCATTTAATTGGAAGAGAGGTCAATCGTAATTTATTTCACTATTTAAAAGACATTGGCGTTTATCACCTCATCTAAACTGATTTTAATTTCGTATATTGGTTTAAACACTTGTGATTTTAGCTGATTTTATATGACTTGGATTTTGTACATTCCTTTAGCTACTTTTTAATTCATAATTATTTTAATCTTACTGTCTTTTGTATAACTTTATGTCTCATCACCTTGTGTTTGGCGCGGTATAACCATTTCTGGTTTTGCGCCAAAAAATTTCACCCACCACCACCACCACCACCATGAAATTTTCATACTACGAGGTAATCCAGAAGATAACAACATGCGATGTATATTTATGTACAGATTAATAATATTTATGATGCTTTTTCATGTCTTCAAACGTTTTCAAAAATAGCAGACTACTAAAGCATATGTGTTGAATTACAAAGATTTTTCATTCATTAATTTTGTATTATATTTAGTCATCAATTAAACATGTTCTTATGATTTATTCTTACCTCCATGAGGCAGACAAAGGGAGGGACTTAATTCGCACAGTTGGGTTGCACCGCTCTCAAATACCCTGTTTCCCAAATCATTTCTAACTCCCCCACTAACCCATCAGTTCGAACACTGCTATCAGTTCGAACACTGCGGTTTGTTTCGGAAGTGTTTGGAACAATTTTATTGCTTTGTCATATCAGCCAATCACCACGGATCACTTTTGGGCTAACATGTGAAGGGAAAATTGGTTCTCCATTACAAACAAGCTGATTGCATTCGAAGCAGATAGCTGATTGGTTGAAAACGTACAACTTGCAATTTTTTTCGAAAGGAAGGAAAAAATGACTCGTCTTTCTTTCAATAGTAAACCATGAGAAAAATTCTTCGAAACAGTTGTTCGTTTGCAACAAATGCATGTGTGATATGGGTCTATAGCACCCACTTCCATTTGCACCTAAGAATGTGCTTCCTACCTTCATGCTCACTTCTGACTTAGTTCAGAAGACCGTTCCACGTTCATCTGCAGGTTAAGATGTTCTGTCCTTTAATTTTTCTTACCTCTATGCATATAATATTCTACGTAACAATATAGAATGAATAACAAGTGCTTTACATTGTATTATTATTATTACGTATTTTATATGATTATTACTGAACTCAATAAACATGTGTTAAATAAATAATAAAAAATTAAAAACATTTAATTTATTTGATAACTCCCTATATATTTAAGGCTTTTTTTATGACTCTACGAAATAAATTAGAACTATACGATGCTTGTTTAAGTCATTTATTAACAATTTTGCATTACATTATGATGATGAATACTTTTGAAAGAATAAAGCCGTAACCTTCTGTGGAGGCAAAAATTCAAACAAAGTCTGCAATTTAAGCAATATTCTTAAAGACGAAATATTGAACTCGTATATCTGATGAAATCTTATAAGATACAGCAAAATAGTTTTTGAGTTCAGTTCTAGATAATTCTCGATACAGCTTAATGGTTTAATTTTTAGGGCAATATATTGCTGCAGTGGTGCTCATCGTATGATTTGAGAATTACGATTTGAATTTATTATATACTTATTATATTGGTTTTTATCATTAGCTTAAAAAGGACGTTGGTTGAAGAGGTTAGAAAGGTTAAAAAGAGCGTTGCAGTGACATAACCCCTTCTTAGTGTCAGCTGCCCTACAACGACAACAGCCAGTTTTTCCATCCCCCCACCTTGGAATAAGACACGATGTATACGAAGGGAGAACAAAGAAAGAAAAAAAATGACGTTTTCCTGTCCCCCCTTTCTAAGAACCTGAATTCCATGAAGATGGGTGCTACAAAAAGTCATTTATCACCATAAATGGAATATTTTGTTGAAACTACAAGCTTCTATTTTCGTTTATCAGCTAGTGTAAAATTGTGCATACAAAAAAAAAATATTAATTTAAAATCTGGCATGTGCTAAAGTAAAAATGAATTTCTTTTACACTCATTTTAAAGATTTATGATGCTTAAAAGAATAATGAGCCAGATCTTTTTTATTCTCTATAAGAATTAAAAAATATCCAAGTTGTAGATTTTAGCTGCTGATAGATATATATCAGTTTTGAATAATAAAATAATAATAATATTAATGATAATTATATT
>KK118538.1:307675-341792 GCA_000611955.2 Stegodyphus mimosarum
TTATTAATTACTAGAAATTGGATTTCTTAAGGGGTTCCAAACTTACACTAATATTATTTCAATATATGCCTTATTAAGCTTTCCATTTTTATTCATTGAAGTTCTTTTAAAGTTATTTAACTATCTTATAAATTCCATATTTTAATATTAGAAACGTTTAAATATTTATCGTGCTTTCCAGTTATTCTACCTGATATACTTTGGCATACATTTAATTTCTAATACACATTTAATTAATAAATTCATAGTTATGAGTATTTGCAGAATTTTCATAATTAACAAAATCGAATCGAAATCGATTGAGTGTTTTTAGTAAATGTACGCCAAATACAAGGTTGTTTCAGTGATTTTGATTGTCACATTGCCGTATTTCACTTCTATTCTAAATTATGGGTTATTTCTCCCTCTAATTCTCTTAATATGTTTATTCTAGAACTTTCCTTTCCCACTGTAGCGTTTAACTTTATGAGTTTATTATAATCATTCAGTTTCTGTAGCTATGGCAACTATGCATACCTTCTGACAAGTACACATATTTTTAACCACCGTATTTTAATTCCTGTTGACTATCAGTACATTATTGACTTGTTTCATAAGTGTAACTTTTATTTTATACGCAAATCTACGTAAAATAGCAATAAAACTTGAGTTATGCAGAGCTTCTAATCGATTGTTTCTTTTAGATTGAATGAAATTAAGCTTAATATTGCTGTTAATTAACTTGTTATTAATTTATTTATATGTTTCTAATATTAATTTCAATAGTTTATTTCAATTAAAATAGAAATGGGTGGCGAGTGTATTTAGACATATGAAATAAAATTTATTGTTTAGTTTTTTACAAATATGTGCGTGTAGCAATTTTTGTTTTATTTACGATTTGTTTATAAGTTTACGTGAATGAAAAGGACTATTGAACTGTATAAGCTTTGCTGAAAGATAAAAGACAAAACAGAATTCTATCACTTGAGGTCACGAGTGTTTGATGTAATAATTCTTGTATATTTTCTTTGATAGTCTTATTTCTTTTCTTTCATTTATGCATTTCTACTTAGTTCTTTTCAAAACTATTTTTCTGTGCCTAACATCCGCATTTCGATTTCAAGGAACGCGTGCACCGTGTAGGGTATATTATGCCTAATAAACTCACAGTATGAAAGAGATCAAAATTCTCTTCTCATTTCTAATGTATTTTTTAAATTTCAACCACTAAAATTGATTGTAAAAATCGTTTTTCATGATTTAATATTCTACACTTATTTATTTATTTTATTCATACTTTAACAAATTCTTTAAGTTTATTCTTTATCATGCTACACTGATTTTTAATATTTTTCGCAATACTTTTGTAATTTAAAATTATTGTATTTATTATGACATTTCCCATTCATTTGTTTGAATACAATGGATTGCAATAATTAACTTACAATTTTTAAGTTACATGAAACATGTCTTAGGAATTCTAATCGTTAAATCATTCCATACCTGCGTTTGTTAAGTAAATCCTCAATTCTGTCCTTTCTGTTTGCGTAATTTCTGCTTTTTATTTTTTTATCCTGCCTCACACCATTTATTGCAGCGTATATATCTATCTGAATTTCATGATTTACATATGCGAAGACAAATATATTAGGATGGGGATGATAAAAATTCGAACTGAATTTTGAATGAAATGCTTCACATGCATTTGTTGTCCTTTCCGAGGAAATATCAGCGCAAGCCGAAAGTATCGGAGGAAATTTTGCATCCTCATCTAGGTAGTTCTCGGTTATGTAATCAGTAAAGCGTGTGATGTTTGTTTCCCGTGGTTGCTCTGACATCAGATCTTCAACGAAGCCATCCGAAACTTCAGTAGCATCCAAAAACGGTAATCCAAATACCAGTGGAAGCCCTCGGCGAATTTCTGAATTACCATCCCTATATTGTTGCTGCAAATCGCACTGCTGAACATTTCGCCACCAAGCTTGAGTCAAGTGGAATCTGCATCTTGTAATAGAATATTCAGGCCAAATTTTTTCTCACAGCATCATGGATTGCATATTCAAAATCTGCCACCACAATTTTTTGCTGAAAATTCATATGCAGTTTAGAACAGAGTTCTTTCAGTTTTTTAAACATAGTTTCGTATATTGCCTTAGACTTTCCCGGCCAAAAAAAAAAAAAGTGGGATATAATGCTTATTTTTCACTATATGAAATGTAAATATCTGAAAGACAAATTGACAAATTTAAGGCAAAATGTGAAAGAGCCATCAACAAAAAACTTTTTTCTTTGTTTACATAAGATCCTTAAATTTGAATCTGTTGAAAAACAAACTATATTATTTATATCCTCATTAATCTGAAGAAGATTTTCATGTCCATAAGATATCACTTGCATTACATTTAATGCAGAATGCACATCCGAAATACATTTTGTAAGCGGAGGTAAGACTTTTCTTCTTCGTTGATATATATTTCTTCCAATACAGTGAACATCATGGCTGCTAGTAATATCTGAATGATCAGCTGCAACACTAATCAGTTCTTTCCTGATTAACTTCTGAGGTTTTTCAGATGTATCTTCTGCTGCTTTCTGTTTAACACCTTTTGAAACATCTTGTCTAGAAATAGTCTTACAACGCTCATGCCTGTGACACAGATAAGATTTTGATAACACGTTATTTGTCTTATCAAGATAAAGTGTTGCTTTGCATTTTACTTGTACAACGCCATTTTTGGAACTCTGCTTTGTCATATTCTTATAAAATTTATGTCCTGAAAAAAGAATGAGAATTTTTCGTCTCTGACTGCGAATAAACTCCATCCTAGGTAAATATGCTTAAACAACAGCAATTTAAATCCACGGTAGAATTTATAACAGAAGCAAACATATTTTCCACTAAGCCGTTTTTTTTTCTTTGCATGAAAGTCAAAGAATAGTTCAGAACTGATTGAAAATTAAGTTATTCAAGGAATATATACTGACTTCTGGTTTTATTGCCTACAAGAATAATACGAAGTCTTCTGCAAGTCGTCTGAAAATTCCTTTTGTACTACAGAGCAATTAACAAAAGTAAATCTAAAGCGAGGTATAAAAGAAATGAAGCAAGAAAAAAAAATAAGAAACGAAACAGCTTTTCACAGACAATTCAGTATTTCTCTTTCAATTAATTCAAATTTTCCTTCGGGACAAGGCGCAAAAATACATAAAAACTCAAAATATCTATATTAAAAATTACGAAGTAAATCTTAAACACTTATTTCCTCGAATAAACTCCAGAATGGATTAAGCATAATATAATTCGCAATAACAAAAAAAGGCGTTATATTTGTTCTTGCGAAGCTTAGCTTCTCTAGATTGGCTACAAATCCACTATTCTGCTAACGTTCAAATGCAAACAAATATGGCTGCTATGGTAAACGTAATTAGGCTTAGCCGCACTGAAACAACTTTTAAATTGTTGGTAATTCTATAAATACTGCATGCAGATTTACTAAAAACATAAAAACCTTAACCGGAAGATAAGAACAACATAATTCAATCATTTTTAAAGCAAAAAATGCACAATTTACCAATATATAAGAATTATAAAACTGAGCCCACTGAGCCGAGTAACAGAGTGGGTATATAATATATTTTATATGCTTTCCGTGCGGCCGATTCCAACCAAAAAGGGAGGTGCACATCTGCATGTTAAGCAGTCCTACATGCAAAATTTCAGGCTACTCGTTTTTGAATTATGCGAGATACGTACACATATACGTACGTACAGACACCATGAAAAAACATCTTCTGAATCCATTTTAAATTAGTTTTATAATTCGTTTGGGAAAATAAAGTCCTTTATTCTGTCTTTACGTACAGATATCACGCAAAAACATTGTTAAACTGCATTCGATAGCGGTCAAAATGGATATTTTCGTTGAAATATGGCACCCGGAATTTTTCGTAAGTACAATACTTCCTTTACTTCGTGCGAGGAAGTAAAAGGTATAAATTAAAACGACCTGCTAATGTTATTCAGATATTTCCAAGTATATTACACAAACTTCTGCATCGCAGTTTTTAATTTTTGGTTAAAAAATGAGCTTTTATTTATTGAGAGGAACTGATTGATTATATTACATAGTTTGAGTACTGTTTATCTAATTCTTTTCTTCTAGATAAATTTTAGGAAAATCTTCTTAGCATAATGATTTAAATTTATTTAAAATTTATACGTCTGTGTTCCAGACGCATAATAAGGTTGTTATAATAGATTTCATGTTAAGTTTTTATTAATCTAACTATTAATTTCTGCCAACATTTATATGATTACATTTAATTAACAAAAAAAAATATTTCTAGCACACTTTGGCACCAAATAATCTTTTGCACTCCAGTGAACTATATTAAATTTCCAGTCTAGTTCAGACATCATGATTATTAGTGATGTAAGTACACTTTGGTACCAAATAATCTTTTGCTCTCCAGTGAACTATATTAAATTTTCCAGTCTAGTGCAGACATCATAATTGTTAGTGATGTAAGCACACTTTGGTACCAAATAATCTTTTGCACTTCAGTGAACTATATTAAATTTTCCAGTCTAGTGCAGACATCATGATTATTAGTGATGTAATTTACAAAAAATATAATTGGTATGCTTTATAATTATTTAGTGTATGATATTATTATAATATTCTTTGCTCTAATATTGTAATTAAGGAAAGATGTTTGTAATGCTAATATGTATGTTTATTAATACCTTTTATTTTCTTCGTTAGCTCTCGCACTTATTACTGTTATTCAAGTAATTAGCCTGCTTGTTAGATATTCTTCACTTGTTCTTATGATATGTAATTCTATTTCTTTATTTTTATTTTCTTCTTGGCTACAATTGGCTTCGGAAAGTAAAACTGTAACCCTGTAGTGTTCAAAGGAGACAGGAAAACTTTTGCTTAATCCTGTCGTTAAATTCCCCGGTAGACAACGAGGGGAAGAAATTTTGATTCGCGCAGTTGAAGTATACCCCTCTAGGTTTTATTTATCATATCCTGAACAGACAAAACTTTATTACATTTATTTCAGAATAAAGAAGTAATATGACAATAATTTAAAAGATAAATACGCATCTGATTAGAAATTTTAATTTAAGTATCAAATTTTTAATTTCGCTGAGGAAGATTGGGTTTTGATTAATTGAAACATGAAAATTATGAGCCTAGTACAACAGTTGTCTTTAGCGAAAGTGGACTCGTCTTCACCAGAAATGGACGATATGCATACTCTTTCGCTGCAGAAGTTGCTCTGCATGAAAATATGCAAATTTTTTTTCCAAAGCAAGGATTTTTAAGACAGTACTGCTTTAAACTCAGGAAGTTTAAAAGAAAATTTTCAGCCTTCTAATTCATTATTAAGAATGTAGAGTCATTAGGATTTTCTGGAAGCAGAAGATGAAAAATGAGCAATGTCCTCGCTGGGTGTCGAACCATGGACCTGTCGAATAGGCGCCGAGCGTGCTGACCACTACAACACGAAGGCGGGAGAAATACCTTATATACTCCCCCTTTTAAAGAGCGTTGGAGATTAGGGGATCCAATTGCCAAATCCCAGTGGTGGAGAATTATCATCCACCACCTTTTTTAGTTCCGGTGCTATTATAGAGACATCAGGTACTTTTTGAAAGCAGGAGCTGAAAAATGAGCACTACCCTCGCCGGGACTCGAACCACGGACCTCTCGAATACGCACCGAGCGTACTGACCACTACACCACGGAGGCATGCTAAGAAGGCGGGAGAACTAACTTAAGAGTTTCAATCAAATCATAGTATTCGTTTAGTAAAAAGAAATTTTTTCCAGTGAGTTACTAAATTACAGTATTCAAAAAATTATACAAGGCGCTAATCAAATAGCTGACTTCTCCCCGACCTCAGCAAATATCTAAAATAATAATTCCCGAAATATTACTCTGCACTAATTGCGCTTAACATCAAAACGAGAGAAAATGCAAATAAAAAATAAACAATACTTTGTTATTGCACAAAAGTAAGCATTGTTTTATGTATGTGGAAATTTAATTTGTAAAATGAGAACGCTATTACACTTACTTAACGGTAGAAAGTAATAGATACCTTTTTTGTCAATGCTTATTATCTAAAATTGTGTGTAAGACGTAAATAATTCAGCATTTAAATTCAGATTAAAAAATGAGTTAAAAAAGAAAAGAAGCTAAAGAAGACGCTTTAGAAATTATGAATCGAAATTTATTTTTAAAAATGGTTTATTAATGCATGTAGATATCAGTATAAGTTAATGATGTAAAAACTGAGGTAGGAATTAAGAGAGAAGGAACGAAAAGGTAAACAAAGACAGAGAAAAATTCCTGTCTGCTCCCGATCTGGTACGTGGGGTTGAAATTACTCGGCAGGTCAGAAGTCGGAAAGAAAATTGGACGAAACATCACTTTGGACTAAAAGGCTCCGTCATAGCTACGCTATTATTAAAAGCCTCACTGTCAGAACAAGCCCACTAAACTCGTCCTGGCAAGGAGAGCAAGACTGCGCCTGGCAAGAGCCTTGATGAGCACCATGCAGGTGACAGTACTACTTCTCTCAGTTCCGCCCCCAATTTCTTAGAACAGCACCTTGGGGGGACGAGTCCAAGGGTATTCCATTCCTCTTCCTCTACCACCGATCTCTCGAGAGGACTTTCGGCCTGCCGCATTTAGAGTGCCCCCATGTCGCACAGGCACAATGCATTTACAAACATTTATTTTTTCTCCGATATTCGAACTTGGGCCGTTTGGTATCACAGTAGCTCCCCTAACCACTATATTCTCGGCGCGACTCCAAAATTTCCTTCTATTCTCTGCTACTGTTTCTTCATTCTCTGTATTTTCATTAATGGCGCTTTAATTGTTTTACCTTTTCTCACTGGTATGTTGGAAATATCCTGGTCTTGGTTTATATCATCTTTTGCAATAACATATTATCCATTCATTCTGCGCCTAAATTCAGCTAATGTTTGGCTGAGGTATATCTTAGTTCCTTTTATGAAATTGTAATTCCACCCGTAGCCCTAAATTCGAGGGCCTGGGTTTTATTTATTACTTACCTATTCATCATTAATTTAGTGATTAGTTAAACTTTTTATTTGTCTTTATATTTTTATTCAGTTTCAATCTTCATTATTTAAAACTTTAATCGCTAATTATTTTAGTTATGTGATATTTTGATTACTAATTATTTGATTAATTTAATTATTAGTTATTTTGTTATTATAATAGTTATTAAAATTGTTACTTTTTATTTACTTTATTTTTATTTATCCATATTTTCCCCTTCTATCTTCTTTTTTTCCCCCTATGCCATTCCCCATAGGGCTGCAGCATTTCCAATCTTGCAAGTTAGCCCTGAGGTGCACATATACACATACACATAAACAGAGAATTAATATCATAAACTTTGAAATAAAATGCGTCGAATAAAGTAACTGAAAAATAGCCCCCCAAAACTGGCCTGTGATAAGTGTGTTAAATGATTTATAGCAATTTCATCCGAAGAAATAAGTTCTAACAATAGTGTTTTGTGCTCTCGATAGTGTTTAAATGCTCATTTAGAAAGCAAATTTGTTGGTCGACGTATTGCAAGAGGATTGATTTCCCGCATAACGTTCAGACATGGACTGCTAGTGCCATCTATCGAAAAATTTAACAAATATTTAATGTTTGTTGTTGCCGCTAGGTGGCCCTTTAGTTGTTACGTTTATGAAAGCATGACGCGTAATGTGAAAAGTATCACATCACCTGTTCCGATTTGACGTGTAAATGAGGTTACCTTCCTAAATATATCACTCCAAGCTAAACAAACACAGGTGGAAAAAAGTGCAATACATCCTTCTTGCAAATGTTATCCATTTCGAAAATCCAAGCACAGGTACAAGTAATAAAAGCCGTTGCATATAAAACTGAGATGGATTTAATTTGAAGAAGAAAGCTAACTTGCATTGATTCTGGCCTAATTGCTCCAACCTTCACCCTACTGCAGTGTTTTAGAGTTTTAGTAGAATTTTCATCTGATGAAATTTAAATTCAATATTGTGGAAGTTGTTAGATAAATAATAGGCCTTTTTATAAATTAAATAGAATTAAATGTTCTTATCCACTTTATTATGTTTTTGGAAAGTATGCTCAAATTCCTTCCTTTTAATTGATAACTGAAACTCTACAGAATGTTTATTGATTCTGAAATGGGACACAAAGTGAATTTATGCATATAAACAAATGTATGCTTATTTGAAACTGAAGTGAAGATTTCGGAACTTAAGTTTGTAAGGCATTTTCTCCCAACTTCCAGCATGCTTTTGGTGTAACAATAGCATACTCGGAGCGTATTTGAGAGGTCCAGGTCCGAGTCCCGGGGAGGGCATTGCACATTTTTCCCATTTCCTGTTTCAGAAAATCCTAATAACTCAACAAGTGAATAACGTTATTCGTATCAAAAGTAAATTATTAAATAGTATAGCACTACTCCGAGTTGAATACCTTTCTTTATTATGTATAATTGCTGCTTTTTTCTGTTGACTTGGATAATCTACATTCTTAGATAAAAAAGAAAAAGACGCACCAACAAGGAGTTATCCGAATGGTGCGAAAATCGGTAGAAATGATGTACATGTACAGAAAAACAAATGATTACAGTTTGAGAAAAATAGGGTGATTTATTGAAGTGATAGAGCTTTACAAAGTGAAAAAGTCAGAAACTCATTTGTCCACCTCTGTCCCTTATGCGAGCAGTTATTCGGCTTGGCATCGATTGATAGAGGTTGCGGATGTCCTCCTGAGGGATATCGTGCCAAATTCTGTCCAACTGGAGCATTAGATCGTCAACATCCCGAGCTGGTTGGAGGGCCCTGCCCATGATGCTCCAAACGTCCTCAATAGGAGAGAGATCCGGCGACCTTGCTGGCCAAAGTAATGTTCGGCAAGCAATAGAAACATGTGCAGTGTGGGGGCGGGGATTATCTGGCTGAAATGTAAGCCCAGGGTGGCGTGACATGAAGGGCAACACAACGGGCCTTAGAACTTCGTCGACGTACCGCTGTGCTGTAAGGTTGCGACGGATGACAACCAAAGGGGTCCTACTCGGAAGACAGTCAGGTTGGTATCACACCGCTGTTCGGAGCGTCTCCAAACTCGCCTTCGCAGGTCATCGGGGCTCAGTTCAAAGCGGGACTCATCATTGAAGACTATTCTACTCCAGTCAGTGACATTACAGTGCGAATGAGCCCGACACCATTGCAAACGGGCTTGACGTTGTACAAAGGTCAATCGTAGTCGGCGCAAGGGGCGCCGTGACCTCAGTCCTCTTTCTGTGAGCCGTTTATGAATGGTCCTTGCGGTCACTGAAGCACTAGTTGCACGTACAATCGATGATAATGATGCATCTGGGGCTGTGAGTGCCGCTCTGACGATTGCTCGTTCTTCACGTTCTATCGTTTCCCTAGAGCTACGGCTTCATTCTTCACGCTGTGTGCGGCCATGGTTCACCTATTCCTGCCAACATCGTCCAACAGTAGCATCGCTCCTGCTCAAATGTCGAGCTATTCGCCGATAAGATCAACCGGCTTCTTTGAGCCCAACTACACGACCTCTCTCAAATTCTGACATCTGCGCATATCGTTCGCGCACCATCATGTGAGGGATAGTTACTGTCTACCAGAGTACATGGAATGAAATTCGTGAAGAATTTATGACTTAAAATCGTAATTTCTCCTCTTAAATATCCTGCCAGTTGCGCAGATCAGACGCGCTGTAGAGACAACCGTTCATTCATTGGGAGCCAAAATGTAAAATTTTACATTTCTGTCGAAATCTGTATGCATATGAATTTGTGTCCAATTTGCTTTATATCTTCTTGGTGCGTCATGGTGCGTCTTTTTTTTTGTCTAAGAGTGTACAACTGCAGAAGGAGCTTTCGAATTTTCCCGTCAACTATGAAAGTTGGTAGAGATCCCGCTAAAGCTGCACTAATGATTCCGGTGAAAGTTTGATAGAATATATTGTTCGTTATTTAATTAGGTAATCAAAAGATGCAAGTTATAATTATGGCATTATGAAAAGCTAACTAACTATACGCTTTTGAGGTTATCTCACCAATAAATAAATAAATAAAAGTAAAAGTAAAAATAATTGAAGCTAGCGTTCAGGCCTTCCAGCTGTCGAAAATCCCCAGCGAAACATAAAGAAAGAACAAAACGTTCACCTTTATGAAATCTACACCACATAAATACACTTAAATATGAATCTAAGAGTGTGATTCTAAACCCTTTTTTCTGTCGAGGCACATTTTTAACGATTTCGAAATTTGGCGGCGCACAAAGAAACTAGTAAGTCTAAAACTTTTTTATTTACCTATAATATACTGTGTAAAATATAGTTATGATAATAATTTTGAATGTAAGATAAAATAATATGTACTACAAAAACAGCAGTACGTTTATTAAGGGATTCAATACAAGTTAATACTAAGAATACTTGTAATGAAAAATTTCAGCTTGATGTTTTTTGATAATTTCATTTATATTGGGTCGTAAAAATGACAATGCTACTCTCATATAGGTCTTCTACATTTAACAGTCTCGGTCTTTTGTTCGTTTTTATGTTGGTTAATATCGGAAGCCCGAATTCACACAAATAAGATATAGAAAATTGTAATAATACTTTTAAACCTTTTTTGGTTATCATGGGATAATCGTATCTAATGTTAATCCAAAACGAATTGATTGATTATTACGTATATTTTAAAATTAAATCTCGATTATTAGAAAGCGAAATTACTTCTTCTTCATTCAAAGTTAATTCAAATACAGAGGTTTTCGTTATCACAAATGAATTACGAATCCAATTAAATTCTTTTATATCTAAATTTGGGAAATAATGAGTAATTCTCTCCTCTAATGGTTCTCAAATGGTCAATAGCAATTTTATGAATAGTTGTATTAAAATCTTTTGGGACTGACTCAAACTTTTCCAAATTGCCTTCCTAAGCTTCCATTAAGTTTTTTTTTTGTTTTTGGAATCCCACCAGTTTATGTGTTGAGTTTAATACATTTTCTTTCGGCACTTGTATACTTGAATTTATGTTATTAAAAATAACAAAAATGTCCGATAAGTAAGCCAGTCTCTCATCTGCACAAATCAGAACTTCTTAATTATATGCTGAACATGCGCGAAAATGCTCCGAAATGCTCCCCACCAGAGCACCAAAAATCGGCTTGGATAAAAGAATTGGCGTGCTTATTAATGTCTTAGAAAACCGAATTTCGCCAATTCTCATGTGTACCATATACTAGGATTAAACCCATTATAATTTTTACTATATACATTTCTAAAATTCGCGGCACACTTTAAGAATTTGGCGGCACACAAAAGTTCCGCGGTACAGTGGTTGAGAATCACTGATCTAAGGGAACCCGCGCTGTTCCGTTATGTCTTAAATTACGTCATTTTGACGAACGCTGCTGTCTTTTAGCGTTTCGAGCATGCCCATCAATATAAATAGTCCCTCAACTTTGGCAATACTCAATTGCTTGCTGTTCCATAGAAGGCAAGTTCCAAAATTTAATACCCCTCTTTTTTAGTGTAAGAGGAAAACAGAGAAAATTTGTAACTCCTTTACATAACCTAATACTGAAGATTAGGATTATACGTAGTCAAAGCAAAGTTCTTATGAATGTGTTGTAACGTCATGCTAATCCCTTACTAGTAATAACTTGCACTCTTTGGCGACGTTGGGGTTTGGTTTAGTTTTGTATGATTTATTTGGTTATGGCAAAGCCCACTAGGGCTACCTGCCTAAGGGAAAGGATGCCTTCGTGGAGGATTTGCAGTCAGTCTGTCCTCCACGAAGACATGTTCCAGCCTGTTCGCCTAGAATCTAACCCAGGTCGGAACTGTCAGTGTTCAGCGACTTAAGCACTAGGCCGCTGGTGGGCTGGCGACTTTGGGGAAAATGTTGAAATCAAAATACGTTAAATACCTTACATAAATTACATATCTTACATATTTTCTGGAGGCGCCAAGTCTCTGTAGTGGTTAGTGAGATTCTGAATTGCTGTAGCGATGGGCTCGGGTTCGAATCCCGGAGAAGGCACAGTTGTAACTGTCCTCCCTTCATAGGTGGCAACAGAAGCCCTCTGTTAGGTGCTTCCATAATGAAATGGCTACAGCTTAAGTGGCACAAGGCTGACATCTATTAAATAAAGCGCCCGGCCATTAACGGAAAAAAATATATTTCGTGGAAGCCTAAAAACAGATATTTTTAATAAGGAGAGAGAGTTGGAAAAATTTCATCCTAATTTTATCTCAAACTGAGGAAAAAAGCTGCTATCCTATTCAACATGAACTTTTAAGTTCTTTTCCTGGAATGACCAGCAATAGACTTTCAAAATAGCCATTGAGAAATATTATAAATGTAACTTCAAGCTGGAGCAGCTTATGAGAGGATTTTGAAGTGTATAAGACCTGTAATGGCAAACAGAAAGATTCGTGGGTATTATTTGTCAGAAGTCATTTAGTCTTCAGCAAACTAAGAAAAATCGCTGGAATTACTCCGCACCTTTTTCCTTGTACAAAGTGTCCAAAATTGGAATATGTTTTGCTCTTGCGTAGGAAAGTTTTCATAACCTACTTGGTAATTCTTATTTTAGGAATCTTTTCTTTTTCTTTACCATTTTCACATTATTCTTTCAAAAGTTTACTTTTTGCAATAAAATATTCCCAATTGGAGTTTTGCTGATACCAATTTTTTGCACTGTAGTGAAGTTCGCTATTAGCATTTCAAAATCATCTACTTTTACTCCTTTCACAGATAACGAACCCTTTGTTTATAAGGTATTTCTTCCGCCTTTTCGCATGCCTTCATGGTATAGTGGCTAGCAAGCTCGGCGCGTATTCTAGAGATCCGTGGTTCGAGTCTCGGCGAAGGCATTGCTAATTTTATGTTTTTCCTGCTTCAAAAATAAACTCATGTCTTTACACTGGCGCGTGAACTAAAAAAAGGTGATGGTGGATGATGATTCTCCATCACCAGGATTTGGCGACTGGATCCCCTAATACCCAGTCGCCCTTTAAAAGGGGAAGTACATGAGGTATTTCTTCCGCCTTCTTAGCGTGTGTTCGTGGTGTAATGGTCAAGCACACTCGGCGCGTATTCGAGAGGTCATTGGTCAATCTGCTTCAAAAATAATCTATAGACGTCCCAAACAAAAATGTGGGAGATAATGATTCTCCACCACCACAATTTGGCGATTGTTCCCCTAATCCCCAGTCGCCCTTTAAAAGGGGGAGTACATAAGGTAGTTCTCTCGTCTTCTTGGCCTGCCTTCGTGGCGTAGTAGTCAGCACGCTAGACGCGTATTCGAGAGGTCCGTGGTTCGAGTCCCGGGAAGGGCATTGTTCATTTTTCACTTCTCCTGCTTCGAAATAATCCAATGACTCTACATGTTTTCTCTATATGTTTAATCGTTAAGGAAGAAAGAAGGTTTTAAAACTTCCAAAACTTAAACTAAATTGACAACGATACGGTATGCACTTTTAACTACATAAGAGACCCAATCTATCTAAACTTTAAGTCACATCTGTTGAATTTCACATTGGTGGAAGGGAGCAGAGGAAGGAGTGGTTTTTCTTTTGTTTGAGCGCAATTTATCTCAACTCAAGGGTAAGGAAGTTAGAATAAAGGGGTTTAATTGTTAAAATGTGGTAAAGTCAAGTGAAGGAAGAACTGAATCATTAATAACTGGTAAGGTTAGGTGAATAAAGATTTATGGCGGAAGTGAATAAAGAAAAATATTGAACAACTGAATTTGTTTAACTGACAAAATATGGTAACTTCAAATCAACAAAAAAGATTATGAAAACTGAACAACATCAGATGTGCCCTCATCGGAGAGGTAATAATTATGGAAACATAAGCTCTTGCAATATCCGAGAGTATCCTTAAAAGTGGGGTGAAACTAGTACATTAAAATACTAGTTTTTGAAGGTACCAAGAAATCTGTCTCTAATTAAGAGGTATTCCTGTGCAGTGGTTTCATTGCATGAGCTATGAGATTTCCACTTTAACTGATTCGATTCAGAAAACATCAGAAAAAAGGAATCAAGGTTAACTGATTCGATTTATAAAGCATCAGAAAAAAGGAATCATGCTCGAAGCATCTACGTCTCATTCACGAAGTACATAGATCCTCTCTTTTCTGAAATGCTAGAATAATTACAGTATTTTGAGATAAGTTGTTTATAAGTGGCAATAGAACTCAATTTTAAAAAAAAGGTCATTTCCTAGGTATATCTAGTCATACCTATAACAGAGATTGAAAATATGCCATTATGTTAGCATAAAGGCAGGCTGTCATACTCTTGGAATCGGGCTTGAATCCCGGTGGTGGCACAGATTTTTGTATGTGTACAGAGTTTTTGCGGCATTGGAGCACTTAAAATTCTGTCGAGCCGAAAATACCCTTGACAGGTTAATGGCTAATGGTAGAATTCGTTTTCCGTGAGATTCTCCTTAAAATTATGGTGGAAATGGGCAAATTTGCATTGCCACCTATAAGGTTTTTAATTAGGAAATTTGAGCGTTCGGTAAAAGAAGGATTAAAAGGAAACTAACTTCTGTTTAGCCGAATGGCAGAATTTGAAATGTGATGGAAGGCAAACAAATGAAAGTTTACAGTAACATTACTATTAACTAAAGATAATGTGAGCACAAACTATAGAGGCATTAGGTATTTTTTGGAAGCAGGAGAGATGATAAATGAGCTATGCCCTCGCCGGGACTCGAACCACGGACCTCTCGAATATGCGCTGAGCGTGCTTGACTATTACACCACGAAGGCATGCGAAGAAGGTGGGAGAAATACTTTATAAAACATATATTTAAAATCGGAAGAACAATAGCAAATTCAACTTCATCTTTTCCTTTTCCCCTGACCACTCATATAATTATGACTTACGTTGCTAAAGCGCGAAAAGAAAATTTAAAAACTTCAGCGGGTTTGGAAGTAAAGGCTACCACGCAAGCGATAGACTTTATCGTCAAATCTGACACTTATAATGAAACTTTTACCGAAGAAGTTCTAGAGACTTTAATCTGAATTAGACAACAAAAAAGAAAGTGAAAACGAATATCTAGAAAACCGTCAATGAAAAAGAAAAAAAAAAAAAAAAAACAGTTTAAAATTTAACTTGCGACTACTGGCTCAAACCTTAACTATAGCTCCTCTGTTTCAAATGCAGCTATTGAAACAAATGCTCAGCTCCTAAATCCTAACTTCACAGAAACGTCTGACATTGCAGTTTACTTGCAGATTTTTCAAAGGAAGTGGGAAAAAGGTTATGTGAAAGAAATAGATCGCATCACTTATCTCATACCTCTACTGTCTACAGATATTTCACGAATTGTTTAACAAGAACAGAAAGACAAATTAGAAGATTACTTGTACTTAAAAAAGATCCTGCTCCAAATATTCAAATGAAATACTGAATCGTTTTGAATCAAAGTTAGCACATGCCAGGGACAGCATGGGACCTTATGGAAGACGTTTTTTCACGAGTTAAGCAATTATCTGGAAGAACGGCTACATAGCTTCGATGTTAATGATTTTGAATCACTCAAAGTCTTGGTACTTACGGATCAGCTTAAAAGATGTACGTGTTAAAAATACAAACTACAGTAGACGTTCGTTTTTACGAACCTCTTTTTTACGAACACTCTCGATTTGACGAAATAGCGAATGGTCCCGAATACACTCCCATAGATGTAATGTAATTTTGCGCTCTTATTTACGAACTACAAATCAGGAAAATCTCTTTTTTGCGAACTTAGTTTTCATACTTCTGCGTGTTTCATTGGGACGAAGTGTGAAGGTCAAATAAAATCTCCAACTATTTTGAGGCAGCAAGTGCGAAACATTCGAAGAAGTACAGTAAGGAAGGAGGGGCGGAGAAGAGGGGGAATTAGGACAAATTTATGGTGTTGTTTGTTGTGGGAGGCTCTCAGAAGAGCATCGGCCTGATGTTGTTGGGTGGGGGTGAGACAATTCGTGTTAAAGGGGTTTGGGTTGCTTCTAAAACAGTGTTGTTGCTTTTTGTAATGTTATAGTCATTTGATCTAGACAACTCAATCAGTGAAGTCTCGTTAGTCGAGAGGGAGATTGGGCCAGTTTTTGTTAAGTAAGATTCTTAGAGCTATGTCGCAAATGAAGAAACGAATTTGTTTAGCGGTTGAAATAAAGAAGAAGATTTTAAAAGAAGTTGACGAAAAAATATTAAGCAAGACACAAATTGCTCAGAAATATGGAATTCCTAAAAATAGTTTATCGACGATTTTAAAGGCAAGAGAGAAGATCTTTGGAGCTAAAAACGGAAACGATGAATGTGGACCCTCCTCTCGAAAATATTTTCGAGAATCAAAACACCCAAATTTGGAAAGGGCTTTGCTTGTTTGGTTTCGAAAGATGAGAAGCTTAAACATTTCAATTGATGGAAATGTACTTAAAGAACAAGCACACTTTTTGCTTCCAAATTAAACATCAAAGATTTTAAAGTATCGGATGGTTGGTTACAGAAATTTTAATTTCGGAATGGTTTGAGTTTCCGGAAAGTGTGTGGTGAAAGTGCAGCAGTAGACACATCATCAGCAAATGAATGGAAAAAAGAAAAGTTGAAATTGCTTCTTTCTGAATACGCTGAAGATGACGTTTTTAATGCGGACGAAACGGCTTTGTTTTTTCAGATTTTGCCAGAAAGAACATTAGCTTACAAAGTAGATAAATGTGTTGGAGGTAATAAAGCTAAAGAGAGACTTACAGTTTTGACTGCAGCCAACATGACTGGGTCACAAAAATTGCCTCTGTTCTTTATTGGAGAATATCTGAAACCAAGGTGTTTAAAAAATGTTCAGAAGATTCCTGCTACATATTATGCTAATAATAAGGCCTGGATGACTGGCAACATCTACGAAAAATAGTTGAGAGATTTAGATAACCGTTTTTCAGCAGAGAAGCGCAAAGTTCTCCTAATCGTGGACAATTGTACTGCACACATGGAAGTCACTGGGCTTCAGGCAATCCGTGTGGAATATCTCCCACCAAATGCAACTGCAGTTTTACAGCCAATGGATCAGGGGATAATCAATAGTTTCAAGCGAAAATATAAGAAAGTGCTCTTGCAAAGAGTAATCCTTGGCTTGGAAAGGGAACAACCTTATCAGATTGATATTCTTGGTGCAATGCATTTATCAATCAGTACATGGAATGATGTTTTAGATGAAACAATTTCTAAAGCCTTTCGACATGCAGGTTTTATTAAAGAAACAGACGTAACTGAAGAAATCCATGACAATAGATCTCACGACGAAGATAAGGTTCTCATGCATGAACTTCGCCGTAGAAATCCACAGCTGCCAGAACTTTCATTCGAGGATTTTTTAAATGTGGATTCTAATGTCATCTGCACGGAGGAAATATCGGATCACGATATTATTAGCAGCATAATCAACGAGAATGAGAGACTTTCAGATCCAGAAGAAGAAGAAGAAAATGAAGTAACACCAAGACCGACTTTAAAACAAGCTGCTGAATACTTGTCAGAACTTAGACGATTTTTTGAGGCCAGTGATAATTGTGAAATGCTAACAAATATAGAGAAGAGGGAATCTTGCATTGTACAATCTGTTGTTTTAAAACAGACAAAGATAAGTGATTATTTTGTTGCTCAATGACTTAATAAAGGTACGTTTTACAAATATTTTATATTTCTTGTTTGTTTAATAGAATGGATATCATTTATTTAGTAATACTATTAAAATAATTCTTAATACATAAATAAAAGCATGGAATAGTATCACTAACCTGTCTCGAAAACATTAGAATGTGAAATACTAACAATTTCCGATGCCTTTCTAAATTACGAACTCTCGATTTAACGAACTGTTTTCGTAGTCCCTACGAGTTCGTAAAAACGAGAGTCTACTGTATAAAAATCAATCCATGTGAGGCGGAACTATTCTTTCAAAAGAACTAATCCATTAAAAATCAGAGTAGAAAATCGAACAAGGGATGTACACAGAATTGTAAAACCTTTCAAATCGTGGTGAGCAGCAGAAACAGAAAAACCGACCTATTTAATATGATATGGGTGCGGAAAGATTGGTTTCATGAGGTCTAAATGTTCAGAATGTACATTTAGACTTCTTTGGGTACATTAGACCCAAAGACCTTTTCTTTGGGTACATTAGACCCAAAGACTTCATATTCATATAATTTTAGGGCTGTACAAATCTGATTGGACTTCTGAATTTCACATTAGTACTGGAGATGCTTCCTGTACTGACTTCAATCGCCGACAGTGGTGCTATTCACTCAGTCGCAAGTGAATCACTTTATTTCATTCTTCAGCAACTATGTTCGATTTTCGGCTTATTTAATCACAGCAAAGCACTTGAAAATTATTTGCCTATCTGAGGGATGCCTTCGTGGAGGACCTTCTTAATGGAAACCGGGTCGTATACACGTTACACATAGGGAAAATCAAGAAACCTTTCATGCAACCAATCCACTAGCAGGGAAGCAGCAACAAGGGGCTGTGTTCGAAAATACGACACTACTGGTGTCTTTCGCTGATAGTTTGGTGTCTGAAAAAGAGGTATTTCGCATCAACCAAAGTATTCTTCTCGAAAGCAAAGAGTTAAAAACTCCGATCCTTGTTTTTCCTAATGCCAAAAATAACTCCACTCTTCTAGGAATTCACTTTCTTCAAAAAGCTAAAACTGCGTTAAATCTTGCTAAAAACAAGTGGAAATTTTCTGCTGAACTTCGTTAGCGTTGCGAAACCCCATCAATCCAAAGTAATGAAAGAAAGTTGTAAACAATTGCCAACTACGAGAAAATGACTGAAAACAGTTAACTGCATCCGAAGATAAAATAGAAGAGAAACACGACAATGTGCCCATCAAATTCGCTGAAACAACCTTGTGTTTGGCGTACATTTACTTAAAACACTCAATCAATTTCGAAGGCAGCTACAGGTCCCTCCTCATCAATACAACAAAATATCTAGAAAGGAAAAGCAACCTCAGTAACGGCTTTTTTATACCCTCGGGTAAAACCACGCGCGAGGAGGCAACGTCATCTTTCGGCAAAAATAATAATCAAGAAATATGTTAATAGAATTTTAAAAGCGTTAGGAAGGACTGGATTAGACTTAAAATCATTTACTAAACATGCTAAATCTTTGTGAATATGAAAAGCTTCAAGAAAATCCAATTCACCAAAGGAAGAAGCTTTTTGGATAATTTTTGCAGATCCAAAGTCAAAATTATGATTAAATTTCCAACTATGATACGCTATTGAAGACTTGTTAATTTCGCCCTTTCGGACATAAGACTCATGTTCCTTGATACGAAACTTTAACGCTCTTTTTGTTTGGCCAATATATCTCAAGCCACACTGACATGATATACTATAAATTCCCCAAGAATTAAAGCCAGAAACGCAATCTTTTAGAGTCGAACAGTGAATTTTATTGGTAGGTGAGAAACTGATCTGAAAATTGAATTTGTGGAGAATTCGTGCAACTTTATAACTAACAGAAGGATAAAATAGAAGCACGACAAGGTCATTAATATTATGTCTTACAGTGGATTGTCTTCTTTGATGGAAATCTGAAAATTTTTTAACAGCTTTATCAATGATCACGGGAGAAAATCCTAGGTGAAACTGCTTTTAAATAATTAAGTTCATTGGTCTTTTAAATAATTAAGTCATTGAATCCTTGCTTACCAATGAACTTAAGTGAACTCCACCATTTTCCGTTTCGGCTTATGTTCTGTTTTGATGTATATTTTCTTATTTCTGTGCTTTGTTAATAAATACTTTCAGAGCTAACCAGCATTTACCCTTATAGAATTACAATAGAAGGTTCATAATTGTAGAAGAACAGAGACAAAATGTAAACATAAATTTAAAATTATTTATTAGATGTCTGATAAATTTTGCATTGAACTGAAGCTTAATATAAAATAAATTACGCAATAAAAAGGTTTTTTCATATGTCCACCACGTGTTTTAAAATTTCAAACCAAATAAACTATGCAGCTGGTAGCGAATTTTGCTACACTTAAATGTGGGAGAAATACTTACATTGTTTTTTTCCTCTGCAATTTTCACAGCTGTGGAAAATTTTGAAGTTTGCAGTGAAGCTTCGAATATTCGAAAGTACCTAAATGTTATTGAAATCCCTCTTATAGTATATTCAGAATACTTTTTGACGGCAGCATGAAAGGTTGTCTGTGTAATTTTAAGGACAATAAGTGTATAGTTTGAAAACATAAAACATGCTTATTTGAATATCTGAAATATTTAAGAAAATTTTTTGAAGAATTGTACATAATTTACATACTGCGTATGCAATAAATCATTTAAAAGCTAAAGAAGAATCAGTTTCTTGAACCCTGAGATCCATTCAATATGTCCTTCGTTTACTGGTACGACATTTGTAACAGACGTCTAAGCGTCATTTGGAGTATTTACTACTTAAGCATACTTAGAAGCTGACTGTTTGAACAGCTAATATTTGTCTGGTTCATACAATCAAAGACCATCATGGAGATCATTTGCGAAAGAATCTTAAACCATAACTTGGCACTCACAGGGATAGGATTCACTATGTGTTATAATTGCTTACATGAGAACATAAAGACTCGAGATTAGTACGAAAGCAATTTATTCCAAATTTTACATTACAAATTAAAAATAGGAAAAAAATCATTCCAACACCGTCGTCATTTCTTATGCTGCGTAAGATTTTTTCTAAATGATCCATTGGAATTTAAAATATCTGATATGGCGGCCACTATTTCCCCAAGATTGCTGCAATTACCGCCTCAGCTTCTGCCTCAGCTTCTGCCACAGCTTCTGCCACAGCTTCTTCCATTACGTCAGAGATCTAAAAAAATAGTAACATTAATATTTTCATTATGAATATATTTATGCATATATTTTTAAAGCCAACATTCAGTGAAATGAATCTTCGCGGGATTTCTTCCCTATGATCAGCAAAGGTATTTTCTTAAGCAGTCTAAAGGTAAGATTACAGAAGTCTTCTTAGCATTTGGAATTGGTTCTTCCATTAATAAAACGCTCATCTTTCAGATTAAAATGAATCGGTATATTTAAAAGAGTTCCTCAGAAATAAGGGAATAGAAAATAATTTGCATATTCACTTTTTTAAAAACGATTTGAAAAGACAAAAGTCATGATTGCCTTGAGTTCAACTGCTAGGGTATATAAGGTGAGAAATATTTTAAAATGAAAGGGTTAAAAGAAGAGGTAAGTGTTTTCTTTATATCCAAAAATTAAAGCGACTTGACAGTCCTTTCATGAAGGTAAGTTGTATCAATTTGGTATGCCAAATTTTTGTCAGTCTCTTGAAAGAAAATTCGTAGGCTACATTCGATTTTGTTTCTGTTTTTAATCTGTTTACTGAGCAGTTTTAAAAGAAGCTAACAATTTTCATGTGTAAAATAAAGCAGGCAAATCGACAACCTTGTATTCGGCTTAGATTTTGGTAAAATCCCAATCCATTTCGATGGCAAAGCGGGTCCCCCTTCATCAGGAGCAAAAAATTCTGCAAAAGCAAGAAAGCGAATGTCTATCATATTTATACCCACAAGCAACCAGTGGAAGAACCGATAGCGCCATCTATAGACAGAAATAGTAACTAAAAATGAAGGGTTATTGGTCATTTATTGGCCAGCCCGGGGTCCGGCATGTCCTGACCAGAAAGGTGCTAGCAGCGCGGGAGTGGTGCCCCGGCGCATACTGGGTAATATCCGTCAGAGACGGGCATGTCCGTGCGACTAGTAGGTAGCAAATAACGACCAGTGACATCCCAAATTGGGTGCCAGATTAAATGACGAAGTCACGCTTTTCAGGTACCTGGGCTTCGCCCTACCCTGTGTTTAGTTGTCGTGAAGGTTGTACATAACTTTTTGTAAGCATAGCATAAATTTCAGATAAATTCATGTCCGGTCATAGTAATTTGATAAATAATTGAGGATAAGCATTATGGGCAGAAATTGGGTGCGTTGCGCCGACCTCTCCAAGAGGTTCCTCGCCTGCCTCGTCAGCACTCTTAGCGCGTATTCGAGAGGTCCATGATTTGAGTTCCGGCGATGGCATTGCTCATTTTTCATGACGCCTGCTAAGAAATAACTTAATGTCTCTACAACGTTATGCCCCGAATATCGCGAAGTTCAAAATGTGTCTGGCTCAATAAAAATTTTGCTATATAGGAGTTTCACTTAAATATTTCGCTAAGTGAAATTCCGAGAGGGGAACATTTTATTCTGCCTTTGAAAAACCAAACAAATTCCATTCCAAAAGCGGAATGGAATGAGAGATAAAAGTTTATAGAAGTACAGGAGTGTATACGTAGAGAAATGAATGGGGAACGTGGTTGGGAAATTTAAATCCTTTTAAACGTGCAGTATAACAGCATAATTCTACGTCATTTTATAATAATTCGTATTCAAACAAGTTGAAATTCGTGAGAGCTGTTTATTTTATTGAGGAACATGTCAATTATTTCAATATTGCGCTAACGCAGTTTTCCCTTTTTCCACTATTGCCGTGTATAGCTCGCAGAAAGCAAGCTGTACACCGGCTATCTTAAAATCTTTCAGAATAGATAATTTATTTTGTACAAATCCAATAATAAAGTGGTTAACATGGCTTATAAAATAATAACTCGTAGGGTTCTTCCTACTTTTATTCTATTAAACTAAGTGTCTAGGAACCCAGTAAACTGCTAAGTGAATAATCGCTTAAGTCCAAGAACAAAAACGTAAACTTCAAGAAGAGTTAATTACCCTTTATTTGCTCAAAATAAAGATTTAATAGTCGGCCTCCTTCTCAGGGCGCAAAGCAAAGCCTCCACTTGGGCTTAAAAGAAATAACTCTGACTAATGACTAACTAAACAGATTTAGCCGAAGATAACACATTTCTAAACTAGTTGGCCCGTTATATTAAATTAGCCAGCGAAGCTATCAAAAGGGACATAATACTGCCAAGCGTAGTAACAGCTTAGAGAGGGTTACAGCCGAAAACACCGCGGAAGAAAACGTCGCGGAGAAAACAACGCAAGGCGGAAACGCCGGGGTACAAATCATGGTGGGAGAAAAGAAAGCAAACAGTTAACATCGCAGTTCTAAAACATCGTTGCACAAAATATCGTCGTCGAAAATAAAGCTGTTCAAAAACTTCGCAGCTTAAAAACATCGTCATCGAAAATATCGTGATAAAAAATAAAGTACGTACAAATCATCGCATGACAATAACATCGCACACATGCGTTTTTCAGGTTTTAAAAGTTTTAAATGAATATTCGCAAAAATGTTTGGATTCTCAAGAAATGTTAAGGACACTTTAAGAATAAACGGAATCAAAACAAGATATAATTTTCACCAAAACAAAATCAGATCAACAAACGTGAAAGAAAGTAATTTCATAATTTAACTGAGCAAGTTTTATAGCGGTAACCTCCTGGAGTTATTTATCTTCCTTTTTAAGCATTTTTAGGTTGTATTTTTCATGCAAAATTATGAGTATATATAAAATGGTTAATTTACTAATGACCTTTGTAAATTTAACAACGTAAATTTAAAATTCTATTAAGTGCTTTAGTTGCATTAATTTTCTACTCATTTTCAGTTTTTAAATGCTTGAGTTTCCTTCTTGAATTTTTAGTAAACATTTATTAGTTCATTCAAGAATATGAAATATAGAAGTAAAAATATCCATCTTTCCTTCTTGCGCTCCCAAATCATTATGCCAAAATGGATTTACAGCTTTTAAAACCTGAAAAACGCATTGTGTGCGATATTATCGTCATGCGATGATTTGCAGATACTTTATTTTTTACCACGATATTTTCGTTACGACGATGTTTTTGAACTGCGAAGTTTTTGAATCGCTTTATTTTTGATAACAATATTTTGAACAACGATATTTTAGAACTGTGATGTTTTCTCTTTGTTTTCTTTTCTCCCACGATGTTTTGTACCACGACGTTTTCGTCTTCCGTTATTTTTTTCGCGACGTTTTTCTTTGCGATGTTTTCGGCGGACATCCTTAGACAAACGTAGCCCAAAGGCAAACACGCGCTATTCAGGAATCCTGACTCTCTCTGGCAAATTCAATGGAACTTGATTACTATTCTGCTTCTCACTTGCATTTAACGCGATTCCAAAAACTCACTCTGGTAGAGAACTGTAAGCTGAAACTAGGAAGTGAGTGACTGTGAGTTTTCTTTATTTATTTATTAACTGCTGTTAGAAATTTTTGATTTTTAAGAAATTTTGTGAAGAAAATCTTGATTTTTTTCAGTAGCTTCTTCACTTATTTTCTATGTGAAGCACATATTGCAAATACAAACATTTCAGAAGATGTAACTGATGTGCCGTGCACTTGTCACAGCTACAGCTTTTAAGTACATTATCCTCTGTTTAGTAGAATTTTATTACAGAATTGTAAGTTAGAATAACTAGGAAATCTTTATATAACAAGTTAGAGACTTTGCTTAAGTAGAACACAAATCAAAATTAACAGTCTTCATAAACATTAAAATAGAACTGTTGAAACAAGCAGAACTTACAAAAGACTCCTATCTTCAGGCTTACCTATTCGGCAATATCAGGAGTATATTCCTCAAAAGAGGGAAAGCTTGCTGAAAAAGAAATCTTAGACTCAAGCACAATTCAAGTACAAAATCTTTTTAAGATTTCTGCAACAAAAATATAGGTCATTAATTTTCGGTCACTTTGTGTTGAACTCTGAAAGAATCAGAGAGTTCTCTCCTCGCCTCTGCCGGAAAGGGACGGACTTTTCCAGCGTCACAGGTGTGGAAGTAGAGAGAGAGACTGGAATTCGAACGGGAAAGAAACGGACGGGAGATGTCTTTCACTCCTTTGCAGAAAAAGATCTATTTGAAACAATTTTTAGGTACTGTTAATTTAACTTACCTGCATATATCCCTGTGAAAAACACCCAGCTCATTAATGTTGTAAATGTAATGTATTAGATGCTGACCAGTTCATTCACTAAAAACCAGTTAATTAATGTTGTAAATGTAATGTATTACATGTTGACTAGTTCACTCACTAAAAACCAGTTCATTAATGTTATAAATGTAATATATTATATGTTGGCCAGTTCGCTCACTAAAAACCAGTTCATTATTGTTGTAAATGCAATGCATTTCATGTTGACCAGTTCATCAATGTTGTAAATGTAATGTATTACATGTTGACTAGAACTTACTAAGAACCAATTCATTAATGTTATAGATATAATGTATCACATATTGAGAAGGTTATTCATTAAAGACTAGTTCACTGATGTTGTAAATGTAAATATATTATATGCTGAATTTTAATAATATTAAGGCCAATTTCAGTTGTTTCTAAAAGTTGTAGAACTGAGCATACCGAATCCTTTGACAGAATAAATATCAGGTGAGGTGTGATGTTTATAAAATTATTGCGCATTAATGCTTGTTACTGTTAACAATAACCTCGACACCGTTGCCTCTCTGACTAGTGTGTGATACTGATAGTCTTAAGTACCGGAGTTGATAGAGGCACAAAAGTTGTACTTAAAATGCATTGCTTGCCAAAGGAAAAAGAAAATGACTTACATATCCACGCAGTAGAATTGGAGGAGAAGGCTAAAATTAATTTTAAGCTTGTGGAGCTAAAATCTATGACTAAAAAAAGTGCAGGGTATGAGGAAGAGTTCCTTAGGGGGATTTTTGATTGAACAATGAACAACATACTGGAGAAGGAGAAACGTAAAGAATAGGAGAGAGAGGATGGTGTCTGCTGAAAATACCGCGAACGTAAAGGTTTAGGAGAAAAAAACGCAAAGGGAAAATCTTGTTATACCAACCATTTTGAA
This sequence comes from Stegodyphus mimosarum, assembly GCA_000611955.2. Taxonomy (NCBI): domain Eukaryota; kingdom Metazoa; phylum Arthropoda; class Arachnida; order Araneae; family Eresidae; genus Stegodyphus; species Stegodyphus mimosarum. Next base: position 333,658 of record KK118538.1, read on the forward strand.
AGAAAACAAACCAAGGAGAAAAGAGCGCAATTCTAAAACATCAGAGTATAAAACATCGTCGTCGAAAATAAAGCGGTTTAAAGCAACGCAATTTTAAAACATCTTCGTTCCTTCGTTCGGGGTGTATATTGCGGTTATAGTTGCCAAAAATTGTGACTGCTGTGGAAGCGCAGATAACATCTATAGAAGAAACCGAAAATCCATGTCAGACTAATTTCCAGGAAAGATATCTCCAAGAAAACAACGTGGTTGGATCTCCCCTTCGGTCTTGCATGGTTCTTCCCTCCATGGTTTCTTAGCCCTATGGTTCGAAGCGAAACTTAAGGGCATAGAAAGATTAAGTACTGTAAAAGTTCTCAAATGCCATATTGAGGCAAAAGTTCAAGATGATTATAATCACGGAAATATAGATTAATATAGAAATGAAGCTGTGGGTGATAACGTAAAATGTAACAAGTGATTAATTAAATCAAATCCAGGGTCGTTGAGACATATAGTTTACCTGAGATATAAGGCAGAAATTAACGTTGGAAGTATTTGTCAGGGAAGAATGGAATTGGTTGGAATTACTTCTCAGAAAGAAATGTAATACTTTCAAACTAGGATTTCGAAAACTGAAGGTTTTTTCGAGAACTTAAACTGTATAAAACACTAAAATTATTTCATAAAATCAAATAGAGTCAAATAAAACTTCTTTTAAACTGTTGAAGTGAATTTTCTCTTGAACTTTAAAGGGGAATCGAATATTGAAAGTGTTCTTGAAACTCAAATGGTGAAGGCTATTAAAATATTTTCGAATATGAACAGGAATCACAATTTGGAACATTTCTTGAAATTGCAGAGTCTTTTGAAATTTTTAGAACCAAGGAAACTGAAGCAATTCGCAATGAACTCGGTGGGATTCGAACGTCTGACCTCCCGAATATTCGTCGAGGGGGTTTCCAGTTACATAACCAAGGTATGTGGAAAGGAGGACGGAGATAGGATCTTATGCCGGATTTTGAACAAACCCCGTAACAAATACAGTTATGCTGCTTTTAAATTTTTTTGTAATTTTGCTGTTGAATTGTATATGGCGTAAGTGCGAAGAAAATGATGCTTAATAATAAAGCTAAAAAGACAAAAAAAAATAGATTAGTAGTGTAAAGACCTTATTTTGTTCTAACCAATTATTTTTATTTTAAGAAACTTTCCTTTTCTTTTGATTTCAATTTCCTGCCAGAATGCATATTTAAATGACGTATGTGTAAATCTAAGTGAGTTCGGAAATAGTATTTAAACAGCGAAATTTAAGAGTTCACGGTAGGAGAGTCAGTATGAGTTTATACTGTGTGTTTGAAAGTAGTTCTGTAGCTGTGTATTTAGTGCTAGTCACTTACTCCAGATTATATTGTTTATTAATATTCTAGCCTCGGCTTTGATGTGTTCACCCGATTAAGTGGTTTAAATTGAGTAGGAGCCAGTCGTGTAGCTAAAGATTAATTTAGTGTGATTGTACACTTCGAAAAGAAAGAGAAGAGAAAACAAAACAAAAAAGGACAGTTCTATATCTACCGTTCTAGTCGGACGATTAACGAAACTCAAATTGCGTTTTTCATGTCTCGAAAGCGCGACTTAGGATATGTATTAGATTTATATATAGCATCTTTCTAATATAGGTATTTTGGCAGAAAATCGGACCTTTTCTTAAATGACATGTAAATTTTTTCCATGTTCCGATTCTACGACTCAAATTATGCCTAAATGTTAAATTTTGTAAAATTTGCTGGGAAATTTAAGGAGAAATTAAAAAATTTATCTTGGCGCAATTTTTTCAGTTTGCGCCAAGAATAGTTCATTTGGCGAACTCCTTAATATATGGAAATCTATTTTCCTTTTCCCTTTTTACGCTGTGCACGAGGAGAAAAAGTCACATCATTCCTACTTTCAAATAATTTTAGCAAAGTGACTAACTCAGATTTTATGTTTTATCGGTTTCAACAAATATGCCAAATTTCAAAACGCGCCAATATATAAATTCGCGTATATTTTCGGAAATTTTGAATAAAAAAACTCTAATTTTTGAAGCACTACTTTAAGATGATGGTAAAATTTTTATAAATAATAGTTCAAAATATTTTTGGAAAAATTTATAAAAATTATTTGAAAATACAAATTTTAAAATTAAATCATAAAAAAATGGGCGAATTTTATTTGGAATGAACTTAAATTTCCAAATGTCAAAAATCAAATAAGTTTAATAAAAAAAAAGAGAGATTAAGAAATATATACCAAATTCAATTACATGGAGGAGCTAAACTTTTGAGAACTAATTTTTTAAAAACTACTCGTGCGAGTTTTACAAAACTTGGCAGTTTGGCATAATTTGAGTCGTAGAATCGAAATATGGAAAAATATTGGCATGTCACTTTAGAAAACGTCCGATGTTGTGTCAAAATACTTATATTGGAACAATGCTATACATAACGGCTCAAAGGATAATTTAACGCGCAGGAAGGCTCTGACTCGTAAAAGGCGGCGTAAACAAGCTTAATGGTTAGAAGCCACAGTTAACTCAATATAAGTTCACAGTTGGCTCCCCTTGGTGTGCATTAAAACCACACTTCTGGCTTAACAAAAACAGGCAACGATGAAGTTAAATGCAGCAAGTTTAGCCTAACGGTTCACAAGATAATTTAACTCGCAGGAAGGCTTTGACTCGTGAAATTCGAAGTAAACAATTCTAATGGCTGGAAGAGCTCAACGCCACAGAAATCTAATCGAGGGTAATTCACGATAGTAACGTGGCCTTCAAGCAGGCATAACACGCTCTAAAATCGCTCTCCAAAAATCTTCCTTTAAATACTTCTACTTTCTACCCCATTTGAATACACGCGAGCTAGCTTATTAACACTCTGGCAAGAAAGCGTGATTTGAAAACATGGGTCAAAGAAAGGTTGCTTTAAATTGAAAATTAACTGTTAGATAAATTAAATGAATCTCTACAGTCGACAATAGCAAAATGGAGTACTGATAATATATTTAAAATTTATGAAAAATGTAAATAGTAACTTCATTTATCATTGGTAACAATTTTCTTGCAATCATGGTTATTGCCTTGAAAATTTCTCACCTTAACCAAACGTGCATAACAACTAAAAGAAAGCAAAAGAGAATTTTTTGAAGGAATTAACTACGAAAAAGGAAAATTAAAGAAATTCCCAACGAAATCTGCAAAGCTAAAATGTTTTTATTTAGAACGAAAAAGAAAAACTCACTGATCTATCATCGTCGTCATTTTTGTCGCTGGTTGTATCGTCAGGTGAGGCAGTGCCGTCTGAGGAATCATTCGCACTTGGGGAAGGAGTTGTTGTAGTAGAATCTTTTTTATCATCTGAAGAGCTTGTTGAATCAGCTGAACTAGCTTCAGTACTGGCTGAAGGATCCTTTCCTGCTTCAGTTGCAGCAGAGGAAGCAGCATCTTCTGCGGGGTCAGCGGGGGAAGGGTCTGGACTACTAACGGCATCGTCTTCCACTGGCCTAGCATAAGCATTACTTGCAATTATGCTTAGTACCACAAGGGCCAAAAGGGTCTTGCTCAGCAAGAAAATCATCTTTATTCTGTTTGGAATATAAAATAAGTGAATTAGTCATAACTGTTCTCAGAACTATCTAGAAAACATTAATGTGTGTTCTAACACTATTAATTAATATAAAGAAATTCTGTTTTATACTGAGTCCAGTTTTAACAGAAGCTAAACGTCGCCCATACACTGAAGTTGTCATTTTATTTCTTTCTTTGTGTAAGCTGAAATAAATGAGACATTTTGATACTTAAGTATTTTTCCATCGACAGAGAAGGTCCCACCAAACTTATACCCTCTTTTTTTATCACGGCATTAATAAATTCTTATCATTATATTATCCTAGTTGGTTTTATCATTTTATTCTGTATGTGTTACCGGCAAAATATGAAACGCCGGCATTCTATAGAAAGACAAATACTGTTTAGGCAAAGTATGAAAAAATGGTTATGATAGGGCTATTATTTAAAAAACGTTTCATTCCTCAAAAGTACAAATGTTATTTTGAAAAATTAACGAATGAATGCCATTAAAAATGTTATTCAAAATATGTAAAACACTGCAATGAGATGATATTGATACAACACAATATAAATTTGTATTTTCTATCTGGATGAGACTGGGAATCAATAAGATCTACCTGCCAAGGGAAATTAAATTCGGAAACAGTCATAAGTTTCAGAACAATGCCTTTTTTTAATACCTTTTTTGTTTTTTTCTGGCAGGGCTCACAAAAGGGGTTCTACAGTTCAATATCATTAGGGGTAGCATTTTTGTATTTGGTTGAATGTTCTTTGAACGTTCTGTCACGGCGTTTGTGTCCAGTACTCAAATATGTTTTCATGACGTACGGGAAATAACTCAGCGTCCGTGTCATAATACTGCAGACTACTGATGTTTTATCAGAATATAGAATATACACTGCGCATATATCAGAATATACACTGCGCAAAAAAAGGGGGGAGGACAGTTCTATATCTTTCGTTCTACTGGGCCGATTGACGAAACTCAAATTGCGTTTTTCATGTCTCGAAAACGCGACTTAGGATATATATTAGCTTTATATACAGCACCATTCTAACATAATATTTTGAAATCGGACTTTTTCTGAAATGACATGCTAATTGTTTTCCATATTTCGAATCTACGAGTCAAATTATGCATAAATATTAAATTTTGTAAAATTTGGTCCAAAATGTACGGAGAAATTCAAAATTCTTAGCGTATTTTTTTTCGTTTTCGCCAAGAATAATTTATTTGGCGAACTTTTCAATTTTTAGCAACCTATTTTCCTTTTCATTTTTTCATTGCAAATGAGCGGAAAAAAGTTATAGTTCATACTTTCAAATAATATTCACAAAGTGCGTAAACCACATTTGTGTTATTATCGCTTTTAAGAAATATGCCAAATTTCAAAGAGCGCAGATATATAAATTCACGTACATCTTAGGAAATTTTGAACAAAAGAACTATAATTTTTTGCAGGTATGCTTAGAAATACGTCTACTCTAAGATAGTGGTAGTATAATGCAAAACGCTTTTCGAAAAATTTATAAAAAATATTTAAAAATATAAATTTAAAAAATAAATCATAAAAAGTGGGCGGATTTTATTTGGAATGAACCTAAATTTCGAAACGTGAAAGAATGAATCGAGTAAGTTTAATAAAAAAAGGAATATTAATAAATATAATCAAATTCAATTAACACTGAGGAGCTAAACTTTTGAGAACTAATTTTTTAAAAACTACTCGTGGGAGTTTTACCAAATTTGGTGATTTATCATAATTTGACTCGTAGAATCGAAATATGGAAAAAAATTGGCATGTCATTTCAGAAAAAGTCCAATTTTGTGTCAAAATACCTATATTAGAACAATGCTATATATAAATGTAATACATATCCTAAGTCGCGCCTTCGAGACATGAAAAACGCAATTTGAATTTTGTCAATCGGCCAGTAGAACGGGAAATATAAAACTATCCCTTTTTCCCCCTGCTCAATGTACTTTTGTTTTCCACAAATATCACGTCCTAACGATCGAGCGGCCAGTAGTCCCATGGTTCCTTCTTAGTAGTCATCTTGGCTTTTTTCGTCATTTATTAACTTCTGGTAAGTAGTTTCGGTTCTTCGAAACAAATCGGAAATGTATTTCATACTTTGGAGGTTTGTCATTTGGCATTCTATAGAATGCCTAGGAAATGTAAGAAATATGAATTGTTTCATACATTGCCAGCTAGTTTCAATCTTTATATACAACGCCTAGGCATTCTATAGAATGCCAGATTTCAAACTTTGCCAGTACCCTATGCATAAAATGGAATAAACTCCTCTCGTGTTTGAGGCATCATGACATTCCAGGGAATCCAGTCGATTCAAGCTTGTACCATACCAAACATACATTTTCGAGATATTCAAATAAGATGATCAAAAGATGGCAAATACGAGGAACGGATGTACTTAAATAAACAGGAACCTCAAACACCTGAAAAACAAGTTCATTAAATCTCATCAAAGTTATTTTGATGGTTTAGATTTTCTAATGGTATTTACAAAAATCGAAAAAATTATCTTTTTTGTGCGTATTAGGCGCAATAAAAATTCTCTTAAATCGAATTTTAATGGTGCTATGCAGTTGGGCGGTGATTTGTTAACGCGCCATTCTGTCGAACCTCAGAATCTTTTAAAATTTTGAGTATGCACACCAATACACCCAGTCCCGTAGCTTCGAAAATACTTCACGGCTTGTTGTTCTGCGAAAGGCAAATCGAAGGATAATTTTTTTTTAAATACAAGAAGAGAATAAGCATTAGTTAAAAGAAAAAGACAACAGTTAATTTGTTTCAAATACTAAGCTGCATTACGGAAAATCGCTGACACATAAAACCAAGGAGAAGATTTTCTGACTTTCACGGGCTTTTTAAGAAACAAAGAAACACAATTGGATTTTCTCGCTCGTCTCAGATATACTGAAACGACACTTTGATCACATACGAAGAAGGTGGGATGATTCAGTGAATTTACCATCTTTCGGTAATTTCGTGTTTATAGTTTTCATTTTCCACAGCCGGATTTATCCCTGAAAAGCTAGCCAGCAAAGAGAAATGCAACATCTGTTGCTCATTTTTACTTCCTTGCATGAAGTGAAGAGGAAGTATTGGTAATCGCGAAAATTCTCGGGTACCATATTTCAACGAAAATATCCATTTTGACCGCTATCGAATGCAATTAAATGATGTATTTGCGTGACATCTGTACGTAAGGACAGAATAAAGGACTCTTTTTCTCCCCAAAAATTATAAATTGATTTAAAATGGATTCTGAAGAGATTTTTTTCGTAACGTCTATGCGTACGTACGTATGTATGTATGTATCTCGCATAATTCAAAGTCGAACAGCCTCAGAACGTTGAAATTTTGTATTTAGGATTGCTATAACATGTAGATGTGCACCTCATATTTTAATTGCAATCGGCTGCACATACACACACACACACACATATATATATATATATACAATCTGTTACTCGGCTCAGTGAGCTCAGTTTCGTTATTCTTACATGTTTGTAAATTGTACATTTTTTGTTTTAAAAATGATTGAGTCATGTTGTTCTTATCTTCCGGTTAAGGTTTTTATGCATTTAGTTAACCTGCATGCAATAATTGTAGAGTTATCAACAATTTAAAAGTTGTTTAAGTGCGGCTAAGCCTAATTTTTGTTTAACATGACAGCCATATTTGTTTGCATTTGAAACTTAACGAATAGTGGATTTGTTGCCGATCTAGAGAAACTAAGCTTCACAACAACAACAAAGGTAACGTCTTCTTTCATTATTGCGAATTGAATCATGCTTAATTCATTCTGGTATTTTCATTTAAGTTATTAATTTACCCCATGTATTCACTCAGCATAACGTCCGCAACAAATTAAGTCACTTTCTACGCCTTCAGCGTCTTTTTGTCGAGTGAGACCAAAAGTAAACTTTCAATTTTGTGCACCGAAAAATCTGCCGAATTGCTTGTTTTTGCGGCTGGCTGAATTGCTTGTTTTTGAGTAGAAACTGTAATTTTAAATGTAAAAAAAAATTTTTTTTAATCTTTTAACTGTATTTGGTATTTTATGTTTTTCTACATCTTTCAATTTTTAATATAGATATTTTGTGTTTTTATGTATTTTTGCCTTGTCGCAAAGTAAGAACTGAATTAATTATATGAGAAATATATCTCTTATGAAGTTCGAGGAAATAAGTTTAAATGAAAGGCATAAAGAAATGCATATAATTTAATATTCCGTAGAAGGAAGTCATGTGGTATACATATCAGATTTTTGATTTCAACAAAACCATGGGAAGATATGGTAGATTTTTATAACCATAAAAGGATCTTGTAGATTTTTACACTCACGTTTGTGAAAATTGCAACACCAAGAAGGAATCGTCATAATTGAATGCAATTTAATACACAGTTGAGTGGTAGTGGTACAAATAAATGATTAAATGTTTAAAGCAAACAAACAAGAACAAGAGATCAGAATCAGTATTTTGTGTGGCCACCACGCGCCGCAATAAGTGCTG
>KK118538.1:348416-372995 GCA_000611955.2 Stegodyphus mimosarum
AAAAAAAAAAAAAAAAAAAAAAAAAAAAAAAAGAGAAAGAAACGAAAAGGAAGAAGCCTAAAATGCCATTGAAATTATTAGCATAACTATTATTTTCAGAATTATGGACTAATAATAATGTTAAAATTTGAGAACGAAATGCCTACCTTGCTCTGACAGATTCTTTAAGTCAGACACACAGTGTGCTTATGTAGGGATACGTAATGATTTAAATAAAAAAATAACGTACCTGCTATAGTTTATGCTTTGACAACCTATGTCCCAGTGGTACAAAGCAGAAAATCTCGATAGGAATGATTCTACAAAAATTCTGCAAAGGATTTCAATACGATATTTTCGCGTGGGATATCGTTTAATAGTTCTGAGTCATATAACAGCAAGGTTTTTATACCATGAATTAAAATACACTGATAATATCTAACATCCTGCTCTTAGGATTATATATTTCAATAATTCGTGACTGCCCATGCTCATTATAACTTCATTAAGTATGCGCTTATGCTCGGAATTCTCCATTCTTGTTTGCTGAGTTCTAGTCCTTCGAATGTGAAATCACAACACACCTGATCAATGCTGACGACGATTATTACGACACGTTTCTAACCACATCCTTCCGAAGGTGACATTCTCTCTGGATTAAAAATGACGTGGTTTTTAGATTAAGTTTCATGTGCTAAAATGGTGATAAAAAGAAGAACAGATGTCTGCCGTTTCACAGAGCCTAAAATTTATTCTTCAATATTCATACATGTGAAACTTTTTTTACATAGTTATCATTTCATTCAGAACATATTATTGACATATGTTCACTTAAGCAGGAATAATTAATACATTTACTTATTTTTATCAGTTTTAAGTAATTATGACACGGATTTTAAGATTCACTTCATCTAAAAGCGTTTATAAGTAGGTTTTATTAAGTTATTTTATTACGACAAAGCATTTGAGGTGTTTTGTGTTAAGAGACATGTCTTTTTTGCATGTCATTCTAGGAAAGCAGACTAATGTTGATTTTACACAGCGGCACCGATATACTAGTCTCATGCAACCAATTCATTTACCGAAGACGATGTGCTCATGTTCACAGTTTTATCATTCAACTACTGCATGGCTATTGCCAGTCGTTAAGGACTAGACTGATAGACAGAATCCTCATTCTTTAGCTGCACCTCTATTTGTCCTGAAGAAAATTTCAACTCACTCGAAACTGGTTTGATCCCTCCTGCCATTATTTCTAAATGTGGAATAGATTTTAAGAGCTTTTGCTGCCGTGGTTTCTTTCATCTTACTTTGTTTTTGAATCCTTTCAAACAGCAATAATTTTCTCTTGTAAACGTTAGCTTCTGCATGAGAAATGGGATCGACATTACCTATTGATCACGCTGGAGTACATTGCTGACTCTAGACTTCCCTTTTCACGCTAAAACTGATGGCAATTTTTTCTTTTATTTTAGTATGCAGATCCCTGATGTCAGTACTTCTATTTCGATCTACAGGAACCTATGCGCACAGGCAAACATTCATATCTTTGATCATATCTTTCCCTTCCTCAAGCAACGGGTTCGGAAGACTATGGTACTCGTAATGATTTCATATTGTAGTTTTGCAAAAATTCCTCGCCTCAGGCACTCAAAAGGTGCCCTTCGATTCAACAACTTCGACTCAACTGATGTGCATTAATGTTTCATAATTCAGAATTTTCTGTTGAATTCTTATACTGTTGATACATTTACAGAATCATTTCCTTTATCTATGTAATTACGTTTAGCCTTTCTTTATCTCAAGTGGATATGTATTTACTACAATTCAAAGCTCTTGCTGTTCAACTGGAATTTTGGGTATTTGTAATAATACAGAATCTCATTTCTCCGACTGAATTTTTGACTGAATCCCACGTCCCGGGACTAGGATTCAATTCCGATATTTTATACTTTTGTGGGGAAATACCTGTTGCATTTTCTTTCATTTAGAAGAAAATTTTAAAACAGTCATTAAATATGTCACCACATGAGTGCTACTTAAAAATATTTATTATTTTCGTACATCTTCGGTTTCCTTCGTGAAACGGCGGCCGAATCGGTGAATTCGGTGAACTTTGATAGTTCAAAATTCACCGAATCAGTATCGACTCAAAATCAAGTCAATACTGTAGCTCCGTAAATTTAACCATTTCTTTGAACCACTACAGGCCAACCACTACAGGCCATACGCAAAACAAATTTCTTTCAGTCCTGTTGACTGTTTAGTGTTGCAATTTAAAAAGTAGTGTATCTGTATTTTTGAATGGTTGGGGCAAACCAAAATGAAATCATATTTAATTAAGATTGGCACGAAAATGAAATGTTTCGCAGTCGATAGCGGTAACATTTGACGAAGAAATAAAACAATTCAGGACATTATTTTCGTTTTATCTTCAGCATTCAGTGTAAACTATGTCCTTTTAAATGGTAAAACTCATTAAATATAATCCACATAATTAAAGTCTACGTTATTTAGGTAATTTTCAAGTCGTATAATTATAATTAAGTATATTTTCAAATGACTTCTAGCCTTTTAACTGAAAATTTTCACAGTTAGAATCTCAGTTTAGTTTGCTCCAGTACTTTAAGTTGGTCAAGTCGTATAATTATGTATACCTGTATATTACAAGCAAAAGATACTGCATCGTGCTAACCATGTATTATTTTTTGGCCTGTGATCTTACAGCCATAAAGAGTAAAGACTTTAAAAGTTATCTTGAAGTTCAGTGTACTCATGTGTTTTGTTTCCTGCTGTCCGTAAATAGAAATCTCAGTGGTGCTGTGTTTTAGTACGTTGATATGGTAAAACATGAGACAACAAATCAACATTCTAAACTATATACCCCTATTATTTATCCTGTAATATAATCAATATCACTTTTGCCAACTTGCTAAGTCAAAGAGTTGAAGAAAATTGAATGTTTCATTTAAGGTGAGGGGGGATATGTGCATTCTAGTTAAAGAACACACTTCTATGCTGAAGGTGTTCTTTAGCTCAACTCCTGACTGTTCACCAATCGTTTCAAATGACATGAATCCGTTTGGATTTTAAGAAAGCAATGCGATAGAATCAATGATTGTGTAAGGCTCTTATGTTAATTAACCAATTATTAGAATTTTGATATTTACCTTAAATTAGATTTCCGTATGCCTCACCACAACGCAAATTAGCTTTAAATACATTTAAGTTGATGGACCTCAGACAGAGAGAGAGAGAGCTTCTGGCATTCGTGTAAGGCTGTTAGATTTTGCCAGCTTTATCTAAATGTCATTATCCCGGCTTTTGCAGTTTCTCGCAGTAAATTGTCCTTAATTTACGCACTGGCAAAGTTAGTTTAGCTAGCTTATTTACCTGACTATGTAGTCTTAGATTATTTTTATCAACGTTTAAATTTAAAAATTTGTAATTGCTTAAGGCTTTAGCGGCCAAACCGCTCAAAATGGTCTTTCATTCAAACGACGAACGGCCACCTGAACGGCTCAGATGACAGGCTACCGTTCGCTTAAAATACACAATAACCTAAGGTGCAGTTTCTCCAAATGCCTTATATTAGTTCATTTTTACTGTAGATTGTCTTGCCCTTAAAGGATATTTTGTAGTTCCTTATCTTTAGGTTAAAGGGGAATTAGTGAGCACTCAGTGGCCAACGGCCGCTCTTTGTTAGGAACTAGAAACTATATGATTTGAATCATTCACACCTCTTTGTTCATTCATGAATGGGAGGAGAAGGAAATTGTTGTAAATCCGAAACTGAATTTGAGCCGATTATGCATTTTAAGGAAACAGGTGAGTGGAGGTTTTGGCCTTCAAGTCTTAATTTACATCGCGACAAGGAATGGTTTACCTGCTAGTTATGTTAAAAGTTCAGTTTAATAAAAAGTTGTGCAAACTTCGCAAGTCTCTTTTATTTTATGTTGAGACTTAATGATAACTCGCTAATTATCTCGTAATGTTGTAGGATTTACATTCAAGTATCAGTTCAAATAAAACCTTACAAGGGGCGCCTGAATTGATTGCGAATCATGTTGGAAGATCAGATAAGGTTTAGCCTGATTCCCTCAGATTCCAGGTTCCTCTAGAAGTAGGCAGACCAATAGAAGGCTTCAGAATCATCACAGACAACATATGCGCCTCAAAGAAACCGGCCACCACTTTCGACGACGGAAGACCTTTTTGGTGGTAATAACCTTCTCTGAACAATTAGGAACACATTTATTACTGTATCCTGTTGCAGAGTAACATGAGGACCATACTAACTGCTGCGATTCGAGGACAAGCCCAGAACTGGTGTAAAAGTATCGGTAATTTTATTAGGTGAACCAAAAAGGGAATATTATAAGTTTGAAACCCTACTTTTGAAAGTGTTATTCTTGGCGAAAGATAGGGCAAAACTGAAGTCGGGACATTTCTGTAGATATCAGAAAGGCAGAAAAATTGTCGTAATTTATTTTGAGAAAGGTGCAAGTAATAAACTTACTGCATAGGAAAAATATTGGTGCAGAAGTTATTCAAATTATACTGCCAGGTTATTGTCACAGATCCAGGATTTTTTTTAATTGGGAAAACCGGGTATGTTAGAACAATTATTTGAATTAGTGGTGAAATCTGAAAGCAGGCGAGTCTCAATGAAAACACGTTGTAACGTATTTCAAGCGCTGAATATTAGATATTGTGATAACATTGTGTGCGTTTGCTACGCTACCAACGTATTTATCTGTAAAGAATATCACATCAACGAGCTAATGTAATCTTCATCTAGCTATGCGCGTGCCAGTCTTTAAAAAATGATTACGAAAATGTTTTGTTAGTTGTTCTGAAGATTTGTAAAATAAAGTTTGGTTGTTCGTTCAAATTAGTGAGTGTTATTTAAATCTTCATTACAGACTTATTGTGGTGGCAGCGATGGGATCGAAAGGTGAAACCAGTGTTGATTTAAAAGAAAAGAAAATACAGTATTTGTGAGTATAAGTTATAATGAATACTGTGCCATTTTATATGAAAATGTTGCATCTTATTATTGAATTCAACTATTAGAACGATATTCTAAGTTTAAGCTTTCGAATTAAAGCGTCAAAATAATTAATGTTCTTATAAAATTTGAGCTCTTGTATTAGAGTGGCAAATTTATTACGTTACTATTAGAATATTTTTATTATAAAAATTTGAGCTCTTGTATTAGAGTGGCAAATTTATTACGTTTATATTAGAATATTTCTATTATGAAATTTGAGCTCTTGTATTAGAGTGGCAAATTTATTACGTTTATATCAGAATATTTCTATTATGAAATTTGAGCTCTTGTATTCGATTCGCTAATTTATTACGTTTATATTAGAATATTTCTATTATGAAATTTGAGCTCTTGTATTAGAGTCGCAAATTTATTACGTTGATATTAAAATATTTCTATTATGAAATTTGAGCTCTTGAATTAGAGACTCAAATCAAGAATTTTGCTGTGTGAATCAAATTAGAGGCTTGAAGTTTTTTATTTACTTTAGTATAATATTAAGAGCAAGCTTCGCAGTTTTTTGTTTATCGGAAAGCACATACGTTTCATTGCATTAAGTGTTTTAGAAAAAAAATACGTTGTGCCATACTTGAATTTCTAATAAAAAAAAACGGCTAGATTGAGCAAGTTGATATGAATTTTTGAATATTGACTAAAAGCATTTTTAAATTAATTTTGAAAACGCTGTCGAAGAGTTTTTCTATTTCTAAACATGTAATTTCTTGCCAAGTGTAGAAAACAAGATTTAATAGAAGTAGCCGAAGAATTAAGTGAGGAAGTGCCGCTAACTAGTAAGATCCCAGAAATTAAACAAATAATCACTAAAAGTCAGTTTTTCAATGAGGAAGAAGTTAAATTAATTCTAGACCGAATAACTGCTGAACGCCTGGCTCGAGAAGCGAGAGAAGAACGCCTAGCTCAAGAAGCAAAAGAACGCCTGGCTCAGGAAGCGAGAGAAGCAAGGGCATATGAATTGGAAATGAAGCGTCTTGAAATTGAAAATTAAGTAATACGAGATAGAGAATCAACAGCGAATATAGTAGAATCAAGCAACAAAATCCTAGTTGTCACAAATTATTCCAAAGTTTGATGAAAAAAGGGATGAAATGGGACTATATTTGATTAATTTTGAGAGAAAAGCTGAAATGGCTCAGGTTCCTACGAAAGGTTGGGTGGCTTATCTTTTGGGTGTTTTACCCACCGAAATCTCCAATATGTTAGCCAGAGAACCCTCTGAAGACGCGACTAAGTACGAATATGTGAAAAATTTAATCTTAAGAAGATATAAACTTAATAATTAAGAAAAGCTGAAACAGTGTTTTTATCGACATAAAAAAACTCCCGAAACATCTTGGAGAAATCATGCTCATGAACTTTATAGTTATTTTTTGGAGTGGATTGAGGATTTAGAAATTAAGACATTTGAGAATCTGAAAGATTTAATCGTTACCGAGCAAATTAAATATAGGGTTTCCATGGAAGTAAAGGATCATTTTCTTGACCAATGGATGAAATTAAAAACTCCATATGAGCTAGCAGAAAAATTAGACGAATATAAGAGTATTAAACAGAGCTTTAAGAGAGAATATCCTAGAAAACAAGGTTTGAAACTTCAAGAAAGACATCAAAACGTGAACAAAATGCAAAGTGGTTATCATAGTAAACATAATCCTAAAGAAATCTCGAAAGATTTTAATCCTAAACCTATAATTAGAGCAGAATGTAGTAATAAAATTCATGAAAGGGAATTTGAAAAGCGGAGATAACCTCGTTGTTATGAATGCGGATCCTGCTCGCATCTTCGACCTCAGTGTGATAAACTCAAGAAGACTTTAGAAACTGTAGCATTCAATGAAACTGTACTCTTAAATTAATTTTCCACAAATAGTTTTAAGGATATTATGGCTCCATATACGAGCCTAGGTAAAGTAAATGGCTATAAAATGCCCATACTTAGAGATACCGGCGCAACTTTGGATTTGATTTGCCAAAAGTATGTACAGCCTTCCATGTATACGGGTAAGACTGTGTGGATACGAACACCTCTGGAAGAACATCCAGTGTGTTTACCTTTGGCTGAGGTAGAACTTGAATGTGATCTTGGTCATATAATAACAAAGGCTGCAGTCTTAAGAGATTCATTAAATCAAGGAAAATATCTTCTGGGTAACAAAACCGCTGCGTTATTTGAAGAAGCAAAACTAGATGAAGAAGTTCAAATTCATATGATAAATGCCGTACAAATTCGTGCTCAACAGCGACGACTAAAAGAAACGGAAAATCTGGTCTCAATAAATGAGTTAAATTCTGAAATTGAACTTAACGACAAAGACACATTGACTGAAAATGAAAGTTTGCCTCCTGTGAAATATGAACGTTCAGAATTAGATCTGATAAAGGCCTCTCCAGAAAGTTTTATACAAGAACAGCAGGAGTGCGTCGAATTGCAGCTAAAATAAAATCTTCTAAGAGTGCGAGGTATATGTTAAAAGCAGTGGCGTGCGGAGGTTTTCATGCAGGGTGTGCAGAGAACAACAACAACAACAATAATAAAATCTTAAAAATGTACATTAAACACTTCTTTAACTTTTTATTATTCATTTGTACACAAAATCCATACGACTATCCATGTTACTAACAAAATCATGAATTACATGATCATAAAACTCTTGTTTGGACTGTAATAAGTGTAACATTTCTTTTTCTATTGTTATTAGAGATAAATTGCTTAATCTATCCTGGCTCATTGTATTGCGTGCATAATTGTTTACTCTTTTCAATGCTGAAAATGATTTCTCCACCGAAGCAGTTGAAAATGGAATTGTACAAATTAAATGTGCCAATTTATTTACTTCGCTTAGGGCATCTGTCAAATCATTCAACATTCTATGCTGAGTAAGTTTCGATAAATTCATTTCGTGATATGGCTCACTACGATACAGAACGCATAATTCATTGGTTAGCTTTACAAAATCGGAATGTTTTGCATAAGCGTTCTTTAACGAATTAAGGCATTCATCCGGAAATTTACTTTGACATTTATTAAAAAAACTGAAATTCAAGAGTTCAAAAAATTTGAGCGAATTTAATTTTTTAAAACGGACATCTAACTGACAATAAATAGTGTCCATTATTTCATAATATAAATTTTTAAAATGTTGGTCTTGGTCCACATTTGAGTTTTGTAAATTTACATGCCTTTTTTTTTAAATTTGGGAGACCCACTACAGAAATAGTCACTTCATAAACTTCTTCAAATGCAACAGAAATTCGCATATTTTGAATTGCATCATTTACTTCCTCTACTTTTTTACTAGAATATGCTACATCTAAGTTAGTTTTTTGTAAAATATCAAATAGAAAATCAGTATAACTAAACACTTTGGCAAAAATGTTTAGGAGAAAGTTACCGTTAAATTCTTCAAAACACATGTGATAACTCTTTGCAGTATTAATTGTATCGTTATCCCAGCCTTCTGGATTCTCAATAATATTTTCAAATAAATCAGATTGGCCTTGCCTTTCGCTTTTTATGGTATTTACCAAACGAGATGAATAATTCCAACGTGTTGTAGCTAATTTTAGAAATTTTCTTGTAACAATGTCATTTAAAACATGATTTCTTTTTGTAGACACAGAAGAAAATGAGGCTATGCCAGAAATTGTTGCAAAAAATAATTTAAAATCTTTTATAAACAATACAGATTGCGACAGAACTAAATTAAGTACATGTGCGCAACAATGCACAAACATAGCTTCTGGGAAAATGTCTTTTACTTTTTTCTGCGTCCCATTCAACGCTCCTGCCATGATTGCCGCCTCATCGTACGTTTAAGCAATCAGTTTATTCTCCCACCCCCAACTCAAAATCGTTTCTTGCACAACATTACACAAAGCTTCCGCTGAACGATCACCACTAACATCTTTAAAAAACAAAAATCTTTTCACTGGTGCACTACAATTATTAACATATCGTAGCACAACCGATAATTGTGATTTGTGAGATATGTCAGATGTTTCATCCAGTATAATAGCAACGAATGGCGTTTCTTTTACCTCATTTCTAATTTCTGAAGTTACAATATTTTTTATCGATGCAGTAAAATCATTTTGTATTCTATTAGGGGTTCCCGAAAATACAGTTGCAGTTCTTAGATAGGTTGCTAAAAGGTCATCATATTTACTAATTAAAGTTATTAATTCTATATAATTTCCTCGATTAAGGGAATTGATATTCTCATTGTGTCCACGAAACGCATCTTCTTGTTTTGCTAAGTGACAAACTACATCTATTAATCTCTTGAGAATATTTCTATTTCTTGTTATTTTTTCCTTGTGTTGAAAAATCGATGAAGCCTTTTGTTGAACTAACATTAAATCTATCCTGGTGGTACCAAATGTTTTTAATAGTACTACGGCATTTATGTGAGATTGTGTTTTTCATGTTTCTTTGGCGCTTCGTGGAAATGATTTAAATCACTGTATCCTTGTTTTGTGCAAATATTCTTATCCTTTTCAATTACAACAAAAAGTAAACATGGCCAACAGTACAACTTATTCACTACAACCGGTTAACCATTTAAATTTTTCACACATAGATTTTTGAAAATGTCGTACACACTGCTGTCCTTTAATCTTAACGTTTTGCGATAGAATAATATCCGGCATCGGTCTACTTAATTTAACTATTTCGTTTTTTGTAGTAACGTCTCGCCTCGAAAATGGATTTTCCAATAAATCTTTAATTATTGAGACATCTGAGTTCTCCATTCTGAAATAGGTTATTTATTATGAATATAAATTTAAAGAATACAATAAATAAAATATTTACCTACGAGTAGTCGAGGTATAATCTATAAAACAGCTAAACTTATGAGAATTCTACTAGCACTGAAGCAAAAATCATGTCTTGTGTTGTATGGTGTCATATCGGTGGCGAAAAAGCAACGCTTCGGGCTTTCACGAAAAACTTATGTATTCAGCAAACGTAGCACCACACGGCGCCCGCCGCTGCGGTGCCTCATCAAGCTCATTGGTGCCGACAAACCGAGCGTCTATTCCACGTGCAGAGGATTTCACTGTACGCTGGCACAATAGAACGAACTATTTCTTGTTCGGTCAGTGGATTAAAATATATTTATTAATTGTTTTTAACATTTGGAAATCATATATTCTGCGAAAAACATCTTGACAATTTTTAAAAATAAAACCAGGAATATGGTGTTACAGATATAATTTATACACTGTATGTAAGACACAATAAATGATAAAATTTGGACTGTTCTGTTAAAATTTGGTTCTTTTTTTTCCTAACAAAACAAAATTGTTTTTCAGCGAATTATTTCTATAAATATAATGCATCACCGAAATTACTTTACCACACTAAAACATTTCCCTTTATACTTCTTTTATGGAATACTTATGAACTTATGGAATACTTCTTTTATATTTCCATAAAAACAAAATCTTTCAATATATAAATTTAAACATTAACCGTCTGCAAAATCCTATGGCCAGTTAATCAGTTAAAAAATCAAAAGCGCTTCAGCACGTAAGTCCCCGCTCTAATACAACGCTTAATAAACCGTACCTTCGGATGATTCTGAATGCCAAGAGCAGGAAAAATAGCTGCACTTGCCTCAGTGCGCTATTTGCCTCAGTGCGCACTTGCCTCAGTGCGTATGCTATGCTTCTCCAGTAGCCCATACATATAAAGCGTGATTTTCTATTAGTGCGCAGTGCGTACACATCAAAACTTCCTATGTTCGTTTGCTTTTGAACGAGCTACGTGGTGCAACACCTAGTACCGCACACACTGCAGAAATAGAAGCAAGCAAATCAACATAATATTTGAATATATTATAAATAATATTTATTATGTACCATATAAAGATAGGTAGACATAGGTGCAGAAAATTATTGTCTCTTATAATTTTGCCAGGGTGTGCAGTGCACAATCGGCACATATGGACCGCACGCCACTGTTTAAAAGGTCAAATGCTCTTTTTCAAAAAAGAAGATCGTGATGGAACACAAAGACTATTGATTGTTGTTCCTGAAAAATATCGGAAACAGTTGACGACTATTTGGCATGAAGAAGCAGCATCTCATCTTGGTGCAACAAAGACCAAAGATGCATTATTCAAAAATTTTTATTGGCCAAATTGTTACAAAGATGTCGAGAATTTTGTTAAAACTTGTGACAAATGTCAGAGTTGGAAAGCCGCTAGATAAAAAGAAAGCACCTTTGAAAATTCTCCCTGTTATCACAGAAATATTTTCAAAAATAAATGTTGACGCTTGCGGGCCTCTGCCCGTGACTCCTTCAGGAAATAAGTATCTTATAACTGCAATCTACATGTCTTCAAAATATCCGGATGCAGTTTCTGTTGCAAATCTTTGTTCAACCACGATTGTTGATGTTTTCCTTCAAATTTTTAGTCCAATGGGATTTCCAAAGGAGGTCCAAACCGACCAAGCTACATCTTTTACGAGTGCGCTGACATCGAATTTCCTAGAAAAATTTGAAATTAAAGTTGTACGAAGTTCTGTTTACCGTCCACAAAGCAATCCTGTAGAGAGGATGCATAGAAATTTAAAAAGAATTCTTCGAGTCCTATGTCTAGAATCTGGTCCGGACTGGAATAAAATCTTACCTCAAGCTTTATTTGCTTTTCGAACCACTATTCACGACAGTACCGGATTCGCACCCGCAGAATTAGTTCATGGCAGAAACTTAAGAACTCCAATTATGCTATTGTATGAAAAATTATCTGGTAAAGAAGAGGCAGAAAATACAGTAGTGGACTATATCTTCGAACTAATGAATCGCATGAGGAAATGTCAAGAACTAGCTGTCCAGCATATGGAAGAAGCCAAAGGAAAGCAAAAACTCTGGTATGATCGCAAAGCCGTAGAACGTAAATTTCAAGAAGGAGACTTAGTTCTAGTTGTAGCTCCATCGAAGCCAAACAAACTATCAGTTAAATGGGTGGGTCCTGGAAAAATAGTTCAACAATTATCAGACACCAATTATGTTATCGAGTTTCCCGAGAAAAATAAAACTCAGGTGTATCACATTAATATGCTGAAACCGTATTTTCAACGAGCAGAAAATATATCAGGACTGAGTGTTCTTTGCATCATTTTAGGAAACATAGTAAAGTCTGTAATAGGGTTCTTCTTCTCAAGTCCTGAACTGGAACTGAGCTGATGAAAAGTTAGCTTTGTTCTGATGTAGATGCTGAGTTGGAGAATAACTGCACTTGAAAGGGATTTGAAATCCTCTTTTATTAGATCACTATTATTTACACACTTCCCAACTCGGGAGGGATACAGAAGTAGAAGACCACACTTGGGTCGAACTTAACAAACAAATAAATTTAAATAAATACCTAAATAGAAATTAAATTAAACTTTGCTTCGCAGAGCAAATCGCGGAAGTTGGCCTCTACCTGAAAGGGTGCGTAGAAAGATATACTAATACTAGCGCACTTCAAATTGTTTCACAATGCAATCACGTAGTAAGCACTATGGCTTATAAATTTTAACTGCTAGCTGGTCAGGCGAACGTTGAACAGAGTGACCGTGATCTGAGACTAAGCTCTCTCACACTGAGAGGTTTCTACCTCTGTCTTAAATAGTACTTGGCTGTACTTCAAAATTAGCATAAGCTGAAAACGCGCGTTTCTTCTGACGGGAAGTTGAAACAGAGAGGAGATAGAAAGATTTAAATTAAAATAAAACTTGGTTAGTTTAACTAAAACCTTACAAATATAAACTTGCTATGTATAGAAGACTGGGTAAACGGCTATGAAGATGACATAACGAGTCTAAATTACAGCCCAGATACTGAAATATCTGAAGTTTTGTAAGGCATTTAGTTGAATTCACTATTATCCGAAGACCAACGAAAAGATTTACAGCAGTTGATATGCAAGTATTCCTGTATTATCTCTAATGAACCAGGATGTACTGACCTTACCGAATATGATATAGAATTAGAAGCAGAAAGACCAATATGCGCAAAACCTTATCGTATGTCTGCTAGACAAACCGAGATTTTAAAAACGGAAGTAGAAAAGATGATAAAACTCAAAGTAATAGAACCAGGTGAATCGGATTTTACCTCTCCACTCATACTGGTTGAAGTTCCTGGAAAAGAAGCAAGACCATGCATTGATTACCGTCGCTTAAACGAGGCAATTAGGACACAATATTTTCCCTTGCCAAACATTGAACATTTAGTGGAAAGGGTGTCATCTGCCAGATATATAACTGTTTTAGATCTTACTCGAGGTTACTGGCAGATCCCACTAACTAAAAGAGCTCAGCGTTATGCTGCTTTTGTGACAAGTTTTGGAACATTTAAACCTTTAAGGTTACCTTTCGGGCTAAAAAATGCACCATATGATTTTAGCCGCTTGATGGCAGGATTATTAAGAAACTGTGAAGAATTTGCTGTACCCTATATTGACGATGTTGCAGTATTCTCGCAAACTTGGGAAGAACATTTGAAGCACTTAGAAATTATTTTGGAGAAGATGAAAATTGCTAAACTGCATATAAAGCCTTCGAAATGTCAGTTTGCTCATACGACAGTCAAATATCTAGGTCATGTAGTAGGACAAGGTCAAAGAAGACCAGCAGAAATAAAAATCCAAGCCATAAAGGACTTCCCTAAACCTACGACGAAAACACAAGTCCGGTCATTTTTAGGACTTGCGGGGTATTATCGAAGATATATTTCTGAATTTTCTGTGATTTCTGCACCACTGACAGATTTGTTAAAAGGAAAATGTTGCAAATCAACCATAAATTGGACTGATGACTGCCAAAACGCTTTTGATGAACTCAAGAAACGGTTAACACAAAATCCAGTCTTATACAGTCCGAACTTTTCTCAACCTTTTATCGTTCAGTGCGACGCTTCGAATATTGGTATTGGCGTTGTATTATCACAGCTGAACGCTAAGGCGAAGAAAATTAAATAATATTTCTTAGCAAAAAGTTTTCACCTACTGAACAGAAGTACAGTACAATCGAAAGGGAGTGTGCTGCCATTGTCTTTGCAGTACAAAAGTTAAAATTCTACCTAGATGGACCTCATAAGTTCATCATTCAGACTGATCATAATCCTCTAGTATGGTTGGATAAAACACTGGGACTAATCCAAGACTATTAAGATGGGCTTTGATCTTACAACCTTTTAACTATGAAGTTGCGCACAGAAAAGGAAGGCAACATCAAAATGCGGACAGTTTAAGTCGTTGTATCCGAACATCTCACAACTAAAATATACATTCTAGGAAGTTTAAAACTTCATTGTTTAAATTTTTGTAATATTAGAATATTACATTTTACATGTTTGTTTAAGTGAACCTCTTTCTCTTGTTTTAAAAAAATCTGTATTTCAAATGAAAATGTTCTTAAAGATTCCATCAATTTGAAAAAAAAAAAAACTTTTCTTCGAAAAGTTCCCCGTGAGGGAAGGAATTTAAGACTGTAACGTATTTAAAGCGCTGAATATTAGATATTGTGATAACATTGTGTGCGGTTGCTACCCTACCAACGTATTTATCTGTAAAGAATATCGCATCAACGAGCTAATGTAATCTTCATCTAGCTATGCGCGCGCCAGTCTTTAGAAAATGATTACGAAAATGTTTATTTAGTTGTTCTGAAGATTTGTAAAATAAAGTTTGGTTGTTCGTTCAAATTAGTGAGTGTTATTTAAATCTTCATTACAACGTACAGCGGAATACAAACAAAGATTCAGCGGGCATTTTCGCAAACTTGTAGTGGAACTAAGTCATTAGTTTTAGATCTATGAGACGTGGCGAGCAACCGAGTGCTAAACAACTACATGTGGAAAGTCACGAAAACAAAGTAACTGTAAAAAAAGATCATCAGCAATCTTGACAAAGAGAAAATAAGAGTCAATCAAGGCGAAATCTACACGTCAAGAGGCCGTAGCAAGAAGAATCAGTTCAAAGGTCATTGAAGAGAACTCTTCAACAGAAGATCATCTCTCAACAAAGTTACCCGCTAATATCGAATGAGCGCAAGTCCAGCGGCGAAAATCCATACTATTAAGTCTTGTCCTTAAAGGATAAACTAGATACTTCTATTAAGAGACTGACTGTTCAGGGGTCGTTAGGTGACCAGTAAAACCACATCAGCCGCATATTAAAAGAACTCGAATTCATCAGGTCAGAGCTTTCTAACCTGGGGAGCAGTTTCTGCAGAAACGAATGGGAGAATTCAACGGAAGCAAAAGATAAGTGAAAATTTAGTTTATTATTACTTTAAGCATTCATTTTACATTTGCTGCTATATATTAAAATTTTGCTTCAAGCTAGCATATTTTCATTTTATTAAGCAAAGAACATTTTCAGTTTAACGTTGAAGGATATTTATTTGTGTGATAAACAAGATTCCCTGAACTATACTCCAAAAGACTAAAGCAAAAATTTGGTGCGATTGCAAAGCAAATGTTAGGAACAAATGTGCATATAAGTTCAAACTGTGTAATTATAGTATGTAGATGAACTTTAAAGTTTTATACCTATAAAATATGTCAATTTAAATGTGTCATAAAAGTTAAAGGTGTCGTGATGGTTTGCATTGGAAATTTAAAATAAAATCTAGCAAATGGTTATAAATTGATTGAAAGTAAAAGCTAGCATAATGTAATCGAGGTTAGTTAAATATTAGGCTCTTCAGCCAGCACTTGGAGTTAAACAGAAATTTAAACTTATGATATTAGGTATAAATTCTTGAAATTGGGTAGCTTTGAGACCTAGTGTGTCTAAGCTATTAACAATGTAGAAATTTAGTAGGTAGTTGTTGAAACCTTGCACAACTTACACAAATGTTCACGCATTACAGTGCCAGAGAGTGAGAGGCTAAAAAACCTGAATTGCTACACAAGTGCTAAATTTCACGTGAAATTGTGAATGGTAAAATGAAGAATGTAAACTTTAACATTTCTACGGCTAAACTCTTTTCCTTTCAGATTCCTAGAAGGATATGTGTTGTGAATGAAGTCGTGACTTTGCAGAATTAGACTAAGACATTCGTATGCTGTCGCAATTGGTGATATATTCATTTTGCAAGCAGATAATGCTGTCTCTCCCACTGCTCGCCTAATGCACCAGATTCTTGAAGAAGAAGAAAAAGCGAAGAAGAAGAAGCTGTAGTCCAAATTGAAGAAGAAGCTGAAATCCTTGAAGAAGAAGCTGCAGTCTAAATGGAAGAAGATTTGCAGTAGAAAAAGTTGTAGTCCAAATGACTTGAGGAAAAAGCTTGAGAAGAAGAAGGAACTGTAATTCAAGTAATATTTCTTGAAGAAGAAGCTTTAGTCTAAATGGAATGGTCAGCACACCATCCCGATCTTAGTCGCATTGATCATATGTAGCTGCTCTCGAGAGGTGTGTTACTGACCTCTGGTGCCTTCCCTAAATCCTAAATGGAATTCGAACTTTTTTATATGATCAATGGACATTGTTATCCACGCTGTTCATTGATAACATCCTAAACAGCATGAGACATCGCTCTGAGGCCTGTATTGCTGTTCGGGGTGATCACACTCAGCGCCAAGAAATTATTTTGTATTTACTTTGCATGTACGAATTTAAGAAATTTTTAGTATCACAAAATGCAAATATTCTCTACAACATTTTCATGTGTTTGCAAGTAACAAATAGTATAATAAATATCATCACCATGTTTCGTCCAGTATGCTTGCATACCTTTTGATTTATCATCAGTTTTCAGTTTGTTGCTTACCTTTTGGAAACCAGTGTAGATGTAATTTTTATTTTTTCAGCAGAGCCTGAAAATGTCAATATGTTTGATACAATTTACACAACCTGTTGCTCAGATGATACTTCTCGTGTGCATAGAATATGTATGGCGTCATAAACACTTGATATATTACTCTGGTGAAATACCTTTCTTACTATCCAGATTTGAACACGATTAAACCTTTGTAGGATGTCTTCCATCAATGAGATTAAGCGCATCAAATGCATAAAAAGTAAACTTTTAGGAGAGTGGTGAGCATTTCCACAGGAGTTTATCAACATATTGGTAAATTCTGTGAAGTTCTGTTAGAAATGAGCATACATCATATTTAAGAAAGATTTGTTACCTGTGAAGAACGTTTTTGTATCATTTTAAAAAATTTCATAAATTTGACGTCAAATGCAATATTTTCAGATTGACCATCTGGAAGATATAGTAATTTATGTTAAATAATAATGCTTTTGTACAAATTGATTTTAAGTATTTCTCAATAAATAATAAAGTTTTTTTTCTTTCAATTTATTTTAATTTTCTATTCTCTCAATACATTTTAACGTTCTATTCTAAGTAACACTATGTGAAGATTGCATTTTAAAGCATGGAATATGGTTTTTTCCTTGAAGAAAACTGTTCTTGAACTCCTTTAAGTTTTTGGATGTGCTAAACTTTGAAGATAGAGGTTGCACAATAAATCACTGTTTTAATTGAGGAGAATTGAGATTTTCTCCTACTTTCTGTTAAGATTAAAAATCTATTAAGGAAAAGTTGGTTGGTTTGGTTTATTTGATTAAGGCAAAGTCCTCGAGGGCTATCTTGCTAAAGGAAGGGATACCTTCGTGGACTTTCTAAGCGAAACTGGTCCGTGTACACTTTACATATAAGGAAAAACTGATTCAGTTACATTTTTGCACTTTGTTATGTTTAACTGCATATTGATTTACTTCGGTTAAAAACTAAAG
Organism: Stegodyphus mimosarum; assembly: GCA_000611955.2. NCBI lineage: Eukaryota > Metazoa > Arthropoda > Arachnida > Araneae > Eresidae > Stegodyphus > Stegodyphus mimosarum. The sequence continues at coordinate 366,216 of KK118538.1, forward strand.
CATTTAAAAATGAGTTTAAGGAAAGATAGCAAGAAGGATTCAAAGAAATTCTTTAATTTTAGAAGTCAGAAGGCTTAATAAGTCCCTTTGCAATCAATTCTAGTACTTATGATTTTTGTCTTTGCGTCAATAAGTAAAGAAAGAAGAAGCAAAAGGCTTTCGAAGTGCATAGTTATAGGCATCTCTCGGCATAAGGTATGCAACAACGTTGCCCATTATTCACGGAAAAGTAACTTTTAGCTGTTTTCTACCTTTTATAACAGAGATTTTTCGAATCATAAAACAAAATCATTGGTAATTTTTCAGAAACTATGCAAAATCATTAAGTGATGGATTTCTTGTGTACAGAATGGAAATTTGTCAAGTAATGAGCAAAGAAAGAAGAAGCAATGCCCAATAAGTAAAGAAGAAAAAGACTTTCGAAGCGCAAGGTCATATGCATCTCTCGGCATAATGTATGTAACAACGCTGCCCATTATTCATGAAAAGTAACTTTTAGCTGCTTTCTATCCTTTATAACAGAGATTTTTCGAATCATAAAACAAAATCATTGGCAATTTTTCAGAAACTATGCAAAATCATTAAGTGATGGATTTCTTGTGTACACAATGGAAATTTGTGAGTAATGAATTCTAATCAAAAGCAAATACAACATGAAGAAATATTCAAAATTTGTAGATATAAAGTTAAGCAATACACAGAAGCACGAAATCTGGAGAAATCATGTCAGTGCTATTCATATTATTTCACGAAATACAAATCTGTAATAAAACGCTTTATTAAAAATTAAAAATTGGTTTTAAAGTATTTTTCACTGTTATCATCCAAATATATCTTTGACAAATGTTTCCATGATCTTCTCCATAAAGACAAGAGCTGCTGTATCTTCATCATAGTCTGTACTCTGTAAAAGAAAAATAACGAAATTAAATATAGATTTTGAACGGATAAATCACAGTAAAAATGACCGAAAGAGTGCATTTAAAGTCCCATTTGGAATAGTTGTTGGCCGCAGTTATGGAATAATTATTCCAAATGGCCGCAGTTATGGAATAATTATTCCAAATGGCCGCAGTTATGGAATAATTTCTTTTTAGCTTGCTTCTTTTTATCTTGTGAAATATTTTTTATTTATCTTTCTTTTTATTTCTCTTATTTCCTTTTAACTTTTCTTTTCATCTTTCTTTTTATTTATTTTATTTCCTTTTATCTAATTTTATTTTATCTTTTTCCCATCATTGCGATAAAGAAAATTTTCAAAACAATTAAAGTACCAAACTTTTAGTTTAGTTTAGGATTTTCAGTGTAATATTTTTGTTTAATTTAACTTTCCACAAACTGTCATAACATTTGTTCACTCTGATGTCATACATGTCTTTTACCCTCAAATACTCTTCTTTGTTCCTTATATAGCATCGGACATACGTTTTTGCTTATTTAGATAACACTGAATTAGTTCATTTGCACTGGAAGGTTGTCCACTAAATTGATAGTTTGCGAAAATGCCTTCTCATCCAACTGGTTCTACAAAGTAGCTGCCACAGAACTCACGCTATTATCGACATCTTTCCAAATGTGCCCGATATTCGCTTAAGAATTTTTTCTGTCTTATTACTTTGCCACGAAATTATGGAAGAAAACACATGATACATTTCATTCATGCGGAATTGAAAATTATTTTTCTTAGATGCTGATATCTCATTGAATATTCCATTTTGACTTTGAAATTTTATTTCAATGTTTCTCTCGAGCGTTTTCATGTTTTCTGTAAGTTTCATTAAATTTGTTTAAAAATTATGTTAAAGCTACTCTGCATAAGTATGTTAAAGGAAAACACAAGCATAAAAGATTCGAAGTTTAAAAGGAACTTTTATATTTTATTTAATATGCAGTTTTTTTATGAGAATAAACATGAGCACTGCGCATAGTATGTAAAATATGCTTTGAACGTTGCAGATCATTTCCTGCTTGTCATTACTAGAAAGCGAATATATTTTTTTTCCCTGAACATTTTGTTGTTGGTCCTGTAAAACAGCGGTCTCATACTCAAACTAGACGCTGGCCAAATGTAGGTTCTAAAAGCAGCTGATGGGCCAATTTGTTTTCCCTAAAATGAAAGTTTTTTTAACAAAACAAATTTTTGTAATTAAATTTTAAATTTTATTTCCTAAATATTTATGGAAACGTATGTAAACTGTAAGAACAATATCGCGAAAGAAAATTTCAATTTATATTTATTTTTTGTCTGAAATATAAAGGTTGGAGACCTGCAAGAAACGTCTGTTGTTTATGCTTTATAATTAAACGTAATGATAGCTAAAAATTTTTCAGATTGACGTTTATTTAAAATAATACAACGAATTAAACGAAAAGTAAACAAATTACGAATATTTTTGCAAATTACGAATGGGAATAAATAATGACAATTAATTCCTTTCTTTTATTTATTAAATTTTTCCTCGGCGCATGCAGAAAAAAAGGCAAATATTTGTATGTAAAAATTGTAAACGTCTTTATTCTTACTGTAGCTTTCACCTATATCTCATGGCGTTTCAATTTGCATACAGTTTATAACCTTGGAGAAAAAATTCTAGAAACCGTCCTTATTACGAATTACTGATGCTCATAGATCAGTCTGGATTTAGATTTCAATTTACTTTACTCCACCGACAGAGCAGCTGGTCCACTGGTGGAGATGATACTTATCAGCCTGTTTAAACCCTGCCAGTGATCCAAGGAAGTTAAACCCAGCCCTGGATATAGACTTAATAATTTTCAGCTGCGGTAAAAAGAACTTTTGACATACGAATGTAATCCCAAACACTGCGTTTATTATTACTGAAAAAACTCGTAGCTGAGGTTATTTATCTTTTGACGAGCACGAAAAAAGGGTATAAGGTATTTTCTTCCCCTTTTCCGTGTGCCTTTGTGATGAAACTGTAAGCACATCCGGCGAATAATTGGAGAGTCCGAAGTTAGAATTCCTGGGAGGGCAATGCACATTTTTCACATTTCCTGCATGACTCGAACTCGATAAGGGTTAATCAGTCTCTTTAGAAACCTTTAAATAAGTCTTATATCATAATGGGAATTACTTAGCTGTACTTGCAGATTTTTTGGGGGGGGGGCTGCTAACATTAATTTTTTATTGGTAACGAAAATAATGCAAAACTGAACTCGGAATCATTAAAATCTGAAAGAGTTTTTTAAATTATTGATATAATAAATAATGTAATAAAAACTCTTATTAATTTACGAAAAATATATTCTCGAGACTCGTAAAACTGTTTCCGGCCCGCATTGCTTCAGTCGCCAAACTGAGACCACAGCCCTAAAGCGCTGATGACTGAAATTCTGCTGAAAAATGTGATTTCAGTCATATATTCTCCATAGCTGCAGTTATGGAATAATTCATCACACATTTCTATAAAAACTAGAAAATATGTCTAAACTTTAAAGTGTCTGACTACTCATTTGTATAGTGCTCATAGACACCGGATTGTTTTAAGAAAGAAATCATCAAGAATCCCGAATTTAAACCTTTTTCTTTAGTGGTGACTTTTTATAAACAAACCTGCACAGAGAGAATTTCTTCGAGCTTTTGAATTTTTAATATGCCGCCAAATGTAAAGCAAATGCAACAATCCCGCATTTGTTTCGTAGTTATTGTAAGATATGAGTTGCAGCATGATAAAATTGCATGATACTATATTGTTACCTTTTTTTTCAGGGGTTCGTGGATTTGGAGTGAATAACGACGACACTTGATGAAGTATCAAAACACAATTTGTTAGCCAGTATTATTCAAGACAGTTCCAAAAACACATTTGCAGTCGTCGAGGAACTACTATAAACACTCTGAAACAATCAGCGACACAGCCTTCAGGATATCAGGCAATTACGGTGAAGACAGCTTCACGGCAAAACACTCTGCTCGGTCGTTCTGGGAACTCTACGTACTCTCCACGCTACAGCTCGCGATGCACTCGACGATACACTAGAGTAGAGCTCCTAACTCGGTGCGGTCGTTCTCGAAGCTCAGCACACTCTAAGATAAAACTCGACGATGCATTAACTCGTAATACACTAAGAGATTCTCTCAATGCACTCGACGATCAACCCGACATTAGACTACAAAACACTTGTTCACTGACTGACCATTAACTCGATAGACTCCGCACTGACTCTCCGCGTACCAGCAGGATTTATATAGCTTTTGGCTTGTGTTCGAGAACATTCTGAGCTAAACCAGGAAGAACTCGCTCCAGAAGGTTCTCCATCCAGCTATGGCATATCGCCAATTTTGTCGCCAAATGGTTGATTTCTCGCAAAATATGGCAGCCCTGCCTTCCTGTGCCATTTTCTGGCAACCCTAAACCTGCTTTGCGGAGAAACTATCTCACCGCGCCTGGACATTTCATAACAATATTATATACATGGAAGCAAAGAAAATTAAAAAATTAAGGGGTCGATGAATGACACTTAAAGAAGTAAGAAAACTTATAGTGTTGCTTTTGATTTGCAATTATCGAGGAGGTGGTTTTGGTGGAACGCAGCAGTGTTTGGACGATTTTAGTAGTAGTATAAAGATTTGAGATATGTAATTATATGACAATAAATCAAAAATAATCCGCACTTTCCCCATAATTTTCTTCGGGTTTCCCGCACTGCCTTTCTGTCCAGCAGATTAAAATGTTGTGCTGTTGTGTATATTATAAAACTGATCTTCATTGCTCTATTTACTTTCTTCTGTTACACAGTGAACATAACCGCACCATTTGCAGTGTGTATTAAAGAAGGAGCGAAAGAGCAGTGATCTGATTTCTTTGTTCCGCAGAGAGTGGCATATTAAACGTAGGCTTACAGTACAACATGGAGACAACTCTGAACGATCAAAAGTGTTTATCAGCAGAAAGTTTAAAAATCGGTGTGGAAATTATTTCATCTAACCTATGAATGACCATCACTGAGGTTCCATGTTCTCTATGAAACATTTATCCTTATGTGGACCACTCAAAAACATTTTATGGGACCATCGATTTGCTTCATATACTCAAGTGAAACAAGTAATCCATAAATAGCTATTAGACCAGCAAAAAATCTCGTATTGCAATTAAAATGCAATCTTGTGGATCATTTGAAGAACAGCGTCGAAAAGCAAAAGAACTGCCTAGAAAATAATACACTTGTTAAATAAGGTAAAATAACACTCCGAACAAAACAAAAATCAGCCTTATATTTGCAAATTTTCACAGAACTAGTTTCGGTGGTTTTATCGAACCATCATCCTTAGCTGCCAAAGCGCAAGTGAACGAGATAAGATACAGTAATGAGGTAAGATAAGATAAAAACGATTGGACAGGTGTTAAGCTGGAGAGGAGAAATTTTCCTGCATCGAAATTGATAAGCTAATTTCCCATACTCAACTATGTTTGAAACAAACGCATTTTGTTTTCCACAAATATTATAAGCACACTGAGGGATTAGCCATGAAAAACACTCTTAGTTACATCCTGGTTGATATCTACATGCATTATTATGAATCAAAATCATTTGAAACTTTAAACTTCCCGGTATGGTTCCCTTACGTGAACGATGTTTTTACTCTATTTGGCGGTAATAACGATAGTTAAATAAAGTTCTTTCAATAACGAATTCCATTCATCCTGATATTCAGTCCGCTTTTGAACTTGAGACATGCAATTCTTTTCAGTTCCTCGATATATTGGTCACATGTAACACATCCAACTTCAGTACTGCGGTTTACCGTAAACATTCATTGGTTTGCCTTCCACCACATTTCAAATCATGTTATCCGACTAAAGAAAAGTTAGCTTCATTTTGTTCCTTTGTTTTCCATGCACTTCCCCCAAGTTTGCTCCTCCGGACTGGGTCTTGATCAAGAACTAAATTATTTAAAAGCAGTAGCTATTGATGGGGGCTTTTCACCCAATATTATTAACCAAGCAGTTAAGAAAGTTTCATCTCAACACACCAAAAGGCACATTCTTGTTTTTGGAGATTATAAGAATTCTTTTGTCATCCTTTTCTTTCCATGAATTAGCCATAAAATTACACGTGTTTTACAGAAATTTAACTTTCGGGTCATTTATTCTCCTATCAATAAAATTCCGAGTTCTATAGTTATTAACCTCATTCCGGATATGAATTCCTGAGCTATTTACAGGATTCCTTGGCAGTGCTGGTTTAATTTACATTGGTCAGAAAGCCTAAAGATCGAAGATTAAACTAAGAGAGCCTAAAAATATCGCATTAAGGAGCATGAGGCATATGTTAAGAAAACAAAACACAGAAGTCCTCTTTTGAACAGCATTGTTGGTCCGAAAATCCCACTTTCCATTTTTCTGCAGCAAAAATTTATCAAAAAACATCTTACATTGTTGAATTAGATTTTCTACTCACATGCAAAAAAATCTTTCTGTTCTAATTCCAATCCATCTTTACCTTCAGCCTTTAAGGAAAATATGTTTTAGTTTTCTTGTTTCATCAATAGATGGCGCCAGTAGCTTAACTCCTGTCCATTCTTATCTTATTTTATATTATCACGTTCATTTGCGCTTTGTCAGCTGAGAATGATGGTTCAGTAAAATCCCCGAAACTAGTCCTGAGAAAATTTACAAATGTAAAGCTGATTTTTGTTGTTTGACTTCTAAATTAACACTTTTAATTTTAATGTATTTATTACAGATTGTGATAATTGTGAAACAGAAAGAAGGTTGTGGATAATTTTAGATTTACTTTTATACTTATGACTCTGGA
>KK118538.1:373009-383990 GCA_000611955.2 Stegodyphus mimosarum
TGCTTGTAATTGACTTACTATATGGCTGCCAGTTTACCTTGGCCGATAATACTATACAAATGGTCACTACGCATTGTTCAAAACTAAAAAGAAACTAGAATAAAATACTGGAAATTAAACTTCTTTAATTGATCAACCCACCTCACGTTTCAGGCTGCTACTAGTCTGAGTAGTTGTCGTAGGATCGTTTACTTTTGCACTGGTTAAAGGATCTGATGTTCTTTCTGAAATATCTGTCGTTTTACCCGAAGGATCAGCAGTATTAGTTAAAGTAGTAGTTGTTGCCTCTTCTTCATCAGGTTTTGCTAAATTCACAAGTGCGCAAACCACCACGATCAAAAGAAGTTTATCCAGGCTGGAAGTCATCTTCAGTTAATCTATTTAAAAAACATATTAATTTGGTTAGTTTGGAAAACAAGCAGTTGCTTTGAAATACAATGGTACAATCAGTCAACATCATTAATCCCTTCTAGGTCCTTGGACGCGTACCAAACTGAACGTACATAAGTGAACTTTATCAATAAAAAATAAAGGGAAAATAATTAATCCGCTTCTAAAAAATGTCTTATTGTTACTATTATAACACTATTTAATACTAAAACATCAGTGTAATGGGGGGAATATATATTGTATATTAATGAAGCACTGCACAAAATACTGTGCACTATTTGTTTTTCTATTCCATATTAAAAGCAATTTTTCAACGTGCTGTGTTTTCTCTGATCTTTGTTTAGTAATCGATGTCACCCCCTTTGCATTGGTAGCCAATTTAATATCATCTTTCCTTTTCACGACCGTAGACACCATCTCGGCATATGGCATGCAATGGTCAAGTCTCGGATAGGCATGCTATCTTTATAATTTGCAACAATATCTCTTTTGCTGATCCTAATAATTTTCTTCGTTGTTTGTTTTTACTGATTGCCTTTCCTAAAACTCATTGTTAATGAATTTATAAACTATTTACACGAAGAAACACAAAATCCCATGAAAAAAAGTTAAGTTATAGCTCGAGTTATTTAGTGAATAGTAGCAACAGGGGGTTGAAGCTCATGGGCAGAAGTAGTGATCAAGATCTTAATGTTGCTATGATAACAGTGGGAGGGAGAGAAATAAAATTCTATCTGAGGCTATCTAGGTTCTTAAACAATTACAATTAGAATACACGGACAGTTAATGTCCACGTATTCTAATTGAAGACTACTAGTAAGCTACATGTATAAAATGCGCTTTCCCACCCATGCATATTTTAGCATATGTTTAGTTGGGATAAATGTAATAAATGAAAAGTTTACTTAGCTCTGTGTTTGATCTTTGGGTTGAAAAATAGGTTAGAAATCTTTTATTTTTATATAAGGTTTTGTAATCAATATTTTAATCAAAGCTTATCCTTTTGGTTTCTAACTATTGCATTTATTGATTAAATATTATTATGTTTAAGCACTTCTTCCGACGATTTTCGATGTTAAATGTGCATATAATTCTAAAACTGCATTTATAAAATTTTTTACGTTAAACGAAAATGGAATTTTTCTAATCTTGATCATTGCGCCTCTGAAATTGTTCAAGAACTAAATTATTTAAAAGGAACTAAATTATTTAATTTATTATATTAAAATTTTAATTGCCTCTTTCTTTGTTCTACATGCATCTGTAATATTAATAAGCTACTTAAAATTGGATGAATTAAATTGTTTTCATAATAACAGCGAAAAACACTTGTATTAAAAACAAATTAAGAATTAACAACATCATTACAATAAATAATGCATATAGGTATTAAATACTTTTTGCGTAACAAATGCAAATTTTGACATAAAAATGAAATCCACGCAGCTTACGAATTGTACGATAAAACTGAACGGCACAAAATACATTATTATGGTGTTGTTGTTGTTGATTCCACATTCCTTAAGTTGACAAAAAAGTATTGAGCAAGGATAAATTTTATTCACTTCATATTTCCGCTACCATAAAGTCAGGTACAATTTTAGAAGATTTAACAGCTCATGATCTTGTTCCTCTTTCACACTCAAGACGGCAGAGCTCAGAGAAACATACTGATGGAATTAGGTCGTTGATACATATTAATTTGAATTGTTAAACATCTTTCGCTGAAAATCGAAACGGCAAAAATTTTATAGACTGACTAATGACAGTTCTTGAAACCATCAGAGAATAAAGATATCTAATTGAAAATTTGCCGCAAGTCGTCAAGTCAGAATTCAACGGAATTCATTCTTTCTTTGCCAGGATTCATTCATTCTCCTTTGTTTAAGCCGAAAATTTGATTTTTGCATTGATTGTGGATGAAAGAAGACATATCAGAGAACTAGGGCTGCGCTAATTGTTGAAACCTCGATCAAGGAAAAGCTGTTTGAAACTTCATGAGGCCAGAACTCAACTTCGAAACAACAGACTATGTCAACATGATTTCGTGGGAAAGTTGCAATATCTCTCCTCTTCCAGGAACACATGAGGACATCAAACATTAATTAAAGACTGGCACATCGCTGCAACTGGAATTTCAAAGTTTCTTTCCTCACACCAAGTCTGTAGAATGATGTGTCAAACTTGTGACCGAAGCATCTAAAATGGGAAGCAATACTGGTGCGAGAGACGAATTGATTAGGATGACTTTCCTGTCAAGATATTTTATGTAAGAAGTTTTCCCCAAAAAATTAACTTTAAGTGCAGTCTTTTCAATAAAAAAATTTTAAATGACAAATATATTCACTGGTTGTTTAAACTGGTTGCTTCAGACACTGCCAAATATTGAAGTTTAGTTTATTCTTATTTCTTATTCTGGTTAAGCCCCTGTAGAGTGTTTTCTGTAAGCCCGATGAGACCTGTAAATCGAACAACAGTCGTAAATCAAATACGAATAACAGTCGCACTCAAATATGACTGTTATTCGTATTTGAGTAACTAAAATACGAATAAACTAAAATTCCTTAAACGAAACTTAGCCGAAGCTAGACGCAATTATCCAACGTAGTTTGCTCTTAAATTAAACTAGCCAGCCATTGTCAATAGGCAAATGTAATACGGTCGAGTGTAACAGCTTAGTCGTATTTGAGTCAATAAACGGGTAATTTAACCCTTCTCGAGTCTTAGTCGTTTGAACTCTAAGATAAGTCGCTACATAGTTCAATAGGTTCCTCGACGTTCATCGTAGACCATCGTAGAACACTACAAAGTAAAAACTAAATTTTCCAGCTATCACAATGTTTTTGATCACATGTGATTAAAAAGAAAATTTTAGGGTTTTCTATCAGTCATGGATTTTAAATGGCGATTGTCAACGACGTATTTAAGTAAATTGAGTGTAATCGTTCTGGTACACATTCAATATGTCTGTGTTATCCATTACTATACTTGAGATTCTGCTAATAGTTTAATGTAGTTCTTGAACGGGTATCCCACAGCATCCCTTTTAGTCCAATATCGACTAAGACTAGTCAGATAACTATTTAAATACGCGTATTAAATGAAGAAATTATTTTTCTTTTTTAGTTTTATAAAATTTGCTTTTTAGTTTATTTAACTAAAATTTAGTATCTTACAAAAGTTATTTATTTTGTATTTTTTTTGTAGAGAAAAATAATTAAAAAAAAAAGAAAAAGGAAATCTCTTCTTCTGATTATCTCATCTTCTTTGAAACTCTTCCTTTCTATCCGGTAGCGTAAGATTATATTCAATTCATTAACTCTCTCAAAGAGATATTTATCTTCGTCCATAAGCAGATTTCTTGTCCTGGCAAAACAAAAGATATTAACATGAAGAAAACGTTTGTTTAAGTCTCGAGCTCAAATGATCCAGTGAAGTAAAATCACAGCTGTGCTCTGAACAGGTAATAATATTTTTGATACATTATATGTAATAAAATATAATGTAAATGGAACTTAACTTTATAAAATGTAACTTACCTGTTGAAACGTAAATTATATAATAGGTTTTATAGCTTAAAATGACTGTCGTTTAATAAACATTAAATGTTGAAAGTTTCATAACGATGTAAAAGTCCGCAGGTGCGTGGCTTAAACCACTCAAACATTAATTAATTGTTAATACTTTAAACGTTTTGAAATCTTGGTAATGAAAATTATTTATTTTTGCAGCGAGATATCTTAATAAAGCATGTTTTTCAATTTTTAAAATTATATTTTATTTTAGAATTTTTTAGTTAAAAAAAAAAAAAGTAAAAATAAAAATCTGAAAGGCTTCAGATAAATCTCAAAGGTTTCAGATTTTAAATTACTTCCAAAGGGGCGTTTTTTAACGTTTTGTGTGTTGCCTTTGTTTATTAAATAACACGTTCTTCGCACTTAAACCATAAAATTGAGTTCAACAGCAATATCGCAAAATAAAAAATTAGTCTATCTTTAGAATTTCCGATACACAGTTCCGCGGGCTTTAAATAAAAAGGTTTTTTTTCCCCCGTAGAGTGTTTTGCCATTGCTCGCTTTCAAATTGTTTGAGTTTGTTCATCAAAAATTCGTTAAAGTTTTACAAAATATGAAATAGATAATAAAACAAATTCCAAATGTGGCCCTCCAGGTGCGTATATTGGGGGGGGACGAACGTTATTCAAAATTGATGGCTCTAGGTACCGTTGTTTCATCACATTTGGAGAAATATAACTACATTTGTGCAGATTCTTCATTATTTAATTTCTTTAAATATAATACAATGCTACAATATTGTGTGGCAATAGTTTGAAAAGTGATTCAGACTTTTAATGCTTCCGACGGAAAATCGCAAAACGAAAACTATAGTCCTCTAGGAACAAAGTCCCTTTGGACTAAAAAAAACCAAAACATAAGATTGCAATGTTTGATATTTCCAAATCGGATTTTAAAAATTATGCAGAATAGCGTCTTAGCGACATCAAAATGGATTTCTTTTTTTCTCAATGAAGAGGGACACTTTACGGAGGACGGGGACGCCCGATGTACACCTTAGGTTGACAGGCATATGCCCCTCGCCCCCCCCATTGTCTGTTTTTATCAGCTCCACCCTAGCCGAGGGAGCGGACAAGACAGCACCAGTACGGTCCCTGCCGAGCCTGATGCCAACCTAGGTACAATACCCGGGTTCTAGTCCTGTGAAGAATAAGGTACAATAGTACCTGATATTTTGCCCCCGTGATTGAGACTGTCTAAGTACAGATCCTAGCCAGTACTTCGCAGTATTTACTGAAATTTACGCGGAGTGTATTTTTAACTTAAAAAATGAGTAATAGTAATTAAAATTTCATCCTCATTTTCCTGGCCAGGCAATAAGAAAAAAAAAAAAAAAAAAAAAAAAATATTTTCTTTTCTTTTCACTAGTCTTCGAAACTTATTTAAGGAGATCAACGTGAGCGAAGTCGCGGGTAAAAATTAGTTTATGATGAAATAATATCATAGTAAGTGCACATAGAAACACGGATGTAAGTTCAATCTTGTAATTTACATTTTTTTTTAACAAAATATACTTTATTCTCGTATGAGTAAATTTTTTTCCCCTCAAGATCTTTTCCTTATTAATATCAAGAAGAAATTCCTATCATCAGTTTTGCTTATTTTAAAAATGTTTAGAAGTTTATACCACATGGATATAAACTTAACCTTGATTTTTAACTTTTAAATACTTTTTTCGAGCCGTGTTCAGTTGCTTTCTCATAAACGAAATTTTTAGAGACCACCAAGGATTCCTTATGTTTCACATCGGAATCGAAACCTGATCTACACAAAAATTGCAAGATAAAAAAATGCATAAGAATTCACATAATTTAAACCCACTGCAATCGATGTTCCAACAAAACGACATTTTAAATTTATTACTTTATTCCCCACTCCAAATATTGCTTTTCCAGGTTAGTTTGAAAGTTCTTTCTATAAGCGTAAAAATATTTTGTTTAAAGTAAATTAAATGTTAACAAAAGACTCAAAGTAATGTGATAAAAATCTAATTTTGCTTTGGCTAGGATCATAACCAGAATTATCCAATTGTAATCTGAATTATACAGATTTAGAAAAGACGCAGGAATAGCTTATAGAACAATGATTGGCGTCTTAATTACTTTTAATTCATGATAATAGTATAATCTGCAATGTGCACAAATTGAGATTAGTAAAACATTTTCCAATCAAATTGTGAAGATATTGAATAAGGGCGTTGTTAATATTTTTTTATGCAACCAGGGAGTTTTCTAATCAGACTGTAAGGCTTATCTTATCTGGTTTATCCAGGTTTTATAATAGTTATTTTAAGTTTATGCACCTTTCCTATTTCTCCTAGCTTCAGCTTGCAATTTCCTACCAGAATGTATTTTCAGAAACGCGTTTAATGCAAATGAGTAAGAGTAATATTTAAGTCGATGCTTCACTGACTTCGTTAGAGAGCCAGAATTTCTGAATAGCGCGCGTCTGCCTTCGGGCTACGTCTCTCTCTAAAGCTACTATTACGCTCTGCCGTACTTCAGGCCCTTGATAGCTTCGCCTACTTAACTGAGATTTAGGGGCCAACTAGTTAGAATCCTGATAGCTTCCGCTATATCTTTTAGTTAAGCATTGATTAAATTTTAATTCTTATAAATTTGAGCTGAAGCCCAAGTGGAGGCTTTGCTGTACGCTCTGAGATAGGAACCGTCTGTGTTGATTCTTATTTAGAGAAATAAAGGGTAATTAACCTTTTTCGAGTTTTACGTCTCTGTTCTTACACTCAAGCGATTATTCGCTTATCGATGTACAAGGTTCCTCACACTAAACTGTAAAATAAAAGGGTGAAACCCCACAAGACTATACTGCTACACGGGCTTTGCTACCATTATTTCAATTTTTCCATGCTTGGAATGAGTCGTTGTGTTGCTTACTCATATTTATTCATACTGAATTGAGTAATCTTAAAAAAAAGTTGAAAAATTATCCATAGCGATCAATTTATTTTGTTTCTACGCATTTATAGCAGTTTCTGCGTATAGCAGCCATTCCAGAATGATTTATATCTGATTTCAACATTCTTCTTCTCAGCTTTTATCTCGCATTTAATCTTATGAAAGTTACGCCGCTCGAAATACCCTTGTAATTTCATTTTTCGATCGAAAAGCCAAAACAAGCCCAGTGGGAGAAGTCACAAGACACATGTTGACGTTACGTTGTTGTGACGTGTCTCACTTGTCACATGTCATTAGAACAAGTCCACAGAATTCATCGAGGCAAGGGCTGCAAAACTGCGCTGTCGTTGGCTAGAGCTTGAGCACTATACAAGTGTCAGTACGACTTTGCACAGTTTCGTCTCCAAATTTTAGGGAGAGCATCACAAGGAGACAAGTTCGAAGGTCTCCTATCCCTCTTACCCTACCACCAAGATCTCAAGAGGGTTTCGGCTCGCTGCACATTTAGAGCTTCCCATGCCACACAGAATTTATACATTTAAAAACGAGCATGTCTTCTCCAGGATTCGAATCCGGACCCTTCAGTACCGCAGTCAGCGTTGCTAACCCTTTAGCCAGGTATTATCCTAACGTAATATTACGAAGCAGTAACTTGTGAATGGGTAATGTCGTAAAATATCAGCAGTTTTAGACTCGTACGTTTGCAAAACACTCGAAAATCACAAACTATTAATTACACAAGACATTTGGTATTTTCTTTTGCCATGGCGAACCGGAGGAACTAAAATTTTAAGAAAATTTAACGGGTATGTTCAGTTTATTTCAGCAAATAATTTCCGACACTACAGAGATCTTTGAAACTCACATGAAGGAACTACGTTTAGCAGCGTAATATAAATGATTACGATTACTTTTTAAAAATTTAAGGCTAATTTTAGCTGCATATAGTCAGTTTATACAGTTTATAATTTTGAAAGCAAATAAGAATTAAGGTGTAGGTTTTAGTAAATATATTAGCAACAATGATTGCAGTTATGTGCAACCGAAACCTCTTCACTAGCTATGATTTTTTTTAAATATAAGTTTTCCCTAGATATAAATTTTCACGGGCCGCAAACTATGCCGTGAAATTAACAAAAGCAAGTTATGATAAAAACATAACAAATAAAAGTGCAATGCTGTTGAAAAGGAAAAAAGATTAAAACGTTAAAATAGTAAATGAAAATCAGTATAAAATCAATTAAAAGGGGTTTGTGAGTCCCATCCCCAAAAGAAAAGGTTCATTGGGTTTGGTTTATTTTGATTAGGGCACAGCACTCGACGGCTACCTGACTAAGGGAGGACTTTTTAAGAAAGACTGGCTGATTTAACGCGTTATAGGCAGGGAAAATCTACCCGTGTCTAGCGACTTTAACGGTCGGCCGCTGGTGGGCAGTAAAGGCTGTAGAAGTTTAGAACGTGTAAGTCAAAGTACAGACAGATGTTTGTGTTTTAAAATTGCTTGAATAAACATTCTCTGATAGATATCAAGATGAATGTGATCAACATTTTCTTCACTTCAACCAGTTTCAAAACTTTTCTAAAATTAGATCAAATCAAGTTACATAACATTTAAAACTGGCGAGCCCAATCAAGAGCATTCAACAGAACCATAAGTCACCCCTTTCAGCTATGCTGATATCCATTAAAATACTGAGAAATATACTTTTCCTGTGTAAAAAATTTATGGAATGAAATTGCTAAATAATTTCCCGAAATTTTCGATAACTGATTCTTTAATTGATTGATTTTTGCTGTTACAAGATCTATCAAATAATCGCAATATTAAAAGAAAAATTCCTACTGCTAAAATTTTATGTAAATCGCTAGATCTCACATTAGTTTTGACTGCTTCATGGCTATAAATTTTCGAGATTCTTTAAAATTTCGTTTTCATTCAAAGTGATAATTTTGTTCCATTAAAATATGAAATAAATAAAATTACATGAATAGAAATTTTCAACAACAATAATCAAATTAGGAAGAAGTTTCATTAAGGTAGATAAAACCTTAAGAATTATATCCTTTGTCCCAGTTTTCATCACAATGTGGCACGATGTTTCATTGATATGATAAAAATTTGATTTAAGAAATAAGCTTTTGCGAAATACCTCAAACGATACTGTGATAACAGAGTATTAAAGGACAGCAATCATACCTGGATTTCCAGAAAGTAATTCTATATGCTGGTTTGAAGACAATAACTCGAGTTTGAATAGACGTGAATATGAAAGCAAGTTTTATGACAAAATATTGCGAAAGACAGCAAAGAGAACCCTTCTGAATTCAAATAAACGTTCACGCTTAGAATTAAAGGAATCTGATGATATCTGGATGACGATTTCCCACAATTCCTTAATAACTTTACGTGCGCATGCTTAGAATTTGATTTCATTCCCGATCTTTTTCTATTGATAGAAGTACTTATATTTAAGCACAAAATTTGCAGCAGCATTTCTTTTCCGTCTGAAATGTGTTAATAATTTTAGTTGTAGTAAAACGTCTTGACTATTTCTTTTTCATATATTATTTAATTAAGGTTATACCGCATTGTCTGTACTTTGTAAATACTTAAATGCTTATTTGCTGAATACTTCTTTATCATTTGAGGGAATTTTTATAATTTATAATTTAATTTATAGAATTTTTATTTGATCAAAGTTTCATAAATATAAAAAAATATATATTATTTTTAAAATCAAAATCAAATTTAGGCTTCTGTGTTATTTTAACGCACTTTCATCTGCTTGTAAGAAAAATCAAGGATTTATATTGCATTAGTATTTTTAGTTATAAATGGCCTTCAAATTTTTCAGATGTTAAGTTGGTAAGGCTTTCACAAATTCGAAAGGGAGTCATCTTCGCTCTAGCAACAAGCTCCTTCAAACAGTGTAGCTCTTTAAATTCGGCCAGCACGCGTATACGGCCCATGTTGTCGTTGCTGTTCTCACCGAAATCGGTAAAACATGTACGTCCTAGAATGATGAAAACTGGAAATCTTATACATATTAAAGATCTTAAATTTATAAATGAAGGAAAAAAAAACAAAATTCTGAGCGCATCTCTGCTATGTAGTATCAAAACATTTGTACTGTGAAAGGATGGCCTCCAAAATGTCCACTGGAAATCAATTCTGTTTTTTGGAAAACAGTGCCGTCACTGAAAGACTGTCTAAATTTCCAAGAGACAGAACTGTTCAAAGAACTGTACGTTTTTTTAGGGAGGGTAATATTTCGTTGATTTTATTAGCTCTTGTAATTTGTTTAGGTAAAAATCTTTCCCCCTTAAGAGATCAATTTGCTTACACCTCCAATCTTCAGGCTGAAACAATATTTAGTTCTTCGAACTCTTCTGGACTGTGAAAAATTTCCTCATCTAAGCTGCATTCCTGATTCCTCCCCCCTCAAATTTTCAAAAATTTCACTTTCTAGCTTATTCATTCTTGTAGTTTTATTACTCTTGTCTCATACTGCTTGCCCTTCGAATTTTAAGATGTATTGAAATAGAAAGAAAACGCTGATTCTCAATGCAATGTACTGACAGATCTCAATGAAATGAACTGACTTATAGTTTTAATTTGACAATGGATAAAGTTACGAAATAATAGATTTTATATGATTTGAATATGTTCCTTTAACTAGTCATACATCACACTTTTGCTAATATGAGTCAACCACCCAAGCATATGAACGATTTATCTGTAAGCTACTTCATAGCCATATCATATTTGCTCTGTGGATTAGCCATATCACAGGAAGGGATAATTTTTTTCTTCTAAGTCTTTAAAGAAAAACGAAATCAGACACTCACAGCTGGCCATGACACGTTAGCAAATTCAAGCATGCTCTTCGAACATGATTTAAGAAACATGATTCAAACATAATTCAAGAAGAGCTAGAAGCCGCCAAAGATTTAGTACTATTTATTGTTGAGGGAAAATAAGATATTGGGCATTCCTTGTTTCGCTCGACTTAACAACACCACGAGTTCAACCCAACCGCTGAGCTAGATCCAGGGATTCAGCCTTCTCCTCGCACTTTGCAGATGGCTGGCGCCACCGCT
>KK118538.1:390787-404259 GCA_000611955.2 Stegodyphus mimosarum
AGAAACCTCTCGGTGTGTGAGAGCTTAGCCTCAGATCACGGTCACGCCGCTCAACGTTCGCCTGACCAGCTAGCAGTTTAAATTTATAAGCCATAGTGCTTACTACGTGATTGCATTGTAAAACAAATTAAAGTGCGTTAGTATTTAGTATATCTTGTTACGCACCCTTTTCGGTAGAGGCCAATCTCCGCGAATCGCTCTGCGAAGCAAAGTTTGAATTAAGTTCTATTTAAATTTATTTAAGTTTATTTTATTGTTAAGTTTGACCCAAGAGCGGTCTTTTACGTTCTGTATCTCTCCCGAGTTGGGAAGTTTGTATTTAATAGTGATAAATAATTTTAATAAAAGAGGATTTCAAATCCCTTCACGTGCAGTTATTATCCAGCCCAGCAGTTACATCAGAACATAGCGTACCTTCCGCTCCCTGTGCCAGTTCAGGACTGAAAACTTTAGGTTAAGAACCCTTTACAGAATTTACCATATTCTCAAAGAATACACACAGAATACTAAGTCCTGATAGACTGAACGGTAAGAATCAGTCAATAAATAATTTCTGTGAGGCTGCTTGCTTTCGCAAAAAACTGAGCCTTGGATTTAATTTAAAGGAAATGATAAGAATATTATATTATTAATTTAATATAAGAAGAAAATAAAACTTCGAATACGGTAATATTACAAACTATTTATTATCAGCTATAATCATCTTTATGGAGTGAGGAGTTAATTTTAAAATGTATTAATGATTTGATCAAGATTTGTAATTTGTGCATGAATATGTTAGTCCGCAAAAAACTGAACGCATGAAAAATGAGCTGGCACTTAATATATGTGTACAGCTGCAAACTTGTTGGGCTTAACATGATACATTGTGCCTAAAATTCAAATTCAAATTATCAATAATTTCTGTTTACTTGGCTTCACGTGTGGCCGAGTGCTTAATACAGGTGAATATTGTCAGTTCTACATAACTTCCAATTCAGGCGAACAGGCTGATTGTATGGCTAGGCTTCGTGATTTTCTCCATGTGTAACCACAAGACCATCCAGCTTTCTTAAGAAAATTCCACTCTTAAGGCATACTTTTTCTTAGACTTATAACTCGCCACAATTCAATTACATAACCTTTCTTATTTACTTATGTTAGTGTAAAATAATTTTTACTTACACTTGTATTACGGCAAATATAATGCAACTGTGGTTGTTTTCGTGTTCGCCATCATACGATGCTAATGCATGAAGTAGAGCTAAAATGCATTTCGCTTCTTGCCTGGTGGTCCATTGACTACCAAGAATATTTGTCCTAATAGTGAAAAAAATCTTCTGACTGACAAAATGGCTTCCAGTCAGTTTAAGTCATGAGCAATGGGGAATTTTTTTTTCGCTTCACATCATTGATTCGCATGTTTGCACGTGGCGAAATAGAAATGATCCGCTTGAAATGTCGCTTAGGATGAGTATTAACCGTCGCTGAGGACGTTCGGAGCGTTGTACAAAAAAGATCACAGTGAAGCAAGACCTCAGTTGTGAAAGTATATCATCGTTATTATCTGCCATTTGACTGTGATAAGGATGTTCAAACTTTACTGCTTATCTTGTTATCCAACATAGTAATGCACTACTATAATATCATTTTTAATATCATATAGTGCAATGCTTCACATTATCCATATAACTTTAATAAAATATAGTTATTAAACTGGCAGTCACTGTCCATCCTGTTCATCTGACCTTTGCCCTGCCGAGCGGTGTCCATCGAAAATATTGTCAGAAAAAAACGCAAGGCGAAAACATCATCGCACAAAACATCTTGGGAAAACTAAAGCAAAGAAAAAAACATGGCAGTTCTAAAATATGGTCGTCTAAAATAAAGTGGTTCGAACTGTCCC
Organism: Stegodyphus mimosarum; assembly: GCA_000611955.2. Classification (NCBI taxonomy): domain Eukaryota; kingdom Metazoa; phylum Arthropoda; class Arachnida; order Araneae; family Eresidae; genus Stegodyphus; species Stegodyphus mimosarum. The sequence continues at coordinate 392,673 of KK118538.1, forward strand.
AGTTTTAAAACATCGTCGTAAAAATATTGTGGGAAAATAAACCACCTACAATTCATGGTATGACGGTAAAATTGCAGACATGTTTTTTCTAGGCTTTAAAATTTGCAAATGCATATTCCCATAATGAATTTTAAGCGCAAGTAAGGATAGGCATATTTTTATCTCTACATTTCATATTTTTGGATTAATTAATAATATTCTTGCTAAAAATGATAGAAGGAAACAAACATTCCACATCCTTATTCGAAAAGTGACGTTTATAATGGAAGAGAACAACAGCGACTTTTCTCCATTCTGCGCGAACTTGGAGTGTGGATGGACGATAGCGTCCAGCCGATATGCCGAATTCTTTGCCATATAGAGAGGACATGAATTGAATTGATACGATTAAATGTCAAAATGTGATGGAAGATATTGATAACATGCAATCGTAGTGCGCTGGATTGGAAATTTCGATTAAATCCACGAAAAACATAAGATTCCTGGTAAGCCAAGCATGACCGTCGATCAGCTGATGGTGACATTAAAGGCAACAAAAGGAGATCTACACTTCTCAAGGGGTGAGTACCACACTTTCATTATTCGTGCAAGCTTTGAAATATAAAATGTAAAAATGTTAATGCAGCTGAACCTGTATATAAACATGATGGATTTATACAGCATATTGAAACGGCAAAAGCACGTAAGCATAAAAACGGTATAAAAGCATCGATGTTTGAAATAAATTCAATACTTTAAACATTGAAATTCTGATAATATTCCCCAGACTGAGCAGGAACACGGCTCAATCATTCAGCATTCCACCCAATTTGATCAAGTCAGCTGAAAACTGTCCATGGGCAGATTATTTAGAATTAACTAAATTGACCGATCCTAAATTTCTTGGCCGCCTTAATGGTAAATTTATTAAAATACTTTCTAATTAGAATGTTGACCACAGAAAACAAGAGTTTATTCAGTGCTCAACAAATTAAACGCTATATTATTAATCCCAGATTTAAACGCCCCATTAAAGTTCTGTTAAGGAACTTCCAGTTCGTACTAACTGTAATAAAATTATGTTAACAATCAAAAAAAGAAGTTTCTTCATGCACATAATGATTCAGCTACCAGAACACGGACACGAGCACCTATGCCGCTTTTCCCACTCCAGATTCTGCCAAAGTACAATGTGGAGAAAATCTGTGAATTAAAAGATCTTCTTTTCTCCATCGAAATAGAGAAATTCGTCTCGAAAAATCAGGTTCCTCGCTAACACAACTGATTAATCTGAACACTGCCACCTAAATCCTTGATGTGGGAAGTGCTCGCTAGGATACTGAACTAAAGTTTCCCCGCAAGTGGGAAAACTGAAATACCTACTTCCTGTAACTATGCAGAAAATACATCCCGCATCCTATTGTGGGTATTCTCTAGCTGTTTCTGAAACCAACTGTAATTTATTTAATATTGTGACACTATTAAAACATAAAATTCCTAGTGTACCTAATGCAAATTCCAGTAAACTCAACAATATAGTTAATTTAGAGAACAGAGATTGGGTCCGTACGTTAATTATCGTTAGGAAACAGAGATTGGGTGCGTACCAATCTCTGTTTCCTAACGATAAACTGAATATTATTTTATGTGTCATAAATAAGTATATATCTGATTTTAAAAACTGTCCTTCTAATATTGACAAATTCCATGTATATTTGCAAATGGCAGCTGAATTTAACGACATTTGAACACTAAATAATGTCTGAACCCCTCAATAACTACTTCGAACCCACGTAGTCTATACCAAAATGCACGTAGTCTACCAAAAACGCACGTAGTCTATACCAAAAATAAAACTAATGAACTAAGGGATTTTGTTGATAAATTCAACACTGATGTATCATTATTACAAGAAGACATACTTGTTCCAAGCAGGACTATTTGCATATGTAGCTTCGAGCTTTACAGAATGGATCGACTCAAAAGGAATCATCATTATTGTGAAGTAGTTATAATTTTAATTAAACGCTACCTTCCTCATTATTACACAACAATCCCACAGCTTTTTGCCACTAAAACCACAGCTAACAACACTATCACACACACAGCTCGACTAGTCACTTTAGTCTCAATCTTGGGTCTACCATACCGTAGATCCACGCTAGATATTAATCAAGATGTACAGCCAATATTTAATCAACAGCATTATCATAGGTAGAAACTTTAATGCACATTATCGAGCCTGGAACTGTAAAAATAGCGACCTTTATGAATGTACTATGAATATTTCAGCTTTTAAGGCAACCTTATAATTGTAGCTCCAAATGAACCAATACTCCGTGGTCGAAAGTCGGCTAGTACTATTGATTTCTTCCTCATCAGAAATGACAGCTATCCTTCCTATATTGCAAGTATCAACGAATTATCGTCCGGTAATAACCCTGTGATCATAAATATTATAAGTCGCCATAGCACACCAGACAAACAGCTCTTAAATTAACTGGCGTAATTTCACCAAAGCTCTAAGCAACCCGCAGTGCATTAAACCCAAAGCACGAATTGAGAATGAGTTAGATATTTTAGTTATTAAACTTCAATGAAAAGCTCCACACTTACCTTAAAATTAACTGCGCCGAAATTCCACTCAGCGAAAGGTGGAAGAATTCAACAATTAAAAACCTGATAAGACGTCCAAATGCTGCATGTCACGCCTAGCAAAGCATGAGATGTCCTGAGAATAAAACCATCATGAACATATTGCACAACGAACTCAGAGCTTTTACCAAAACACACACATGGAATAACTCGATAAATTATACTTGAAAGCACTATCTCAAGATGATAATTGTATCTGGGAAGCGACTTCCGAGTTTAAGAGACGCTATGCAAATATTTCGTTTCTTAACGGCCAAAACGGCATCTCTTACTCCAAAACTGAGAAAGCTAGCTACTAGCTGATAATTATCCTACTCGGTTTACCATAAACAGCATACCTGATACTGAGATAAAACAAATGGTTTCCTCCTCAATACTTTACAAACATTGCGTAACCAAACCCTCAGACAAAAGAACCCCAGTCAAGCCATCGGAAGTAATTAGATATATCTAAAAAAGGACAATTGGGAAAAGCCTTGGAATCGACAGAACGATAAACAGGATGATTAATAGCAAGGGTATTAATCATCCTGTTATCATTGGTAGAAATTTATATATCATAGGTAAAACCTTTATAAATTAACAGGTGTCATTAATCTAATCCTTCAAAAATATTACTTTACTCTGAAAAAGGGGTGTAATTTCACAGATATTGAAGCTTGGTAAGGCAACAGTCGAGCTCACTTCGTATCAACCAATCAGTTTGTTTCGTGGCCTAAGCAAGATTGCAGAGGCTGTGATACATTTAAGCATTCTGGACTTCATGAGTGGCACGGGTTCTGAACTCGGAATACTACTGCACAACAGCTTTTTCGAGTTGTTAAAACATCTCTCAAGTAATATTAAATCAAGAATAAATTGGAGGATTATTGCTTGGCTTCTCAAAAGCCTTCGATCGTGCCTGGCTGGAGAAATCTTACATCATACGCATAATCAATTATCTCCCCAATAGACAGTTTGTCACTCGCTTAAAAAATACATATGCCCCTAAGTCGGCAAACATATACTGGCATGCCACATAGGTTAATAATTTGTCCAATATTATTTTTAATTCATGTGAAGGATACAACATGCCCTAACATCATAACAGTTGCATTGCACACAGATAATACGTGATCTTTGTAGAAAAGCAACTTTGTTTTCAGTTATTCATACACTCCAAAACCGCTGAAATCCTGGCTTCGGGAATAGAAGATTGCAATCAGCGTGGACAAGTCAGTAGTTGTTACGTTTATGAAAAGAAGAAATATTCTGATCAACTTCAGCTTTAGCGATACCATTATCCTGTGGGACAAGCAAGTCACTTAGCTTGGAGTTATTTTAGATCAAGAATTAACATGGATGACCCATATTTTACACTTAAATTCTCACTTCTGGAGATGTTAAGCAGTACTTCACCATTTAATTCGCTGAAAGACAGTTTTTTCTTTACCGAACAATACTCGCACTCATCTATAAGATCATGCTGCGTTTTACACCACTCCTGCCCATCCCGTCTGGGATCTGAATACCAATATGAACAAAATACCAATATACCAAAATACCTCAATACCAATATGAACAAAATTCAAGTCATTCAAAATATAAGTTTCCGCCAAATCCCAGACTACATGATTCTATAGAAATGCCAGTATTTATGAAGAGCATAATATCAAATTAATCGCAACTTACATGATAAAACTTGCAAGAAATTTTATAACAAGATAAACCTTCTCAAAAAACTAATAGTTTCGTTACAACGTTAGATTATGATTCAAATGATAGATTTATGACAAAGCTTGATGCAGTTTTAAAGAACGTAAGGTAAGTTATGTCTTATTCTAACTGTTAGCTCCCCATTTTTAGTCTTCCCTTTTCAAGAATTATGTATGCTAATGAAAAGAGCCTCATCCCACGTTGTTCATGATCGATCAATATTTATTTGCAATTATTTGTATTTAGCAAACCTTAGTGTTTTGTATTCCACTGTGCCTTTAATTTTAGTAGTACATGCTTTTAAACTGCGAAGTTTTTGAACTGCTTTATTTTCGACGACGATATTTTGAACTACGATGTTTTCTCTTTGCTTTCTTTTCTCCCGCGATGTTTTGTACCACGATCTTTTTGCCTTGAGTTGTTTTTTCCGCCACGTTTTCGTTCGCGATGGTTTCGGCGAGCACCGTTATAATCCTCTACGGCCATAGTTGAACCTTCTTAGTTCACGCTTTTCTATTGAAAATTAATATGACTTAAGACTTCATTGTAATCAGTCTACGAATATTGCTTATCATTTCATGACTACCGCTTATCTTCCAATTCTGAAAATTGCTATGTTCACGATCTATGTTACATTTATGACATGGAAAATCTAAAGATGTTACAGTGGGATATGTCACAGGAGCTCACGCTTTGTGGCCAACAGCCACATAATGAGAGAAAATGTGAGCAAAAGCAGTCTAATTAATAACCTTAGTAGCCAAGCCCACTGCTTTACTGCTTACTTACATCATTTTCCTTCTCAGTTTCCGTGTAGAACGTGCTCTGTTTGCATTTGTTTGTTTAGTTATAAAGTATGTACTGGTATTTCTAAAGTATGCATGGCTAATTATGACATTCAGTCTTTTAACCTGGCACGTTTTTGTTAAAAATTGTTATACATATACGTTTTAGCGGCAATTACACTCGTGGTGCAAAATTAAGAGATATTGGTAGACTATGTCGTGTTTCTGAGAAACTACTAGACGATATTTAATGAAATCTGGTATGAACGTACAATTATAACAGAGAAAGTGATGTACCATTCAAAAATCATTTTATGTGACTATTACTATCACTAAAGCTTATAGTGCAATGATGCCCAAATTCCACGTTGTAATGTCGAATTGAAAATGAGTCTAATATAGGCTACGGTTCCCTCTCGTAGTTAGACAGGTAGATCGGCATGACAGCATACTGGACAGAAGGCAATTGAGGAGTCCCTGTGGCAGTCTATCCCACTTCTGCAGTAAGGCAGTTTGCAACTCAGGCATGATTCTTCGAGGAAGATGGTGAGATAAAATTGACTTGGAATAGACATGCTTCTATAAAGTCAGGAAATCTGGCTGCCCACCCAACCCATGCGGCGTAGATCCTCACTTTTCAGATAATTGTCAACCAGCTGAGCATTGTGTGTACGAGCGGTATCGTCCATTAACAGTAGCTCAGGATCAACTGCGCAGCTGAAAAGTAGAACATAGTGATCTAAGATCTCCTCTGAATATCTCATAGCTGCCAGGGAGCTTTTATGAAGCACATGTAGGGCGTGTCCATTATATCTTTACTACTGTAATGATCCTTTTTTTCTGACGAGGGAGGAAAAATATCGTTTTTCTAGGCCCTTTCCAATTACAGGAATGTAGAGAAATAATTTTGTGATGACGCTTAAAAATTTAATTTTAATAATGCATTTGAGGGAAGATGAATTTTAATAATGCGGGCTGAATCTGGACTTATCTCTAAAACGCACGATGCTCCGCTGAAGTCTGGTCCAAGGTGCATGTCGTCTGCACCATGCTAAACACGTTGTTGTGGGCGCTGTACAGACAGGGACACAAACAGCGTGTCTTCTGGCAGACAGCCCTGTCTCATGAAACTCGGGCTCCATTTGCAGCATAAAGCTCATATGGGAGCGTGAAGTTGTAGCAATCGCTGAGAGTGTTAAAGAACGATTAGCATTCGTCATTGTGGATCTTGGTCTACCTGTCCAGGTCTTCTCAGAATGGATACCGTATTCTGAACCTATTTTCACAAACTGCAGACCACAATGGGTATTATGCTGTACTCTGTAGCCAGCTGCGCTTGTGATTGGCGTACCTCCAATCTATCACCAGTTCTTCATCTCATTTCGCCATACATGACTTTGTGGCTACTTCATTTTACCTGATACCTTTTAAAATTTATCGAAATCTTGCGACAAACAGGGCGAATGTCGTGAAGGATTACGACACACAAATGGGCGAAGACTCATCGTACATTTATATCTCCTCAACAAGCACAACTCCGCAAACACGCCACGTGTACGCTGACGAATTCGGCTATAGCAATTTTTCGGCAGCATAATTGGTTCAACACCTTTCTTTACTATGAACAATTTGCAATTAGAATGGAAAAGAATTTCTTATTTTAGTGCACATAATGGAAACCGTAATCTTAGAATAAGGCATCCCTTATGTACAAACAGTTTTACATTAAATGAAATGCCGCTATATCTAATTACAGTACTCATGTTGTACATATTACAGCAAAATATATTTTAGAATTGAATGCGGACACAGAAAATATTGTTCTAAAAATCTTTGGCCATTTTTCAATGTCAGCAAAGAGACGTGAAATTTTTGAAGCATTTCATTTATTTATACAAACAGAATTCTGTGAAATTCTTAGACATGTGCATTATACACATGTCTGAGATGTCATACTAGATGGCTTTCTTTGAAGCCTTGCACTAGAAGAACTTTAATTTCAAGTTCTTATTTTTTAAGCAGACCGAATGATTGTACCAAACATTTGTACAGTTACTCAAACTGGTTTTAAATGATGATGGGTTTATAGAAATTACACTGATTACTGAAATATCGATGTATTTATTAGTTAGTAAAGAACTAGAAGAGAGTGAAATACACGAAGAAGATATTTTCAGGGCTTTGATAATTTAAAAGCAAATTTAAATTCCGATATGATGAGGAATTTTTTAGCTCTTACGTTCTCAATATTAAAAAAAAGATAATGAAGAATCTGAAATAATTACGATCATTTTCTAAAGTAATTGTTTATTTTATATTACAAAAGACGAATGCGTGCTGTGGACCCAAAGCTGATTAGCTGATTAATATTCACGTTTACAGAGTGTTAAATGTTGCCACACTTCTTTATATTCGTTAACTATTTATATTTAGCAGGTAAATTGATGAGAGTATCCGAATGATTTGCTGCTACTATCTACAGCTGCGAAAAATGTTGCTGTTTGGAATTCTAAAAAAATGGCTGTAAAATTTTCTTTAATTTTTTGATCTTCTGGTATATGTTTAATCATTACTAAATTATTAACTAGTAAATTATTGTATGAATTGTTAAAACAGAAAATATTAATTTAATATCTGAAAATATTAAAAAATATCAAAATGTTTAGTTTAATTATTCTTTGTTTTGAAGCTGCGGATGGCGACTATTTGTAAAGGAATTTAAAGGAGAATTCTAAATTTTAAATCTTTTATTTTGGAAAATAGCTAAGACTTATTGCATATTAAAAATTGGGAGTTTTAAAATTCCAATAAGACATGTTACAAGCCTTATTACTATGATTCAATTTTATGATTTTTCAGTGTTGGATACTAAGAAAAAATTTCATTTCAGCTGATTGTTGCGTGTCACTAACTTATTTAAAGAGCTAAATAGCAATAGTTGAAGTTTTCTTGCTTAGTTAGCAACATTTATGAGCAACCTGATACAATAATAAAACAGATTATTAGAGCATTACAACTTTTAAAATCCACATAATTTAAGTCTATTTTGATAAAAGTTATTATTATAGTCATTATTATTATTATTATTATTATTATTATTATTATTATTGTAGCAGTCTCACGGTACCCGCCGAAATCCCCCATTTCTGAAAAATACCCTTCTAGTAAAAAAGTTTGCCGACCGCTGTGAATTATATTTATACTCAATATGACTGATTAAAATTAATAAATGATTTTTATTTTACCTTTCTTTTCATCAGAACAAGCTGTAAAATGAACGTTTTAGTACAAGGGTTTAATGAAGAAAAAAACAGAAACATTTTCCTCCTTTTATTCAATCTGCATGTTTGCAGTTACAAAAATTTTGTTTAGCAGTAATATTTTAAATAAACATATCTAAACACGAAAAAAATTATTTTTAAACATTAATGTTTCTGAAGTAATTAAAAAAAGGGTAGAGCAAGTGAAATGCTTAAAAATCTAATAAATTTAATTTAAGAGATTTTGAATATTTCTTTCTTTTTTTATTTTCTTTCGATACAGGATCTTAATTCGAAGCGTGCTTTATTCTCTTGGATTTAAGATGCCAGTGCAATGACTTCTTCTGCAAAAGGTTTCTGGAACGATGAAAAAAATATGTTAAAAAATTATATTAACACACTTTTCAGCAATTATAAACGCAATAGAATGTAAAAAAATGTTTTAGAAAAACTTCCATAGGTATGTTTTAAAAAAACCAACTGAATTCAAATTTTTTTCACACTTTCACAAGGAAGAACAGTATTTATGTATCAGAGGCGTTTAAAGCAGTACCTTATAAGGTGTTTTTAAAAAAATTACTGACGAAACAGACTTAAGGATAACGACTTTAATACATAAACATGGACGAAGGACCGCATAACTATGAACAAACTAAATTTATATTAATACACTACTATATTTTTCCGTCAGTAACCATACATTACATTCATAAAACGTGCATTATATAAAAATATTAAAAAGTATAATAGTAGCTGTATAGCAGGTGTTCTGCTGCACTAGCAGCTTGAGGCAGCGGTCATGGTCTGTGATGTCAGTGGAAGAGGCGGGTCTCGAGGAGTGGCGTACTTTGGACCTTTCTACAAGATGAATAGAATTGAGTTCTACTCTTCGGAATTAGATTTATACACGACAACGTCAAAAGATATTTTTCGCCTAATGGCAACAGCCATTGTGGTAAAAGCTACGGTGGGCTGCCACGATGACGCGACAATGCTATCTCTTATCTGTTGGAAAGTAAAAAAATCTTCGACAAAATTTCACGTTTTCATGGACGGCTCTTATGAGAGTGTCATCTGTCGAAGACTTTTAAAATTACTTTACCTTTTATTCTCCATACTTTCCTATGTACCCTTAATTTTAATTTATTTCTTATGTATTCATTATATAATGAGATTTCTTGTAACCGAAACACTTTACTTTATTTATCTTACTAATTTTTCTAAATTTTGCACACCTCGTATTGAACGGCTACTTCTTTACACTATTCAATATTTTTAAGATCAGTATTTTGTTTTAAGGCTGCTAATTACCAAGTATTGAATCGCTCCTGTCATTATTCCATAGCTATATTTTAATTTACTAGCTGTAAAGTTTTTCATTCTGTAACAGTCTTATAATTATTCATTCTAATATTCTAAATTTTCATTCTAATATTCTAACATTTAATTACTAGAGATTCACATAATTTTAACATTTTATAAAGGTTTCCAGCGTATTCAGATGTTTGCTTAAAATTTTTAATAACATTCATATTTGAAAGTATGCTTTTAAGATCTTTGATGCTGGTAATGTTCAGTTTGAGTCTCCATTACTTTTAGGCCAGCTTGATACATTCTGAATTTTTAGAATGAAGCCTCAACCTTTTGTCCGTAATTTTAGAATCACACTGAATGTTTCATACACAAATTTTACTTATTACTTTGTCAGGACTGAGTGTTCGGTGCATACTCTTGGCGAACATATTCGTGAGTTAGTTGAAGTCCTGATCTTGAACAGGGAGCTGAATGCAGCTACGTTCTGTGGTAGAATACTCAGATTAAGTTGGACAATAACTGCACTTGAAAGGGATTTAAAATCCTCTTTTATTAAATCAATATTATTTACAACCACTTCCCAACTCGGGAGGGATACAGAAAGTAGAGACCGCACTTGGATCTAAAATGAACAATCCAATAAATTTAAATTAAAACTAATTAGAAATTAAATAGTCGTTGCTCACAGAGCTATAACGCGAGGTTGGCCTCTAACTAAATGGTGGGTAGCAAGATTTACTAATACCAGCGCACTTGGATTTATTTCAATAAGCAATCACGTAGCAAGCACTATGGCTTAGAATTTAACTGCTAGCTGCTCAGGCGAACATCGAATAGAATAACCGTGGTCTGAGACTAAAAGCTCTCTCACACTGAAAGGTTTCTACCTTTCGTTTAAATAGAACTTGGCTGCACTTCAAATTAGCATAAAGCTGAAACGCGCGCTTATTCTAACGGGAAGTTGAAATGAGAAGGGATAGAAAGAGTAAAATTAAAATAAAACTTTGTTAGTTTACCTACACTAAAACCTTACAACTTGTACCATATAAAACCTCTTAATTCAGTATTTTCTGCTAATTTATTGCATTTATATGGTTATTTTTTAAAATTTTATATGCATCGGTTATGTGTATTTTACATAATTACTTTTCTCCTTCGCTAATTACGGCTATATCTACTTTCCAGGAAGCAAAACTATCAAGTATTTACATCGCATGTGCAAAGAAATTCTTAAAATCAACATTTTCAGTATGAAGCAGAGGTGAATTACTACCGTTCACTTATTTCAGTCAGTGGGCCATCTTCAAACTTCATTTTAATACTTTACTTTTAACTCTACCATATCATCCATTTTAACATTTTCAGTTAATTTCATTTTTAATTTTAATGCGTAATCTTAGTCTTATTATTAGTCCAATATCAACCTAAGTCATTAGTCCCTTAGGATTTATTTCATGATTTTTCATAGTACGAATTTAAAAAATGAAAAAGCGAGTATTTTATTATTAGTCATCAAAAAAAAAATTCTAAAAATTTTGATAAAAAAAAATAACGTGCTTTCACAACACGACTCCCATCCTTTCGTCCAAGCAAATTTTAAGGCACAGATTTACTATAAGAATCATTTATCACGCGTTACGACACTTCTGCTAAAAAATAAGCAACAAAATGAAAACTCGGAATAAAACAAGACTATTTAAAGGATATTCGTGATACTGATCCAAGAGGTTGATATAGCATTACTAGACCACAGAACAAACAATACAGAAAAGACATACAAAAACTCATGTATTAGGACCATCACATCGCGAAAGATTGAATAGGTCGGAAGAATGTATAATGTCTGTGTGGCTTGGGGGCACTGAAATTACACGGAGAGCCAAAAGTTTTCTCGGGCGT
>KK118539.1:5228-68288 GCA_000611955.2 Stegodyphus mimosarum
TTTTTTTTTCGACGCAGCTTTCTCTTCAAAAATCGTCTGCGTTGTATGGGAAGTATAAAGCAATTTTAATTACAATTCTAAATAAATAACCAAATAAAAATGGAATCCGTAACAATATTATTATTATTATTATTAATGCTTAATTTTGTCATTTGTTATTCCATTTCCCAGTTTCGATGTAGTTATTATTAGTATTGTAATTAGGTTAATTACTGTTTTGTCTTTTTGTATTTCTGTTTTTCACTTCCATGCTCCAATCTCATGCTCAATGTAACAAACAACATAAAAAAAAATAAAGAGAGAAGAAAAGAAAATCTGAAAGGTTTCAGATTTTAAATGACGTCCAAAGGAGCGTTTTATTTTTTTTTAACGTTTCGTGTGTTACCTTTATTTATCATGTTCTTCGCCCTTACACCATAAAATTCAGTTCAAGAGCAATATCGCAAAATAATTTAAAAATGAGGATGTCTTTAGAATTTCCGATACACAGTCTCACGCACTGGAAATAAAAATGCTTTTTCTGTACAGCGTTACCATGGCTCGCTTTGAAATTCTTGAGTCTGTTAATCAGAATTTCCTTAAAGCTTTACAAAATATGAAATCGATAATAAAACAAATTCCAAATTTCAAATTTGGGGTTCCAGGTGCCCATATTCGCAGTAGGATTACGTCATTCAAAACTGGATGGCTTTAGGGACCGTTGTTTTATCACTATGCCAGAAACATACATACATTTATGCATATTCTTCATATTTAATTTCTTCAAATATAATACAGGGCGATAATATTTGGTGGCAACAATTTGAAAAGTGAAACACATATTCGACGAGAAGACAGAGAACGAAAACAGTAGTCCTTCAAGGGCAAAGCCCCTTTAGACTAACAAGATTTAAAAAAAAAAAGAGCTCACAGGGCCGACTAATAGGCTGGCTAGATATATACATACATTTATTTACATATGTTTACGATTGGTGCTGCCGCTTTGAGTTATGAGACATACATAGATACGCACGTACGTAACTGATGTCACGAGAAACAACAAATCCCTCCTGAATCCATTTTAAATCCATTTTGCAATCCGTTTTAGAAAAAAACAGTCCTTTATTTTTGTCCGTATGTACAGATATCAAGCAAAAACATCATTCAAATGGATTCGGAAGCGGTCAAAATGGATATTATCATTGAAATATGATACTCAAAATTTTTTGCGATTACAATACTTCCTTTATTTCGTTACAAGGAAATAAAAAGTCCCCTTCTCTCAAAGGAAAATATAATACTGATATAGTGCTGATCTGAAATTATTAGTTTCTGGCAGTAAATAAACTTGTTTGCTGTGAGGCTTCAATAGTGAATTATTAATGAATTATAACAGAAACATGTGCATCTACCGAAGAATATAATCCTATCATTTCTCGCAGCTTTACTTTAGAAATTAAAAAGTGACACATGAATTTGTTGAGGTAAAAAGACAGATCAGAAAAGGGAGCTTAAAGAAAAAATATTTCGCTCCAAACTTTTATTTGACAATGAAACAGTGAACGTTTAAGTCATTAGATGATCAACAGGAACAGAAATCTTTTTGGTGTATCTATATTTTTTTCAATTATTTATTGCAATTTAATTTTTTTTAAAATTTCTACCGGGCAGAGGTCGATCCTTCTTACAATAAGGACAATTTGTAGTAGTTTCTAAAACCAACCGATGTGACTTTAGTACTTATCTTTCGTTTGTTGAAATTGGTTTTACTGTTGTGAAGCGTTCTAGCAGGTTCCTTTAGAAACGCAAATAATTCGTTTAATGTTCCTAGTTGATCGCCTTTTAAGTGTCTCTCATATCAAATGCGTTTCTTTTTCCCATCGCATTCTCGTAAACGTAAGGACATCGCAAAGGTTCGTCACGGCTTTGTCTGCATGACGCACTGACAGAGACCTTTCTTGGCTTGCAGTTAAAAGTATTTATCCACACCTGGCCACCCTAGCAGGGGAGTTGGCTTTCCGCTTAGTGCAGATTTCTGTCAATGCATCCACCAACTATGTCTTACTTTAACTATTGAGCCAATTTTGAATTACTTCAGTCCTTTAATTTCAGTCATTTTATTTCTCAAATGCAAGGTAAAATGCCAATACAGGATTCTGATAAATTTGACTTAACCGAGAAAATCCTGCCTTAAGATAGATTCACAGTTAGATCTAACAGTTCACGAGACAGTCAGTGACTAGTCGTAACTGATGATTCACATTTTTTTTTTTAATTTTGACATTTATGCATACGAAGAGAAAAACCATTGCATTGTCAGTTATTAAGCAAATAATTCCCAGAATTCGAATACAACTATCCACCAAACCAGGGATGCCCAACCTTTTTGTCCCTTTAAGAGCACATTTTAGAATATCTGTAAGACGGCAGGCACCATTTTTTTTATAGTGAAGTTATAGTTGAATAGAATTAGTAACACATGCACATAAAAGTTTCGCTTTGTGCTTGTATCTTTGTTGGACGCAATTTTTATTTCATTAAAAAGGAGAAAATTTTCACATAGAATTTTATTGAAAACTAAAACCCTGCACTAAACCAATAACTCGATAATTAATTGAAATATAATCAGGGGCACCTTGAATTCAGCACAAGAAAAACAGGAAGTAATTAACTGGCAATCTTCCGAAGGTTTTAATATCTGTCGAAAGCAAAAGCTTCTTCCTGTTTTGACTACTGGTTTATGCTTATCTCTAGCTGTCTCCAGTACTCGCGCCACTGCGTAATTTCATAAAAAATAAACAAGAAAAAAAAAGAAAGGTAAACAGAACTCTTCCACCACGGTTACTTATATGTAAACTTGGAGTACGAGCTCAAAAAAGAACGCCACGCATAAATGTAACAAGGGCCCAACATGGAGTTGAATTTTAGTCTTTGAGAAAATTCAGCTTTCATGTGGCGCATAGTTTTGGTCTGAAATACACGTGACCTTGCATTCAAAACTTGGCAAAATAAGAAAATAGCATCACGTTATTTCTGCCGTTTTCACCCAATGGAAGAAACGAAAGAAAATCATACTGATATGGCGGGAGGGGGGGATTTAATTGCGTCAGAAAAATTTTTTTCCAACAGATTCATGCAATCAGCCATTGAAAAAAGATCTGCAGAAGAAGACAAGATAAGGAAAATCTATAATACTGAATGCATATTTAAAAAAATTATTTTGCAGTAATCCATTTACGGTTGAACTAAGTCATAAGAAAATATTCCCCATTTGTTGATCGATGCTCAAATGCAGAATGTCAACGATCATGCTAAAACCGCAAGAAACTCATGGACAAGATGTGAAAAATAGTCCTTTGACGTGCTTCCTCACAATAAGAGTAAGTCAATTATTTCTTGCGTTTTTGTGGTGGCAGCTCGCGTGATGCTTTAAAACAGGGATTTGCCTTCAAGAGGGCCTCCCAGAAAGCAAGCTTTTAACGTTGGAGATTTTTGAGGCTTTTTTCCACCACTTTCCGCTCTCGCGGATGATAAAAAAAACAGACACGGTGCCTTCAATGTGCGTGATCCAAAGTGCTTCATCCTTCGAGGGGATTAAATTTTGCTTTATGGTGATTATAATGAATAGCGACACAGCTGTATAAAAATGCACGCCGTAATGTTTTTTTGTTCGCCATAGTTGTGCCACAAGAGACAAGAAGCGCAGTAACTAGAAGTGACTCGTATGCTTCTTCACGAAATAATAATTTTTCGTTTCTTTTAACCTTGAAATTATGAACTCCGCCATCATTCGGTTCTCAGTTTGCTGCTGATTGAGATGAAAAACTACAAAACTCTACATTTCTTACGCAGTCACGAACACTAAAATGTGAAAAGTCGTGAAAACATAACTAACGTGTGCAGACTAATGAGCATACTATGGATACTAATGGTTACATAGAATGTAATACATTAGAGCAAACATATAGCATACATAATTATAGATGCATGGCTACTAATGAATATATTGCCAGTATACATGGCCTACATTAATGACTATTTCATGCCCTTTTCTGCCTTGTTCTTCACAAGATATAATTAGACCTAGTCTATTGCTTAAGAAGCTCCGATCAGCTTTTGGACAAACTAGTAACCGAGCGTCTAAAAAAATAGCAATGCGTTCCAGTTTCCATTCCAAGCAGCAAATTGACCTGCTGAATACGCTGTTTTGTGTCTGCCCAAGTGCAACTTAAAAATCAGTTAATTTCTCTTCTCCCTATAACTATTTCTGTCTCAGAGAAATGAAACTCAAGTGAATTTCATAATTAATTGACCTAAGTGGTGATTCCGAATATTCTCCAGCAACTGTTAAAAAAGAGATGACGTTGCTAACTACTCGACCATCAGAAATTAGAAACCGGTTAGGTTAGATTATGTTATCTGATTATGGCAAAACACACGAGAACTATCTGCTTAAGGAAACGAACAACTTCGTGGGAAACTTTCTGAGGGAAATTGGCTCCTATTCATCCTGCACATCAGGAAAACCACGAAAACCAACCATGCAACACGCCCGTCTCTCTTTGGGTTCGAAACCGGAGTCAGACTACTAGTACTCAGAGCCCTTTCAGCCGCTCGGCCGCTGGTAGGGTCAAATTAGGAATAGACAAAATTGCTTAAGTAGTCTTATCCTTTGATATAAATATAACAGTATCTTCATTTATAAGATAATATTAAAACGTATAAGGTGTTTCTCCCGCCTTATTAACATGCCTTCGTGGTATAGTGGTCAGCACACTCGGCGCGTATTCGAGAGGTCCGTGGGTCGAGTCCAGTCGAGGGCATTGCTCATTTTTCATATCTCCTGCTTCCAAATAAATTCTAACGACTCTACAAACGTATCCACGTGAATTTGTTTAATAAAGAAATACAATAACTTTTTCTGCTTATAGGCGATTTTTCCCTTAATAAATGGCTAGAATTCAACAACGATATTATAATTACCTTAATTAGCTCAACCTAAACTAAAGGATAAAAAAATCCCTGAAACATTTTGGTGTGTTGAGAACGCCAAAAATTAAGCAGTTTTATTAAACATCCCGTGGACAGCTCTTTGGCTATGTTTGTAATTGGATCTACGAAGATATTTAAGCAGAACTGAGCGGTGCGAAGAGGACAACTAAGTAGCCGAGTGGGTGAAGGGACATGGGAGGTTTCTGATGTCTCTCTCTCCGCCCTTGGTAAGGGACAGCTGTTACAAAGAGGGGAAGAGCAAATTGCTGCTCGATACCTCACCCCGGCCTCACTTTGTTCGACTGAAATAAACCAGTATTGGAATGTCCATGTGTTGTCCTTCGGACCAATATTCTTATGAGTACTATAAGCAGTTTTCCTTTTAAGAGACCTCTTCATACATTTCTCTTTTCAAAAACACTCCGTTCAGTTCCTTTAATTATTGTATTGCTAAGAGTTTGGGATACGGAATTATTATTTAGATTACTTAAATAATAAAAAATAATTCAGTCGCACGAATCAAATGCAGTTGCCATGCTTGACATAAAGTGGAACAGAAAGTAATCCACCGAATTATTTCGAAAGATTAAACGAAAAGATTAAACAAAGAAAATCAAAAATCACATGTAAAACTCCATAAGCAGATGATATTTAAATATAACAAGTAAACGTTTCAGCAGTTACTTCCGTTAGTTAAGACAACTTTATTGCGATTGGTCGGCAGAATACGATCCCATAATTCACTGTATACCTCTTAGTTATTTGTTATTTGATATTAGAAATCCCAGCCAAATGTTTCAGATATAGACATTTTCGTATAAAATGCTTCAGTTATTCGAAAGCTACAAATAAGACAAAGCCATCATACTTGGAAATATCAAATAACATTCTAAGAGGTATTATGGGATCTTAATCTACCGACCAATGGCAGTAAAGTTGTCTTAACTAACGGAAGTGACTGCTTAAACATTTACTTGTTACATTTAAATACCGTTTGCTTATGGAGTTTTACATGTGATTTTCTTTGTTTGATTTTATGCAACCGATATGTATTCCCAGAGATTCAAAGACAACAACTACAAGCAACTGTTTTCTTTGTGACTCCAGTGGATTGTTAGAGTTACTACGAGTATTTAAGTCGGAAATATTAAACATACGACTTTGCACAATTACGACAGCAGAAAAAATCGACAATAAAACCCATTCTTTGATATATAAGTGAAGTGAAGTGAATTGGATTGGATTATTTAGAATGTGTCAAATCACGCAAATGTTATCGTTATATATGGAGAGATGCCTTTGTGAAGAATATTTTAAAGGAAATGGCTCGTATTCACGCTACGTAGATGGAAATCTAGTAAAAGTTCCTTTCACCCAAACTTGATTTCAAGTCAAACTATCAGAATTCAGTGTTTTTACCGCTCGGCTGCTGGTAGGAATAAGGCAGGTGAAAAGACTATAAATCATTGTTTTATTTGGTTAGGTCAGATTAGGCTGTCGCTTAAGGCAGAGTAACTCAAAAGTATGCCTTTGGGAAGGAATACCTTCGTGGGGAACTCCCATGAAGCCAGCTCGTTCGCCGAAATTAGAACCAGGGTTGAACTACCAATGTTCAATGATTTTATCGCTTGGCCGCTGGTGGGCTCTACAGTTAAGTGAATTATATATTGTTGCGTTATACGGGTTCGTGGATTTGAGAGTATCCGATGAAAACACGATGCAGAACAATAAAAAGCACAACTTATTTACAAGAATCACTATTTACAGCACAGTTCCAAAATTCCCTTTAAAAGCGTCGAAAATCTACAATAAATACGCTGAAACAATCAGCAACACAGCTTCAGGCTGTAACTGTAAAGGTAGCTTCACGGCAACACTAAACTTATAATAAACACCGTGGAACAATCACCAATACACTGTCGCTTAAGGCAGAGTAACTCAAAAGTATGCCTTTGGGAAGGAATACCTTCGTGGGGAAGTCCCATGAAGCCAGCTCGTTCGCCGAAATTAGAACCAGGGTTGAACTACCAATGTTCAATGATTTTATCGCTTGGCCGCTGGTGGGCTCTACAGTTAAGTGAATTATTTATTGTTGCGTTATACGGGTTCGTGGATTTGAGAGTATCCGATGAAAACACGATGCAGAACAATAAAAAGCACAACTTATTTACAAGAATCACTATTTACAGCACAGTTCCAAAATTCCCTTTAAAAGCGTCGAACATCTACAATAAATACGCTGAAACAATCAGCAACACAGCTTCAGGCTGTAACTGTAAAGGTAGCTTCACGGCAACACTAAACTTATAATAAACACCGTGGAACAATCACCAATACACTGTCAAGCTATACTGTAAAGTTAGCTTCACGGCAAAGCACTATCTCGATCGCTTTCCGTTCACGAAACTCTCGCGTAACTTAGCACTCACAGTAAGCAGCTATTCTTACAATTCTCACAACGCAGCGATTCTCACAATAACGCCGGCTCTCAGAAACGCAAGGGTTTATATAGCTTTTCCTTAGGTTCCACAGGTTTCGAGAAATATCTCGACAGGAAGTTATTCTAGAAGCTTCCCGATTGGACCATGGGATATCGCCAATTTGGTCGCCAAATGAACGATAAAGTCGCCAATCTGGCATCCCTACCATACCCTATTTTATGGCAACCCTAGTGCTATGCCGGAAAGCTTACATACAGGCGCAACCGCTGAATTTTTCGCAACAATATGTATGTGTGTTCCTGCTCTTGCAGTCATAGTATAAAAAGTTTGTGATTCATAAGCTTAAATACACCGAAAACACATTCGAATCTCGAATATTCGATACGCACAGTCTCCTTATTCATATTTAAATCAAATTCTACCGAGAATTTTCAAAAATTAATTTTTAATTCATCTCGCACCATTTAATTCGTTACTTACGAGTATTAATAATAACGAACAGAAGCCAAATCGATCGTATATTATTCACTGTTCCTAATAAATTCTCAGAAAGAGACATCCATTGACGGCTGTCAACCCTCCAATGAAATGAGTGATTTAACATGGAGTCCCCTTCCAAGCCCAACGAGTTCTGCTCTTGATTTTCCGCAGAATTTAATTGCTTAGAGTAGTGGGGAGTTTGCTGAAAGGCCGGGCTCAGAAATCTATGGCTCTTCAGGAAAGTATGAATGGGCAGTGACCATCTATGCAGGGAGGGGATACTCTTGTTCAGTGTGAGCGTAAATCGAAGAACTTATTAGTGATATTTTCAGAATTTAATAGATAATTATGTTATATGCACTTAGGAATTACAATCTTATTAATCGTACATAAATCACCCGTTATTCATTATTAGTCTCCGGAAGCTGAATTAAATTTTTATTTCCATTCAACTGGAATGTTTTATTATTTTATTCAGATAAAGACACACGGGAATTATCTCCCTAAATTCCATCCTAGTTTCCACCAACAGACAACCCCCCACCCCAGTGGGAAGCTCGAAGATTCAGTGAATCTCTAGCTCACCCACAAGAGAATTTTTCGCTCAATAATTTTCAATTGACTCCCATTTAGAAGAGATGTTACAGTCATAGCCATGCATGTCTAGTTTAGAACTGTCACCCCAGATCAACGAATTGACAATTAATCCCCCCTACCCATTGCAATACACCCGTGTTACATACATTTTCTTTGAGTAATTTTTAAAGGAATGCAACTATAATAGCAACAAACGCGTAATATTATACATGAATAAGTTTCTTTAATTATAAGGTATCAGAATCATTTATTATAGGTAGTACCGGTTTGAAAATTTAATTAAATGTTTGTTTTCTTGAATACGAGAAAGCTCATGAAGCCTGCCTTTCTATAGGATGCTCTCATGAAGGAATTTTTAAATGAAACTGGATCGTATTTGCCTTACATATAGGGAAAACTACGAAAATCATCATGCAGTCAGTCAACAAAGAAGTATCGCCTTTCCCAGTGCGTGCTCTTGTGGTGTAACTGAAAGCATATTCGGTAAGCAATCGGAAGATCCGGAGGTCCTCGAATTTCAGCAGGGGCATAGCTGATTTTTCTCGATTTTTGTTACCATAAATCAAATTAGCTCTACAAACCAGTATTCAAATTTAAATCAAAGTACCTATAATAAGCTGTCCTAAGCGGTTAATTAGAAGATTACTGATATTCAGTTTAAAATAAAAGCAAAACAAAAAAGGATTTGCAAAGAGATACGCAACAGGTGGACATAACAGCTACTTTTATTAACTTCGATAATGCTGTTAATATTCATAAAAATTATCAATTTGATATATTATAAATTTAATGCATTTTAAATTACATAAATTAGAGATATCACAGAAATTAAAAATTAAGTTTTCAGACTTTTAAGAATGCATTTATTACCTCTGTATCGCTAGCATGTTGTGCTTTAAACTGCACGCTATCAAAGCAATTTTTATTGAAAAAATAAATCAAAGATCTTATATCACTTCAAACGACAACACTCTAAAGATTATCTATTTATACTAGGTCGCGAAGAAAATAAAAAATTAATTCACGTAATGGCAACAATGACCACGTGTCACGGAGTAATAAATAGCATGATAAGAGTAATGTGACAGTCCAAAAAATTTTGAAAGATTTTGTAAAGAGATATCTAACGTCAAAAACCACTAAATTTGTTATAATAATGTATTTCTTAGAGAGGGAATTTCCGTTTACCCCCCCCCTCCACGAAAAGAACTGGTTAACTCAGAAAGTTAAAGAAAACAAAACAGTTGATGCCATCTCGCACCAATAAAATATTTCGATCAAAATGATTAACTTGATCGTTATTGGAACTCTAATAATAAATAATCATTTTAAATGTAGCAGGTTTCGGACAGCTCTCAGCAAGTTTTGCAAAAGCATAAACGTTGTGTAAGGTTTATCCTAAGTTTATTAACAGTTATTTTTAAGTTTTGTATCTGTCCTATCTTATTCTAATTTCAGCTTACAGTTTCCTGCCAGAACGTAAATTCAGAAACGCAGTTAATGCAAATTAGAGAGTACTGTTTAAGTCGTGACTTCACCGACTTCAGGATAGAGAGTCTGATTCAGTGACTAGCGCGCGTTTGCCTTTTGGCTACGTCTCTCTTAGCTGTTACTACCCTCGGCCATACCTTAGGCCCTTGCTTGGCTTCGCCGTTTTAATTAATACTCAGGGGCCAGCTAGTTAGATTCTGATAGCTTCGGCTGTATCTTTTAAATAGCTTAGTTAAGTTAGTTTTAGTTTAAATTATTATTATTTTAAGTTCAAGCCCGAGTGGCGGCTTTGTGTAAAGTTCCAAGTAGGAACTCATTGCAAATATGCTGAAAAATAAAGGGTTATAAACCCTCTTTAAGTCTTATGTGTTCTGTTCACACACTTAAGCGATTATTCGCTTGTTAGTGTTCGTGGGGTTTTAAGTTAGAACTTTAGATTTAAATAGAAAAGCCTCACAGTTGTATATTGAAAAATACAGCGCAAGAATTATTGATCGATATAGTGCACCTATGTGGAGAATTTGCTTGAGAAAATGCATTCGTATTGCTGTTGTTGTTCATTATCTTGAAATACAGAGTTTCTGAGTGTATATTAATCGACAAGGCCTTCTATTCGAGCAATAACAGCCCGACTGTCGCTCGAAGGAAATTTGGAACAGAGTACAAGCTGAAGACAACCGATCCAAGTATTATAACAATCAAAAATCTGACTTAAAAGTTCGAGAGAATTGGTTGTGTTTGTAATCACAGTATTGGCAATGTTGGTCGTCAACAAACATGTGTGAAAACGCCTGAAAATATCAAGAAAACGCGAACAGGGTTTCAAAATAGCCCAAGAACATCGATCAGACGAGCTTCACATAAGGTCGGAATTAACCGGGAGACTGAAACAAATTGTTGTTCCAAACCTGCAAGCTCTTTCCATACGAAATTCAAACTCATCAATGATTGCCATTGAACTGCGATTGTGTTTCGCCAAACCTATTGTGGATATGATTGACAAACAAGAATTTTGATGTAAGTATGGTTTGGTTTAGCCACGAAACCCACTTTTATTTGGATGGGTACGCCAATAAGCAGAATTGCTGCATTTGGTAGGCTAAAACATCCCATTTCGCGATCGAGAAGTCTCTGCAGCCCGAGCGGGTAACTGTTTGTTGTGCAGTGTCAAGTATTGGAATAAACGGTATAATATTCATGTCAGATACGGTGACTGCTAAATGTTATGTCGAAATTTTAGAAAATGATGCTACCGTTCTTATCCAAGGTGATCTAGATTTTGAGAAGATGTGGTTTATGAACGATGGGATATGACCGCATCGGACCGATACTCTCTACGTTGGAAAGCGCATTTTAGCTCCGGGTTTATCCAGAGGCCAGTCGCTTGGCCACTATATTCTCCTGATCTCAACCTCTTCCGGCTCATTTTTGTGGGGCAATATTAAAGACAAAGTTCGCGCAAATCACCCCAAAGCAATTGTTGAGCTCAAAAAAACCATTCAAGGGATCATCAAAAGCATCGGTGTCTCGATATTTCAAGCGAGTTTTGCAGAATTTTCTCTTCGTCTGCGCCACGCCATAATCATTGATCGCAAACATATCGAACATGTCATAAACTGAATCGGAATATCTGTAGATACGTTTCAAATTTGAATAAAACTTTTTTAATTCAGCAGTTTTTGAAAGTAGGAATTTTTTATTTCATGTAACTTAATAACTGTTATTCTAACGCTATCGCTGTGACACGCAGTTTTTTAATATGTCTATTTTAAGTGTTCGTAACACCGTTACTAGGCAAATTGCAAGTTTTTTTAACGTAACATGGACATTCCGGCAACCGCATAACTAAGGTATAAAATATTAAACGGAAATACTAGGTGTTCCTAATAAAAGTATACCAACACCGAACTGAAATCATGCTAATTTGATTTGTGTGAATACAAATTATAGGTACCCTTTTTCTTTTTTAATAGTAGCGTTTCACATGTACTGTTTATTACATGCATGTCCTTGCTACTTATAAAAGCAGTGTTGTACAGAAATTCTACTTACGTATAATTTCATTTATAGCACCTTGTATATTACAGAAGAAAATGTCTATATTTCGTTAAGTTCACTGGGATTAAATGAAAGCTTTATAAATAATTCTTGCTCGAAGCGAAACAGCATATTTTAAGCTTTAATAAATTCACTGTAGAATTTTAAATTATATTATTCGAAATGCGGAAATAAAAGAGATCCCCAGATTTCTGTTTACGAATCTGGGTTACTTCCGCCAAACCGGCAGCTCCACTCGTATGAGTTGCGTTTAAAACTACAAAAGAAAAAAAAATGTAAGCAAGCAGGTAACTTTTAGCGCTGGAAACACTGTTCTATTTCTGACATAGCTGATTCTCTTTCAAAACAAACCCAGCTATTCTAACCGGTTAGGTTTATTTTGACTTCGCTATTAGGTCGGCGTTGAAATTTTACTGAAAACTTTGCTACTGAAAGTTTATTGCGCAGTGAAAGTTTTATTCAACAATATTTACTCACTTAATTAAATATTCCGCAACTACACTGAAATCTTTCTTTTCATATGGTAATTAAAATCTTAACTTTTATTTAAAATAGTTTAATAATCATATATCCATTAAGGCTTGACTCATATGATGTTAGAAACATTAAATGTACAAGTAATTGTACAATAAGTGATGTTTTCCCTTTCATATCAAGCTGTTTTAAAAGGACAAAATTCGAATGTCAACACAATGAGACAAAACGTTGGAGAATTGAAGACGTTTTAGCAATTTTAACACATCTCCCAAGATGCAATTCGAAGAAAAAATTGCTAACATATCTAATACTAATTTAAAGCATTACAGAATACATGCACAATGTGAAAATTAAATAGCGAGAAATTTAAAAAAAATGGGGAATTAAACTGACGTATATTTGTAATGTTTTAGTTAAACTAACAAAGTTTTATTTTAATTTAAATCTTTCTATCCCTTCTCATTTTCAACTTCCCGTTAGAAGAAGTGCGCGTTTTCAGCTTTATGCTAATTTGAAGTGGAGCCAAGTTATATTTAAACGAAAGGTAGAAACCTCTCAGTGTGAGAGAGCTTTTAGTCTCAGACCACGATCATTCTATTCGATGTTCTCCTGACTAGCTAGCAGTTAAATTCTAAGCATAGCGCTAATTGAAATAAATCCAAGTGCGTCAGTATTAGTAAATCTTGCTACGCACCATTTAGTTAGCGGCCAACCTCGCGTTATAGCTCTGCGAGCGACAACTACTTAGTTTCTATTTAACTTTAGTTTAAATTTATCTGATTGTTCATTTTAGACCCAAGTGTGGTCTTTTACTTTCTGTATCCCTCCCGAGTTGGGAAGTGGTTGTAAATAATAGTGATTTAATAAAAGAGGATTTTAAATCCCTTTCAAGTGCAATTATTCTCCAACTTAATCACAGTATCCTACCACAGAACATAGTTACATTCAGCTCCCTGTTCAAGATCAGGACTTTAAGCTGTTCACGAAGATGTTTGCCAAGAATATGCACCGAACACTCAGTCCTGACATATTACTCGAACTATGATCCACCAACAATAATACAAGCAGCGGCTCGATCAGATAACTAAAGGAAAGACAGTTTTCTACATAGTTCTAAAAAGAGACGTCAAAGCATTTTTGAGCCCTTTTATGAAAAAATAAATAAATAAGTAAAATATTTAAAAAACATTAATTTGAGAAGCAGTTTTAGTTTTGAGAAAAGAAAATAGTCACAAGAAGACAAATCTGAAGTACAAAGAGAGGCTGAGTACAAATATATGTTTTCGGCCCCCGAATGGCTGCATGCGTACTCACAGATGTGAAGAGGCATGATACATCGAACAGTATAACGCGTTTGGAACAATGATTTTCAAGTAAATGATACAAGACGTAGTAGTATTCAATGTAGTTATAGCTCGTCAGTTTTATAGGACTTTTTTAATGCAGTTTTACTACTTAACTGCATAATTTACAAGTATGGCTTTACTGTATACACATTACTGTACACTACAGCGGCATCTTTGAAAATATACGTCATTACAATGGGATAAAATGGAGAATTATATGCACATTTTTGCACGTCACTGTACAGAATATAATAAATAGTAAGAAATAAACAAAAATCACATCCACACCTGGAATCCTTTCGGATGGTATAATGATTACCCAAATCTAATTACATTTGGCATTAGTCCCAAAGTCAGATCTTTAGATATGGACGTTTGTGGTTGAAGTATACTTGAAAAATAACAGCTCTTCAAATTTATCGTCTGAAAGTTTAACGAGAAGCTTATGGTAAGAATGTAACATGTGTGGTGTGAAATAACTTTCCCTCACCACTTTATGCTCATTCACAGACGTTAATAAAACACTTGGTGAGTTATTGCCTTAATATTGTTTAACCATTAAGACAAAATACAGAATCAAAAATGTGAAAGCAAACATAACACTGTTAGCCATTCCTGATGAGCTTTACAAAACACCAATTAACACCGCAAACTAAAATGAGTTCTTCTCGTACAAGGTTTACGAATATATGCTTTCATGCTAAGATTCCGAATTTTAACCAAATAACCTAAATCTCAAATCCCAAACCCTGAATCGGATCGGATGTAACTAACGCTTTAACAACTTACGATGTCCAAATGATAATTCTCTATATATGCTTGGCAGACAGCTTATTCAGGCAAGACAGCAGCAATATGCTGCACTAAGCTCACGGCTAAGATCAACCACTTGCTTTTAAATTGCGACTCTTGATACCATACAAACTTTATGACCCGAGCGAGCGTATCACAAAGAGTATTGAACATTAGCACAGAATTTAACTTAAAACTATTAGTAAAACTTAGGAATGATTGTGACAAGGAAGAGAAGTACCAACTTTTGGACACCATTAATAGATTATATTAGATCAAACATGATGAGGTTTAGTCACAATCCTTATTGAATCGTGAGCTTATTAGCCGAAAGCTTATTGAAACTTGCAGCGCATCGCTGCCGTCTTGTCTATACATTGTGTAAGAAGTTAGCTACATGCGATTCTATTCAAATGTTTGAATTTGAGATTTAGGTTACTGTTGCAAAGACTCAGAATCTTAGCATGAAAGCAAGTCGCCTATGTTAGTAAATCTTGTCTGAGAAGCACTCATTTTAATTTACAGCACAACACATAAAAAATTTATAACGCTGCTCTCTGAACGTGGCTTCGAGGCATAACATAACAACTCAATTTGACAACCATGATTTAAAATATAGCACATAAAAGACAGCAGTACAAACTGACAGGTGTATGAAATAGCTAATACCGCTCACTTTATTTGACAACTAAGCGGTAAAAGGGAAAAAAAAACTGTTGCTCTCACTTCTTAACGGTCGCATGTTCAGTGTGTGAATACAAAATCGCATTAAAGAACGTACATAACATGCATTATTTTTTCGCATCATTGGCGCCTCTGGAAATAGCCCAGTGAGCGATGACTGCCACCAGAGTTAATCGTATTTACTCCAAGGCTTTGTCAGGGCACATTATGCAGGAATATTTATGCCAAGAGCCTTCCAAAGAGGAATTATAATGTACCCCGGCGCGTAACTAAATTATGCCTGAATTAAATAGTAAAGTTCCGCCTTAAATTGAAAATATGTGGACCGTGAAATGCTCACCCACCGACTTTTGTTCTTCCAGAGTCCATAGGAATGTTCAGCCACGTAGGGCAGTTAATTTCAGGAATGATTAAGTGCTGGAAATTATTGAAAACTTTTACTGCCTCTGCAGGCAAATCTCTTCACAGATGAATGGCTCTAAAACAAATTAGAGCTATAATTTTTCTTCATTCCATACGGTGTGCGAAGTCAAGGAGGCCAAGCGATGGACGACTCATTAAGTTTGCTAGTAATTGAAGTTTTTCCACATTTCTCGAAACTTTCTTCGAGGACATTAACGCCGTCGTGAAAGTGGCTATAAATTATTTTACGCGTTGGTAATTTGTGAAAGAAAAAATATCGACAAAAATTATTCTTGGGAAAACATTATCGTCCCAATACATCGATGGTCGAATTTGATCACGATAATTCTAATTTAAATTTACGTAAGTTTTGTTTCAGTAAAAATAAGCAGTTTAAATTATTTGCTTCAATATCGGTGACGATTCTGAAACAAGGTATAAGACTTTTGCTAACAACTGAAAGACAGCTGTTATGCTTTGCTGGAGAGGAACCAGATTCGACTTAAATATGCAACTTTCCGAAAGGAAAAATCTGAAATATTAAGTACGATAAGAAAAAAAATTAAACCCTCATTCTAAAATTAAAACCACAACCTGCAACAGCGTTAGTCAACCGAAGAGGAAGAATTATAGGTGAGGCAAAATTTTAGAATTTAGAAAGGCCCAGGGCAGCAGAAGATAAGAGCCTCACGTTTAAAACTCAATTTTTGACAAGAAATAGAACTGCTACATTAAGCTATAATACAAGTTCTACTAGAAAAATATGAAAACTTATAAGGTATTTCTTCCACCTTCTTGGCATGTCTTCGTGGTGTAGTGGTCAGCACGCTCGGCGCGTACTCGAAAGGTCCGTGGTTCGAGTTCCAACGAAGGCGTTGCTCATTTTTCATGTATAATGGTTCAAAATAACCTAACGACTCTACAAGCTTAGCAAAGTATATCGCATCCAAATTTAAACACTAATCTAGTCAATCCCATTTAAAGCAGACTCATTCTCTGCGGGAAATGCAAAATTAAAACACATATGGGCGCAAACTAAACACAGATAAAACACAAATTAATCCTTATTGAAGTTAATGTCAAAAGCTATACGCAGATATCTAAATGGAATTACGGCATACGAGAAGTGTTGATTACTGAATGCCTATGAAAAATACACATCATCACTGCTTAGTTCTAGTTAAATACGTAAATGGCTTCATAATTCTGTGGTCTGCTCTGCTACATTCTGTTGTTCTTTACGTATTCATTCTAACGATGCAGAGTTATTCGATTTACTTCGCAGCAGGAAACATGTGATGCGTTCGTCGGGATTCGAATTCCGGACGTCCCGATCGCCAGCCGGAAGTGCTTTCAATTACTTCGTAAGGGCGCGCTGTAAACGAAGGAGAAAATACCTTATAAAGTGTCATGGAATAGCTTAGATGAACTTGAACTTCCTCACTTACAAACGCACGCAAAGCAAGAACAGAATTTTTGTAAGAATCTCTACATGTCAACAGGAAAAATATCAAAAATTTTACGCGAAAATATTCTTGTATTTGTATGCTTACTATATTTACCATTTGTTGTGAATTCAGATATGAAGCATTCTTTTAACAATTTTATTTACTTGATTTCCGTGTATTTCTCATCATATATATATTTCCCCCAGAATAGTAAAAATAAGCGTAAATGGTATTAACGAAAATATTAACATAAATCTGAAGCTCCCATCATCTGAGTACCCAATTCATTTTTCCCTGCTCATACATTTATTTCATACTAGTGAACATGAAGTCATAACAGGTTTAATGAAAATAAATTTTAATTCCGAAATATTTGATATTTCCTTAGAGTAATATATATATTTTGTAAATCTATATTGTTGCGAATTTTGCACATATATGGAAAACTTTGGAGAAATTTTATGTGAAACTATATTTTTCTGTATAATGTAAAATGAGAATCTAGAGGATTCTGCCGGAAAAACAAGAATACAGAAGCACGTCTACATAATACTGAGTAAATGGCTATTTCGCTAAATTGGCGAGGTATCGCCAAGTTGGCAACGGTTTTGGCGACTAATTTTTGTCGCCAAATTTCATGTGAAATCACAAAAGTCGCCAAACATGGAAACCATTTGGCTACTTTTTGATCCGGTCCCATTATCTTCATAATAGATGTTGTAATTGAATGAACGTAATATGTCACTATATTAGCTGTAACCATATTTGGCACTCACATGCCTTCTTGTAATTTCGAGAAGCGGAAAGTACTAGAAATATTATCTCGGCTGCCGCATAAAAACTATCTAAGGCCGCAAAGTGTATCTGCCTTCAGCAGCTCAGAGCGACTTCGGAGAGCTTCGCCTTTTAAATAGGCTATGCATTCTGCCGTGTATAGCGTTTCTAGTAGTTTCAAGTGTAACTACGGATTGTGCTCTATGATACTGTAGAGAACTGTACCAGTATTTTTGTGAAAAGTTTCAGAACTCTAAAGTGTTTCTTTTGATAAAATATATGTTATTAATCTATTGTTCATTCAGTCGATTAAGAATACCTATGCACACAACAATATTATTAAATAATGAAGAATCTGTATGCACGTATGTATCATTTCCTCGCATTCTGAAAAAAAAAACGGCGGTACCTAGATCCACCATATATTGGCTACGCATAGGCCACCACCCAAATATGGGCTCCTCGAAAAATGAATTTAATTTCCTTTTTATTAACTTTGTTTTGCGTGAATTTTATGAAATTTTGTCTAATAAACTCAGAGATTTAAAATGTAATGTGTTACCACTCGGCAAAACGCAAAATATTCATGCTTCAAATTTTATTGTAAAAGAAATGTGCTGCCATTCGGCAAAGCGAAATATATTTAATTTATCTTTGAAATTTAACTTTGTCGATTAACAAGTTAAGTGATTTAGAACCAATAAACGATTTAAAAGCAATATTATGAATTACTTGTTGAATGCGTGAAATCACACTAGCTGGAATCATTAAAATTATTAATATTTCTTCCTTTTTTATAATAACGATTTCAGGAAGCTAAGTAAATAAATAAACTATGATTCATTCTCTTAATTTTTCATTCATTAACACATGCATAATTAAATATTTGACATGGAATTTATTACATATACTAATGAGGTTACAGATTATGATTATAATAATGCCTGTAATCTCAACCATTATTTTTCTAGTTCGAAAACTTTCGCTTAGACTTGCTGCTATTTAAGAACATTCTTTCGAGTAATATATCGTCAATGCAAAATATATAAAATAGTGCCGTTCAGTTGGTGCTAAGAATTTTCAGGCGTTTAAATCCATAACAGAAAGATTTACGAAATGGCAGCTTGAATGTAACGACTGTGAATATTTAGCATGTAAATAATTAAGAATCGCATTTATAACAACTAAAGAATACACACTCGCAGCAATGATTTCAATTTCACACAATTGTTTGAAAAATAAGCGCAACGAAGTTAAATATTTACAATTAATTCTTTCTCTTTAATGCAGAGACGGAAAGAACTTTATTTTCAAATGCTAAACCTCGCAATCAGACATTAATGGTCTTTGTGTGTAACGATCTGTTTTCTCTGCATACGTGCTGCAATATATAGACTATGTTAAAAGATTAATCTTGAAGATTACAACGTTTCATCTCACATTAACACATAGCATTTTCATTTGCTGGCTCATTTAATTTTATTAGCACTGAAGGTGCTATTGTCTTAACCCTCACCTTTCTGTCCGTATCACTTTTCAAATAAAAGGATGTTACCACGAAATTTTATGGCTGTGTATTATTTTTAAAGAAATAAAATAAAGAATGTAAGTAATGGCAACACTCAGCATTCTAAAGCTATGCTGTTTTTTATACATTTTGTGATTTTGCGATTGAATTTTATGTGGAATTAGTGGGAAGAAAGTGATGTTTAATAAATAAAATTAAAAAGACAAAAAAGTGATGAAAAGTCATCTTGCTAAGAAATCTTAACGCTGATATGATGAACTGAGGAAAGACTGAAAAAACATTAATGGAAACATTTAACACTGCATCCGGAAACCTAAACATACGGCGCTTTTAAAAATTTTATGATTTTGTAGTTGAATTTCATATGACGTAAGTGAGGAGAAAGCGATGTTTAATGATAAAAGTTAAAAAGACAAAAAGAGAAAAAAAACTGGGTAATAGCAGTGAATCCAACAGCAGGCTGATAAACTGCAAGCTCAGCGAGAGCATAAAAACCTTAACAAACAATCATTTGTGATGTTAAAATATAAATCCTTTCAGATTTTCTTTCTTTCCTTATATAATTTAATTTATTCATATTTCTAGCTTTTATTTTATTCAGTGTTTTCTGTCTAATTGCAAGAATAGTGATAACACAGCAGAGAACGTCTTGTTTAACATTCGGTTATCCGATATTTTGTTTTATTAGCATACAAATGCAAAGCGTATGCATACTATAAATTATTAATAATAATATTTATTATAATGATAATAATTATTAGGTTAAGTGTTTCCTACAAAATACGTCGTCCGCATTAATTTTACATGAGTCACGGTTTTCAGAACAGCACCTTTGATCATGGCAGTTATTGGTTGTTTTTGCAAAGCGACCTGTTGAACAGCTTTATAGAATACATGTTATGTTTTATTTTTATACGGATTTACTTTTTTACAACTATACAGCTTACATATAATGTAATATGCATCGCATGTAGTACATTGCAGTGGATATAGTTTTATTTTCTAAGGAAAAAATTTTACGAATGTAAGCATACTAATATAAAATTATGCTTTTGTTTCAATGTGCAGTAATTAAGTAATATCGTGCTTTACACCAAGTTTCAAATAACACGCTGCTTTTTATTCGACGATAATATTTTAATAATTCGATTAGTAACTGCGTATTACCAGATATTTCCATTATTCGACCACCACCGTTTAATAGTAAGGACTCTATTACAAAAATTATTCGCGTGTGCATTTTTGCCTTAATTTATCTTTAACACTTTAAAAAATAGTTTACTATTAAAAGTTTCAAAAATATTTTTAAATAAGTCAAACTTGATAAAAAAAATAACATTCTGTACCAATTACCAGAGCAGGGACAAGGATGAGGCAAGAATCACTACAAGGGGCGCCAAATTGGCCGTGCGAATTCGAAAATCACTTTAATTATGTTTTTAAATTTGACGGTTATTATTAGGGGAAATAAGCTTCGGCAAACTTAAATTAATAAAACAATAGAAAGAATTGCAAGAAAACCTGGAAATTAATGCAATGTGTATTTCAATGCTATTTCTTAGTTATCAAAAAAGGACTTTTTTTAACATTTTCATTTGAAAGTTCTTAATAATGGGCTATATTATTTTTCTGAATTTATAAAGCTACGATTAAAAATACTTTAAGAATTATGATATTTTCATTTAATAATTACTTTTGTTTAATACAAATATAGCTATTTTGATAAATATATAGAGGCGCGCATTTACCTTTTTGCCTCAGGTGAAAAAATATCTTGGCACGGCTCTGCCAATTACGTAACATATAGCCTTAGAAACACATTTTATTAATTACAACAAAGCCGAAAATATTCATAAAACACACACACACGCACACACACACACACACACATATATATATATATATATATATTAACAGATACATTATTAAAAAACGTAAAATAAAGGTTTAAATTATAAAGCTCTGCGTTTATTGCTTTTAAATAACCCAGTCTGT
This sequence comes from Stegodyphus mimosarum, assembly GCA_000611955.2. NCBI lineage: Eukaryota > Metazoa > Arthropoda > Arachnida > Araneae > Eresidae > Stegodyphus > Stegodyphus mimosarum. The sequence continues at coordinate 26,713 of KK118539.1, forward strand.
TAATCAAAAACAACTTAATTAAATCTGAAACATAAATTAAATACTTTTATGCTTTGAAGAATGGCAACACTATATTTCTCGACTTCAGGAATAGAGAAATGAACAGAAAACTTTGTCGAGAAACGGCGTCGCTAAAATCTCAAAACAATTTAAACTATATCACCGCAAATTTAAAACTATTCGCGGAACATACCAAAAATATTCGTAGCGGTAAATATTTGTATAGGAAGTTTTAAAAAATGACATCATTAATTCAATTAATAAAAATATTTCTAATGCCTTTATACCATGTGGCTCAGGTGCAGAATTTTCCAAACTTTCTTATATCATTTACGTAGGAATTTCTACGAAGGACCAGAATTTGAAAAATTATCTTATTACGAAAACAGAGTTGAAAAAAGGCAGAAAAGTCATTTTTATAAAAGAGAATTCAACGCTTTCATCAAGGAAAGAAATGGTTTCTTAAGAGGAATTGCAAAAGCGGGAAACTTCCAGGAACCTTACGAATCTCAAGACAGCTCTTCCGTTTCTCAAAAACCGAATCAGAAAAGGTTTAAATCTTAACTCTCATCGTAACTATGGCTGCCATGGTCGGTAGAAATGTCTTGCCTTCGCCGCACGCAAAGTAAACAAACTGACGACGCAAGTGGGCTCGTGATGGATCCTGCGAACATCATCAGCTGCTGGTACTTCCCCTCTTTGCTCTTTCCATTTTCCCCCTTCTCCTCCTTTTATTTATATTTTTTTTCGCCTTTAATCAGCAAAACGTCCTGGATTGTTGTTTTTGGAGAATCTCCTGAAAAGATGGCAGGTAGTAGTGGGGGATTTTCTCGCTGTGTGGAAGTTAAACTGGCCCTACGTTATTAATGCAGTCATTCTTTGTGTGTGTTTTCAGCTGTCCTTTTCCTCTCTCAGATGAAGATCGGGCTTGAATGCTCAGAATAAGCGTGCGAGGATAGGGAGAATTCGTTAAAAGCTCTGCAGAGCAATGATAAAAACTGCTTTTTACAGCCCCTAATCTCTCTCTTTAGAAAATATAAGAGGTTCAGTTGCACATTTAGGAAATATCTCTTCCTAATGAAATCTATGGAAAAATCGACCATTTTTAAATCTTCAATCATGGAAGTCTGAAGCTTATAAGGAGCGAAATGCCCACATACTTTTATCCTTACACTTAAAACTAGTTAAAGAGATCCTACTGTTGCCTTAAAATATACTTGGCGACCTTCTGCTTTGAAAAAAAATGTCCTGACTTGGAGGGCAAAGCCAGAAATTCTTTGGAGATAAGTTACTTGCTCCTGCCGCCACCATGATCAGTATAGTAATCAGTGGACGCCGGCTGCGGTGGTACTGATAGTCTGGGGTTCGAAGCCCGCAGAAGTCATGAGTGTTTGTAAGTGTTTAGTGTCTCAACAGCATGGGAACGCTTAAAACACTGGCTACCCAAACGTCCTTTCGATTGGTTTGTGGTAAAGGAAAAAGGTCTGTAGACCATCGCCTGAGGTGTATGTTCTCCATCAAGACTAAAGCGGAACTGCACATTTAGTGCGATGAAACTTGTACAGTCGATGGTGAAATTCTATTGTCCCCCCACTTGTACCAGTACTTGCTTTCTCTTGTCAAATAGTATCGATGCAACAAATATTTGTGGAATGCATGGGTTCTAGCTATGTATTGCTTATTGTTTATTGTGTTAATGCCTCTTCCCTCCAAACATACATAACACACTCGCATCCACCATTTTTAATACATTAAATTTAACAAAAAAATTCAGCAACTCTCTTTAAGCTTTCAGAGACCTTTGCTCTAAACTATACAGAAACTCAAGAAATCTTCGCTAGTTAAGTGGTATCAGCACGAACTAAATTAGGCATTTGGAGAAGGTCAAATATTGGCATTCATTTCTAATAAAAAGATTCAATAAATTCCGAAGAACAAACAAGCTCACTCCTTTCTTCAGAATAATTTACTTCTGCAGAGATTTTTGTTTATTCACTGATTATTACAAAGATCGCTCTAAGAATGCTCCTTAAGAAGGTTTAACAATGCTGGTAATTAAAACCAAACACAGAATTTATTCATAAACTTAGAAATAGTGCATCATTAAAATTAAATAATTTCACTGCGAGTACATATGCACTGCACACTTATAAAAGAACATCGTAAGCAATCAGCAACGCTCTCTAACAACACTCTTTAAAATTACGGTATTGTATAAGAACACACTGCAAATGAAGACGCGGGGAAGAAAACCATTTATGCCCCATTTGTTTTTAGCCCAAAGGAGCGTTAGGTCAGAAGGGCTATTAGTCTCACAACAGGCTTTTACGTTGAATCACTTTAGAAATTGTTGCCATCAAATATTATCACCCTGTATTATATGTAAAGAAATTAAATAATGAAGAATTTCGATAAATATATGCATGTTTTTTGCCTTGTGGAAAAACAACGGTATTTAGGGGCATCAAATTTTGAATAACGTAGTCCTTCACCTGAATATGGACACCTGGAAGCTCGAATTTTGAATTTCGAGTTTGTTTTATTGTGTATTTAATTTTTTTTGTAATCACTTTAACGAAATTTTGATTATCAAACTCAACGATTTCAAAGCGAGCAATGGCAACACTGTACGAAAAAAAGCATTTTTTTCTCAAGCGCGAGGGACTGTTAATCGAAAATTCTAAAGATGCTGTTTTTAAATATTTTGTGATATTCTGTTGAACTGAATTTTATGTGGTTAAGTGTGTAGAACATGATATTTAATAAATAAAGGTAGCACACAAAACATTAAAAAAACCGCCTCTTTGGACATAGTATAAAATCTTTTTTTTTGTGTGTGTGTGTGTGTGTGTGTGTGAAAATTGTACTGTTAATGCGATCCGTGTCCACAGAAAACATCGCCGAGAAAACAACGCAAGCCGAAAATGTCATTGTACAAAATACCGTGGGAGAAAATAAAGCAGGCAGAAAACATCGCAGTTCTAAAATATCGTGGCATCAAATAATGTCAAATTTCGCAGTTTAAAAGCATTATCTTCGAAAATATCGAGGTAATAAATAAAGCTCTAAAGCCTTTAAAAATCATCACATGACAATAACACTATAGACATGCGTTTTTCAAGCTGTAAAAGTTTTAAATACATATTCGCATAACGATTTGTGATCTTAAGGCATGAGGAATATTTTTATTTTTATATTTCATATTTCTAAAATAAATAATCAATTTTTGCTGAAAAAGTAAGAAGCAATCAAAAACTGTAAAAAGCGTACAAAATTAATTCTATTTACGGAAGTTAGCAGAATTAAAATTCCTTAGTGAAAGATTATGTAGCTTACATGTTTCGTCATAACTAACAAATCGACAATCAGACGATTAGCTGAACGCTATACATGACAATGTTAACACTTAAAAAAAAAAAAACGAATAAACTGACACAAAACAATATTTAATTTTTGTCTAAAGATTATCATATTAACAAAGGCGAAAGAAAATAATTTGATAATTTGATAATTAATTGAAGAATTTTAACATACGTAACTTTATGTAGTTATTCATTCTCATACTTTTCGCATCAATCTTTCTTAGATTATATTTTCATGAAAAATTACCAATAAAACATTATAAAAGTGATTAATTAATTAATTATGCAAGCTTAACATTTTATTAATTGCTACAAGCAGCATTAATTTTATACTCATTTTTAGTTTCTGAATGCTTAAATTTCATTTTTAGCAAAAATTTATTAGTGAATTATAAAAACCAAACAAAATAAAACAAACAAAAAAAAAGGGGCGTTTTTTTAACGTTTCATTATTAAATATCACGTTCTTTGCACTTATACCATAAAAATTCATTTCAACAGCAATATCACAAAATGATTTAAAAAGAGCATTTCTTTTGAATTTCCGATACACAGCCTGACGCGCTGGAGATAAAAGTGTTTTTTTTTTCCGTACAGTGTTGCCATTGCTCGCTTTGAAATCGTTGAGTTTCTTAATCAAAAACTCATAAATGCTTTACAAAATATGAAATAGATAATAAAACAAATTCTAAATTTGGGCTTCCAGATGCCCATGTTTGGGTGGAGACGTACGTTATTCAAAATTGGATGGCTCTAGCTACCGTCGTTTTATCGCAATGCGAGAAACATACATACATTTATGCAGGTTCTTCATTATTTAATTCCTTTAAGTATAATACAGGGCGAAAATAATTGGTGGCAATAATTTGAAAAGTGAAACGCCGTTTATAGTAAAACGCCACAAAATGCCAAAACGAAATTAATAGCCCTTCTGTGCTAACGCCCTTTGGGTTAAAAAGCAGAAATATTCCTTCTTTCGCTCCTAAATCATTATGTAAGAATGCATTTAAAATTTTTAAAACCTGAAAAACGCATGTCTGAGATATTATCGTCATGCGATGATTTGTAGATGCTCTATTTAATCACGATAATTTTAAACTGCGAAGTTTTTGAACCGCTTCATTTCTCACGACCATGTTTTAGAATTGCGAGGTTTTCTCATTGCTTTCTTTTCCCACGTTTCGTATGACGACGTTTTCACCTTGCGTTTTTTTTCTCTGCAACGTTTTCTTCCGCGATGTTTTCACCTGTAGCCATGCCCTTTAGTGGGCAAAAGGAATAGCTTCAACATTACGAGTCGCTTCAGGGAAAAAAACTATTCATGTCTGTAACTGTAACCAAGGAAGGATTTTGCATACTGGTGAAAAACATTTTTGTAAACTTGTTGTAGCTACAACCAGATCATGCATGTCATCATCGCAAGACACGAAGATTCCAATGAGGATTACTTTATTATTTCAAAATCTTACTACAAGCACACGTGAGTTAGGACCTTACAAAAAAAGCAAACATTTTCAATGTTTTTCTTTGATTTGTGATAATGAAAAACAATTAATTCTCCAGGCTTTCAATGAACTTTCGAATTATAATACCCAAAATCATTATTTTGCTGGTCTTAGCGCTTTTGTCTGTAATAATGCGCCGACATTCTCGTTGAGAAATGAGGTATCTTCATAAAATGGATCTCACTCTTATCGAGTATGCTGTTTCCAAGACGAGCCATACAATGATGTGCAAGTTTGTTTAAACATCTTTGCTGCATTACACAGCATTAAACGAAAAATTGGGTTAAAAATGAGACACGGTAGACGTGGACGATCAGTAGAGCGCAGAGGAAAACATGTAAATCGAAAACATGCAATTCTTGAGGGGAGAAAGTCTCCTTATTCCTTAAACAGGAGTAAGAAAGTATACCTACCGCAACATTTAGTTAAACATAACATAAATTACGCAACGTGTACAAAATGAGAAATCCAGTGTAGTATGAAAAATTCAGATATATTTTAAATTCTAAGTTTAACATCGGATTCGGTTACCCAAGGAAGGACACTTGTAATCCTTGTGCTATATTAAAAGCAGACCTGATATACTTTCCAAAAAATCGGGAAAACTTCTTGAAGAGCAAAAAGAAGCAAACCGGGTTCTATAGACCTGAAAAATAAAGCGACAGAAAAAGTTTGAGGAAGACAGCGCACTTTGAGAAAGACCAATTATGGTAGCGAACAGAATTTGTGTTCCTGCAAAAAACGGAAGAAACTGGAAATAAAAGCATTTTAGTCATCTAAAAAATTTACAAATTTCATTAACTAAAGATTGAAAGTTTGTTACGAATTTCTTTTACATGATGTTATGACAATAGTTTCTTCATAACTGAAGTTACACAAACTAAAAACTCATTTTTTTCGAAATTTCTCCCAAAGCACATGAACGGTCCCCCTCTCACGTCTTCAGCTATCTTCACCTCAACAGCAACCAACTGCTTCAAACCCCGGAACTTTGATATCCATTACAGATTCGATTCCCAGAGACGGATGGTCTAGGTACATGGAATTTTCTCATTTTCCTAAGTACAAAATTAATTTCGAGATGGATTTCTTAGAATTCCACAAAGGAAGTCTCTTTCTTACGACAGACAGATGCTTTTTTTTCTGTTTTTAGGTAAGAAATTATTATTACTATTAAAGAAGCCATATTCCTTAACTATTGCCTCTTTTGGAAATATTCGGAATGATCATTTTTCAGTGAAATAAAATTTACAGTGATATTTAAATCCTTCAATTTATTTCCTTTTCGCTTTTAAATTCTGCAGGTTTTTAACAGAACTTGGCATAACTTTCTCTCGACTTCTTGGGAAAATAATAAAAAAATAAATAAATTAATAAAAAATAAAGCTATATCATAAACAAAGAATTAATCGAAAAGTTTTATATTTGATCTGAGCTAAAAGAAAGGATATGCCTTCGCAAACTTAAAAAAAAAATTCCCATCGACTTCAAGGAGATAATATAAATGCAAATGCAATAAAATTGCATTATAAGCGTTCGACCGTAAAAATGCATTAAAAGGAGGAGGGATGGAAAAAAAAAGAAAAAGAAGGAAAAGGAAAAGAACGAAAAAGATAGAATTCTAGAAGCCTTTTAGAGTCTCATAACAAAATGAAAATAAGGCTGGAAGACAATGAGGGAAATTTAATTCATTCAATAATTTTCATGAACAATTAACTTTCTCTGTTAGGTTTCGGACATAGGTGGGTAAAAAAAAGCAGAAGCTAACGAATACTAAATGACAACAGAAAAAAGTGCATTTAAAAGTGTGATTTCCCAAATGTAGGCGTTTTATTAAAACAATTCAACCGATTCGACCAAACTGTATTCGTTGCATTGTCACCCTCGCCGGATGCTAACACCGAAAAGGAGAAAAAAATCAAACAAACTAACAGTAGAAATCCACTGAGAAGAAAGGGAAAAAGGTACTTTTTTCCCCTTTTCCGAGTGAAACATCTTAAGATAATGAAATCTTATTTAAGGGGTGAGTGAGAAATTTCCAGTTTTCTTGGAACTGATGCATTTGTTTTCTATTACAGCCTATAACAATCCATAACAGAATGTTAGAATGCTGAAAGTTTATTATGATGTTTCTAATTCATAAGATGGGAAGGATAGTCTGTAATTCCCATGGAATAGAAAGAAATCTAATAATTCGATTGAACATAAGATCTTTAAGTTGCATTTCAAATTATAACTATGGTTGCTTTACAGAAGGAAAAATTTAAAAGCAATAAACATACTTTTTAATAACTTGATTTTTTTTAAACTAGGCTAATAGATGAATCCGGTGAACGCAAGTAATTCCACACAGTTCAAATTCTGCCTTGTTCTTTGTCTGCATTGGGGTTTTTCCACGTGCAACGTAAATATGAATCACTTTTCTTTAGAAAGAAGGCTCTTGCGTGATTTGTCGTAATCAACTAAACAAATAAACTTTATCTTAAATTTTAATATCATTATATTTAATTGATAAAATTAGAAATATTTTTAATTATAATTCATCCCGCTAAATTTTTTAATAACCTGTCTAGCTGATATAATTTACAATACATTAAAATGCTATATGTTACAATGTAATTAATACTGAGTCGTAAATTTATGCCCCTTTACATTGCTATCATAATTAATTAACAAAAGATGTTTTCGAATACCTTTTAAAATAATTTTATTAAGCAAGAACAATAACATAATAGAAAGGAAGCGCAACAGTTTTATAAAGCAAGCATAGCAGAATTAAATAAATTAAATGCATGTACAAATAAACGCACATGACGCGAATTTGATTTCCACATATGCAAGCTATACTCTTATATTTACTTTTGGCTTATTATATATTGTCTCTATACAATCTTTTGTGTTTTAAAAAATGTTTTCGATATTCACTCTTAAATACGCACATGAATAACGTTTTCCTAACATTGCATATACTCAGTTTTGCATTGACAATCTTCCACGATAACGCAAATGCTATGTTATAGGAGTAAATTATTAATGAATTATTGACTTAGTTAAAAGAACTACGAAGGTCTCATTCTAAGCAGCGACTGAATTTTATTTTAGAATACGCAGAAAATGAAAACAATCTGTGCTTTGAGAGAGATATATTCAAACCGAATTTTCATATACTGCTTTCTGTTCACAGCAACTAGTATTTTATAAAAATTATTATTATTATTGATTTCTTTTTGTTTAATCACATGTATTCTAAAACGTTTACTATTCTTAAAGTTCCTGTAATTCAGAAATTTCGAATGAATTTAAAGTGCATTTTAGGTTATCTATAATTGTTGTTCATGTGAGTATTGCAAGCTTATAAAATAAGATCGTTTGGTTTTTATTTGATGGCTCATCACTCCGCTCCAACCGGAAGTGTAAGATAATTAATCTGTAATTTATCGTTTTAGAATGTTTCTCTTTAATACTTGTTGCGTGTGGCAACTAAACTAGTGTTGAATAAAACTTCGTTCTTGTGACAGTCTTGTGGAATGGCTGCTATGTTGTAGTAATTTTCGCATTATTAGAATAAGTGTAATTTAATAAAAGTGAAAAATATACAGTCCAATTGCTCTTGTGTTTCATTTTGTGTACCAGCCGCGTCAAACTGTGTTAAGTAAGCATCAATTATAATTATCTATAATTATAGGAATAACTAGAGTCGTTTCGCAGTTATTTATCAAGCCTGATTCTTTGTGCAGATCGAATCATTCATTGATCGAGATATAATTTATCGTCTTATATCTAGAAATCTTGTTATTCATTTGCCTCACTCAAAACGAATGACTGTGGAATACAAAAGTAGTTTTCAAAAATGATATTCAATATGATGTTACTTTACAAAAAATGAGGAGATGTAAAAATGATGTCATAATTATTAAATTGGAACCTAACTAACTCGTTACTCATAGGTGTCGAAATGAATGAGTAAATGACTGAACGACACTTTTCAAAAATAAGCAAATACAAAATAAAGTAAGTTTACATGTCAGATAAAATTAACCGTATCCGCAAAAAGTATTCTTTACTTTAAACATTCGTGATATCCCATCTCAAGCTTTCCCGATTCAGGTTTTATTTATGAGGGTGGCAGCAAATATCGTGCCATTTCAGGCTTTTCTTTCTTTCAGGCTTCTTCTGAAGATGTTCGGAATGAGAAAATCAAAAATCGTACCATTTCAGCCTCTTAATTTTCAAGCTTTCATTACAGTTGTTGGGGAGATTAAGGGGCATAAAAAACACTTATTTCAATCAGAAAGGAAGACATATTCTTTGTGTGAATATCATACAGTAACTCTGTTAGGCAGACAGTCATAAAAATCTATTCTCTTAAGGTTTAGCATTCTTTTCTGCAATGAAAATTACATTTTTAAAAGTCTATAAAATATTAATTCTATTTTATTTTGCTGTGATGTTTTATTTGGGTATTTCAATTTTTCGACATTTAGAATTCTATTTCAAGGAAATAGTAATATTATGTCGTAGTCAAATTTTAGAAATATCTTATTTTTTGTATTAGGTATAATCACGAATGTCTTAATGCTTTATGTAAGCAGCGTCTAAAGTTTAAAAGGAGAAGACTGGCATTACTTTATACACACATTACAGTCACGTGACCTCCTATTACGCTTTTCAAATTTTGCGTTGACCGCGAATGAAAAGGCTGAAATAGAAATCGTTTTTAGTCACCCCATCAAGACAGACTGAAACGGCAGGTTTTTTAAAAAATCCTGATCTGGCAAAGCCTTAAAGGAACATAAACCTAAATGTTATTACTAGTACCAGTAGCTGTAGACAAAGCATTCTGTACAAGAGTTCCAGTGCTATCAGGAAAATACTTTAAGAGTTTACAGCAAATCTAAGACTTCTGATAAAAAACGCTTCACATTGCAACTGGATGAAGGTACTGGAGGTATGACGTCATACCACACTGAAAAGGATATTATTTGACAAAATAGTTTTTGCATTGTAAATTGTCTTCCTTCTCCAAAAAGCATAATTGACAAAGATAATGAATACAAATCTTGAAATTCTATCTAAAAGCCAAGAGGAAATAAAACAAACAATTTTTACGTGACCCCTCCGCAAAATCTCTGGCTCACGTATACGGTTAAAAAACTATTGACGCAATAAAAAAATAATTAAATTTTAACCTCCCAAAAAAGTCTGCCTAAGACCGAGAAAACAAGATTTGCAATAGGTTAACTAAAAGAATAAAATAAAATAATGCAGTGGCTTAAAGAGTAAGAAGTTTCCGTAAAACTTTGCAAAATGGGAAGGAAATGCAGAAAAAAAAAGTCATTATTCCTAATGTAACTGTTTATATAGGGAAGAAGTGCAAATTAATAGAGAACTTTGGAAATCCCTCGGCAAGATGAAAATGGATTAAAGTAGGTCTTAGAAAAGACGAAATCTGGGAGAGTAATTAATTGGTTGGCTTGTCATTGTCACGAAGGCGAGTCACGTGATTTGATTGCATAGGCACTCCATTCTAATAGAGATCGGGACTTCAGATTTTTACTGACAAAATACAGCCAGCAGGAGATAATGCCATACTTTTGTATGGCATCGAGAGTCGGAAAAGATGAAATATAAAACAAAACGAAATTAAATTAAATCTCATAATTCAGATATTAAACTACTGACACGTATTTTGTTTCAGGATTAGCCCTAGTTCTATTAGAAAAATTTTGGCGCATTTTTTTTATCTTGCAAAAATATGAATCAAATTGGAGGGAGAAAAATGCTCGTCGTCTATTACATCAGCGGCTTTAATTCATTAATCAAATTAAATTTATGGATTCGAGGATCCCTTTTATATTATGCGTATGTTTTTGGGTTTCTAATCATTACCGCTATTATTATGATTATTTTATTATAATTTTCAAATCGAGATCATATAATAAGTAAAATTTAACTCTGCGAAATCTCTCACGGACTTAGTCTCAGATCTCCAGGGCTCCGCAGACGATAGTTTAAAAATCACTGCATTAAACGATTGCATTAACGATCAGGCTGATGATGAAGGGGGAATCAAAGGATTAAACTGTTAAGTTACATGTATGCTTTTTATTATTAATATTTAGTAATTTTATAAAAAGGAGCTAAGATTATATTTTGTACATTTCATATGTCGCAAACGATAGGGATATCAATTCAAAATAACAGAAAAAATTCATTAAAATTATGCCAAAATTTTGCGCAAAGGTAATGCAAATACTTTTCCGAATTCTGCAAACTACAGTTGAACAGACGTTAAAAACAATTATTTACTAAAATTCATTTTTCTGTTCGGTATTATGTTGAGGTTTTCTTAATTTACCATTTTTTTTCCAAGATCACTAGATTATGCGTACTGTGCTATGGAAACAATGCAGCAAAATAATGAAGAAAGCACATTTAAATAATAAATTCAAATAAACTTCCAGACGCTGTAGATTTTTTGTTTCGAGTCGTGTCAATCAAGATAAAGTCGGGCAAGTGATAACGGGAGGGGGGCGGTAAGTAATGCTCGATACGGGGCTGACAGGCGAGCTTTTTACAGCTGCGTAGCCACGTGACTGCGATAAAACACACGTCCGCTTTTCGTCAAAGTTACTACGTCCGCGCGTTGTGCTCCATCAGCCGCACCATGCACGCACAACGAAAATAAACCCAAAATAAAAGAAATAAAAAATCGGAAGATGTTTCCAATCCAGTACGTCTTTTAAAAGGCCAGCAGCACTGACTAAGATGCATGCATTTATGCCCCTTCTCTCGTAATGTCTGATAAGAGACAGCTTTTCTAGCAGCTATTTTATGTTTCTGGGTCTGGTCGAGCGTGATGCGGCTTAGGGTCGGATTATTCAGGTAAGACGTGGATTTTTACTCAGGCCGCAGCGTTTGGTTTACTGCTTTTTCAGGACGACGAGTTCCGTCAGATAAATCGGATGCGTGTGGAGGAAGGGAGAGAAATGGAGAGATAAATTCTTCCGTCTGAAAACCGTCTTTCGATAAATGAAGCGTTGAAACTTGGTTTCAGTATCTGGAAGGTGAGGGAATATTTACGGAAAAAAGATCACAAGAGCAGAAGAAAGAATCTAGTGAATAACCACCGAGCCCGCCAAAGCATAAGAATATACTTCAAAACTGAAATGATAATATGAGTTCAATACATTAAGGAATCGGCAGTAATCCCATTTTATTAATGCGCATATCATTATTCTAACTTGCAATACATTCCATGAAACCAAGACACATTAAAATTATACAAACATCGTTGTACTACATGCATAAAGTTCTTAATTCAGTATTATCACGACACTTTTTTAATAAACTCTTTAAGGCAAAGCATTGTTAAAATTTCAAAGCTAAATTACCTTATGTTTTAGAATGGCAGAAGCTCGTAGACAAGGCTACGTGATTAATTACGAGATTTACGGCGATCTGCACTAAAAAGTGATGGCAAAAATAAAAAGGTCAAGTGATACAAACATTTATTTTTTTTGAATAAAGGAACTAGAGAACTTTTCCCCCATTTGCGTCGATTCCGTATAAATGTTCGTTTCACTTTTCAGATTATCCCCACCATATACTATCGCCCTATATTATATTTAAAGAAATTAAATAATGAAGAATCTGCATGAATGTATGCATATTTCTCGCATACGGAAAAAACAATAGCACCTAGAGCCATCAAATTTTGAATAACGTAGTCCTGCACCCGAATATGGGCACCTGGAAATCCGAATTTGGAATTCGTTTTATTTTCTGTTTCATATTTTGTAAAACTTCCAAACTTTATTATTTGTAAATTTGTAATAGCAAATTTTTTATTAACTGACTCAAAAATTTCAAAGCCAGCAATGGCAACACTGTACGAGAAAAAAACATTTTTATCTCCAGTACGCGAGATTGTCTACCGGAAATTCTATAAAGATATGCTGTTTTTAAATATTTTTAGCCCAAAGGTACATATCCCAAATGTTCTCGAAACGTGTACATGTATGTAAATGAAAAAAAACTCCTTTGGGCCTAATATAAAATCTGAAAGCTTTCAAAAATTTTTTTAATCGAATCACTTAGAGTAATTACGAGTAATTACTTTCTTTACGTGGACACACTTTATGTCTTTCTTACTCACAGTGGATAATTTTCTTTACATTTTTAATAATACCCGTTGAGTTTATTTTGTTATTTTTACATTTTGTTAGATATCTTCCTAAATAAAATACAAACAATCTTGAAAAACAAGTGTAACCTGCCTCGCATGCAAACTTTCATTTAACTTATTTCTCGCGAGGATTTACAAACTAAAATTATCATTAATCTTCTTTTTAATTAAGATTTCCAGAAATAAGAAAGCAGCTAGTGATTTACTGAGAGAGAATATAATCTTTCTTCTGACAATTATAAAGCATTCATAATGAGTTACACCTTCTTTGAAACTACATTTGCTCACTCTTTCACAAGTATCATTCATAATTCCTACACAATATTATAACGAGAGCTGCAGCAGGCGATTTTCAGTTGCATAATTTTTGCTCCACGTCTTTTCCGTTTATTGTGTTTTCCTTAACGAAAAGAGCACGAATTGAGGCTGACTTGAACTACAGCCTCATATGAGGTGGAGAAAATAAGTTCTTCACGGTGATAGCAATACATGTTACGGATTGCAAATGAGGGCAGCTGGCAAAGGCCTTGGAGTGCCTATTTTAAAGTAAAGATTGTAGAAAGGGTTAGGCTTGGCTGTATGCAAGCTCTAATACTGTCCCAACGATATTCAATGACAGTGATATCCAAAAGAAAAATGTTGTCATTCTTACGACAAGAAGTTCCGTTTCGAGCAATTTATCGATGAGATAAACTTGATGAATAAAAATAGACTAAAATCAATTTTATATTGTCACTGCTGCTTTACAAAAATTGGTGGATCTTCTTCTGCAAAACCAACATCAATCTATGGTGATTCGTGATTCATTAAATACCTAACATTGGCATACTTTTCTTCCATACACTATCAAACCTTCCTTTAACAGACATTCATGGGACCAAGGTTTTTGTCCAATGAATGACCAGTATTAAAACTTTTGGCCGGTATTTGCGAATGTCCGCTAAATGGCAGTTTACTGGTATGCCATTTCGAAGGTTCGCAGATTCAAGAGCTTTTCATTAATGAGATCGTCTTCTAACCGGACATGTCTATTAATGAAGTTTCGATTACAGTTTGTGAATCACAAAAGAGAACTCAGGCCGCCAGTCTTCTCATCGTGGAGTTACATAGGGTAATATCTCATAATGAACCATTGTACTATGTCAACTGCACATAAAAGGTACATTTTATGAAAAAAATCCTGATCATATTTACGAATGAAAAATTTGAAATAGATAATGAAATATACTGTAAATATATATATATCTGAAATTTACTGCGCTTGACATACGAAATTACTTTATAAATCTAACGACTGAGAAGAAAAATTATTCCGAAAGCATCTTACCACATCCTTCAATTTACTTAACTCTTATATTCCTTCCCAGAAGAGTAACTGAGATTATAAGCAGTTATATAGGCCTCCAGCTCAGCTGATACCCTCTCTAAGCAAACTGATACTGTTGATTCAAAGCAGGATCTTAATAGAACATCTCACCCGAGAGCAGTTCGGTTAATGGCACAGCTTTTATCTCAAGAGGGCAGTAGTCATAACAGGTGAAATATTAATAAACCCAGAATATATGCACTAGTATTCAAATGCAAAGGCCACATTTCTCACGTTTCGAGTTTGCAGCCATTTATCCCATCATGTTTCTATAAATAATTATATGCAGAAAGAGAGTTTTGATTCAGAAAATAAAATGCACGGTGTGATTTATATAAATGAAAAGAATTTAAGAAATGCAACAAATAAATTGCGAGCAACAAAAGAAGATGACATATTTCAAGTTTTCGAAGTACAATCCTTTAAAGAAAATCTAAAGTTTATCTCTATTCTTTGCTGTTAAATGAAAAAGAATCTGGATCTGTGCATGTTCCTCGCATAATGGAAAAACGGTGGAACCTAGAGTCAACAAATCATGTATATATATAGTTTTCCACTCGAACATGTGCACCTCGAAGTCAGAATTTTGAATTTCGAATTTATTTTTTGATTTATTTCCTAAATTTAATGAATTTTTACTTACGAATTTAGCGATTTAAAAGCAAGCAGTGGCAACACTGCTCTAAATAAGATATTTCTATCTCCAGTGGGTTATTCTTTCACTTTTGATCAACAAACTCGTGTTGCCACTACCTGAATTAAAATATTTGTATCTTCCATACGACAACATATTGCCCTTCGGTAAAGGGTTAACTTTTAAATTTAATCTATCTGTTCCTAATTACCAAATTAAGCGTTTAAAAGCAATCCTAGTTCTTAAGAATTTTTCTACTTTTTAATTAGATTGATTTAAATAAAACTGCATTTAATCATGAGATATTTAATTAGAAATATTAAATATTTTTATACAGTTACACTACCTGGCTTCGGATTATTTATTACATCCGAGTCATCGTATGATTTGAGATTTGTTTCGGAGTAAAGTTGTTTCTTTCTGTCTCCGAGATAAATTTTTAATATATCGTCGACTTATCGAGCATCTTTATTCTTGATAAACAGGTGAACGACTGTAAGCGAAAAAATTATATTTTTTTCCTGT
Organism: Stegodyphus mimosarum; assembly: GCA_000611955.2. Classification (NCBI taxonomy): domain Eukaryota; kingdom Metazoa; phylum Arthropoda; class Arachnida; order Araneae; family Eresidae; genus Stegodyphus; species Stegodyphus mimosarum. Next base: position 42,293 of record KK118539.1, read on the forward strand.
AAATTAGCCTTTTAATCGTGGCTATGACAATCATCATTTTATATTGTAATGGATTGACGTTGCATTCTAATTCGACAACTTTGTTTGTCTGCTCACTTATTATAAAGAAGCAAAGCATACTAGGATTAAAGTGAGAGATGTACTTTTCAAGTGATAATAGCTTATTTACGTTCCATGTCGGGAAAAACTCCGAAAACACACACGCAGGCAGCCCATTCGCTGGGATTCGAACTCAGTACGAACAACTAATGTCTTAACCACTCAACGGCTGTGATTGATAGGCATGTGGTTTTCTTTTTTATAGCAAACCTAAATAAAATACATTTTGTCATTTTGTTTTTAAACCTATTGCGTATTTTTACAGTAGTTTCTATATCTTTACAATATGACACACATATACGGATTTATAACAGAAGCCCTGTAAAATTTACTCTCTCTTAAACATTAATCACTTCTTCCCAGAATTTATCCACCTTCTGGCATTTCACACAGTGAAATAAATAAAAAGTAAAGTGTGCTTACGTTAACTTTTGAAACGTAAACAGGCTAAAAAAAGATTAACAGCTCGATCTCCTCTTCTTGACGCTACACACTCTTCGATTTAGAATACACAATTGCTTCTTTTCTTTCGAAACGTATCTTCTCATTTGTAGCATTTTACATTCATTTATATTAAACAGTTTACAAGAAAGAAAAATAATATAGTTCTGTGGAGAGCGTCTCAAGTGGACTACAATGTCCTTGTCTCTTTGACACATAAACCTTTTCATACTCTCCTCGGAGGGGTTAGAATTCTGCTTATCAACTTTTCTCCACAGTAGCTTGTTTTGCATTGCTTTTTCCTTCCACTTTCATGGCCACTTTCTCCTTTGTCCCCATCAAAAGAGCGGCGCTTTCATTAAAACAAAGAACCTCTCCCGCGAGTACTCACATATTGCGTCAGCTCACAAGCACCACGATCTAAGAGAAAGACAAAAGTGTGTTTTATGAGGAAAAATTGAGCTCTGGAAGAGGGAACGGGTAACGGAGACTCCTACTTCTCCACATAAAACAAAAAACGAGCTGTTTTGAGACCAAGGGAATAACAACTGCCCGCCTCCTTTAATCGCAGTTGACATATAAAGAATTATGCGAAAGGAAATTTGATTTTAAACTTATTCTATTTGCCCAATTCGTTTAAATTTCGCAGTAGCAATATATGTTGATATGCACACGCAAACAGATACAGTTCTTAAACCACTTAAAATTGTTTTTATGCTGTTTCCTTAAATAAAATAAATTTTGAAAATAAACTGCTGACCATCCAATACGCAACACCATAAACGGAAACATCCAAAAAGCTTGAAATTTCCATTATGCATATACCGCGATAGAATATGCAAATGATTACGATTTCAGGTCAAGGAAAGATTGTCTTTTTGAATAACATGAATTGTTCTCCCGTGAGATTTTTGTGCAGCTTCAGTATGCCTAATAGAAAAACACGAGCATCACTTGAGTACTGAGTTCGACCGAGGCAGAATCGTTGGATACATAGACTGCGGATTATACTTCCGGGAAATCGGCCATCGTGTCGGACGTAGCCCAGCAAGGGTCATCCGAATATGGAATCGGTGGATGCAGGAGCAAACGACTGACGGACAGGAGTAATTGCGACAGCCTCGTCGCACCACTCTACGAGAAGATGGGCACATTATGCACGTGGTAGTGATGGAGTGCACTGCCATATCTGCAACCATATCACAACGAATGCAGTCTATCAAACAACAATCAGTGTCTGCACGAACAATTCGACGTCGTTTACAGTAAAGTACACTGCCCGCTAGGCATACATTGCTTAGCTTACCTTTAATTTTAAACCACAGACGTTTATTTTTGCAGTGGTGCATTGAAATGTGGAAATAGATATTCCAATGGCATGGTATCGCGTATTCGAACGATTCACGCTTCTGCCTGTAGTGCCACAATGGTCGGGTTAGAGTTTGCAGACACCGTGGAGAAAGTCTGCTCCACTGTTGTGTGGTCCTGTACCCGGTCTTATGGAAAGGGGTGGTATTGCATTTCATTCCCTCATTCCCCCAGTAAGCATTATTGGTGCACTTGCCAGCCCACGCTATATCTCAGAGGTTTTACAGCCTATTCTCCTTCCTTACTTTCAGGGCTTGTCTTCGGCCACATATCAGTAGGACAATGCACGACCACACGCTTCCTTCTTAGCCCACCATATTGCACTGTTACCCTGGCCTGCCCGTTATCCAGATTCCATCGAGCATATCTGGTCAATGATTGGAGAACGCCTAGCCTGGCATCCCTGCCACGCGTTCCGAGTTCATATGGTGTACTCGCGGGTAGACCACCTGAATTTGGCTACATGTGGGGTAGTATACGGTGCAATTCCCCAGCAACACATCCAGAGCCTCTTTCACTCAATGCCACGGTGTACAGTAGCGGTTATCGACAAGCGTGGAGCAGCAGTCTATATCTCAAAGAAGGCTTTATTTCAAATCAAATAGCACTGATGCTAAGTGTAATCTCTAAAATGAATTTGGCTTTGATAGCTCTTGTCCTTCTTCGTACTGCATTTTGGATGGCCAGCAGTGTATTTGCAGTTCTTTATAATTTATTAACTAGCTGAATGCTTTAAATTAATTCATACTTTCCATTTATAGCTTCTGAATCTGTCTAACTAACTGCATAGAAAGGAAACAGACGCGTAGTATTAACGTCTGGGCTATTAGCTTTAATGACTAGCACGAACCATTACGCTTTGCCTCATTTTAGGTTTTTCCAGATGGGGCTCTATTCAAAATCGTACTATTTCTTCCTCATACTGTGGAGTAAGTAAGAGGAATTACCTTTTCAGCCTTTCTATTCACATACTTACATTACAGTTATTGCATAAAAAATTTACATACTTTTTAAAAATTTAATTAATTTTTAAAATGCATTAAACATTTTAGTGCATTTTCCCTCTTATATTTACTTCAGGATTTCTTTATTACTACATGATACAGCATTATATTAATAAAAAATAACTAGCAATTTTATTAATATATATATTTATCTCTTCTGTGTGTGTGTGTAATTTTTTTTAAATAAAAAGATAGTGTTAAGAAGATATTCAAACTAAAATCCAATCCAAGCGTTGCTGAAATTTTAACTAAATTAAATTAATACTATCCAGGAATCTCCATTTGTTAAACAAATAAAAATGTGAAATTATTTTAAATGAATGTGAGAATTTACTAAATCGTCAAAATCCTATGGCCAAGTTATTGTTGCTGAAAAGTAAAAAAGCGCTAAAAAGCTAAAATGAATAAAAAAATTAATGAAAAAAGAAGAAAGTTATGTACTCAACTGAATAAATTCAAATTTGACTACCGTCTGGTGGTATTTAATTTAAAACTTTCTACCAACTTACATCAGGTGTCCCAAAAACCACTAACTTTAAGTATTAAATTTAAGTGTCTTTTGAAAATCAAGAATCAAGAACAACACCTCTACGTTTTTAGGAAACCTTTATATATATAATGGTAACAGTTGAATCTTGATATTATGTCCATTAGTTATCGGTGCATAGTCAGCTATCCACCCCTTGATTACCATTAAAACCCTTTAAAATTTCAGCAAACCCCAGAGGGTCAATACCGACACCACTGGAAACCCTCATCTAGCCTTGTAGAGACATTAGGCATTTTTGGAAGCAGGAACCATGAAAAATATGCATTGCCTTCGCCGGGAATCGAACCACGGACCTCTGAAATTCCGGCTCAGTGTGCTGACCGTTACACCACGAAGGCACGCTAAGAACGTGGGACATATACCTTATATACAGCTATCCACCCCTTGATTACCATTAAAACCCTTTAAAATTTCAGCAAACCCCAGAGGGTCAATACCGACACCACTGGAAACCCTCATCTAGCCTTGTAGAGACATTAGGCATTTTTGGAAGCAGGAACCATGAAAAATATGCATTGCCTTCGCCGGGAATCGAACCACGGACCTCTGAAATTCCGGCTCAGTGTGCTGACCGTTACACCACGAAGGCACGCTAAGAACGTGGGACATATACCTTATAGCCTCTTTCTTTGAACATTTGCTTCCCCCCAAAACGTCTACGTATTAAAGAAGGGAAAAAATAGAAAGAACTAGAAATAGCGCGATTGTTTTACGTTCTCACTTCGAACACTTGTAAAGAAAAAAATCTAAAATAGCATAATTAATAATATATAATTAGCTTTTATTATCTCCGAAAGCCTGAATTGGAAATGGCTGAAATAGAACATCACGCATCATTATGTCTAGTTGCTTGTCAGGTTAAAGCTTTGCAATAAAATAGTCTTTTTTATGAATTTTTATATTCAGAAAATGTCCTTAAAATAAATTTAACAAAACAGCTTTTTTAATCTTTTTACAAAGAAACAGCTTTTTAATTGTCGGAATAAACTATAGAAAATTAACTGTAACATATTAACTGTCGCAAAACTCTTAACTATAATATATAATATTAAGACTCATTAGTCAAATTAGAAGCTCAGAAGAAAAAACAAAATAATGTTCTTTTGAATATAGAGTATTTTTTGGGGGGTACAAAACCTATTTCCTTCCACTTTTCTGTAAAAGAGTTTATTCTATTTAGCCGAAAGCTGCAACGAAACTCCACCCAAATCCACATCTGATTTCAAATTTTAAAAAATTGCTAAGAAACATTCACTAAAAGTGACGCATGGATACACACAATCAGTACGAAAACACTCTCATTTTTCATGCTTGTTTGCTCATAACATTTTGTTACACCCAGAAAGATAGGGGGAACGCCAACTAACGAGGGACAATATCAATTACCAATAGCATATTTCTTTCGTTTTGTGGTGAAAGGAAAGGCAACTGGTTTGTATTAAAATTTATGACTTCTCGACATTTTTTACTTTACCTACATAGGTTTAATTCATCCCAAATTTCTGCTACCCTGGATATTCACAAAATCCACCATAGTCCATCCCAATGTACGCATGAATAGTTTTTTCTCCTCACTTAAGACTAAAAAATAACTCTTTAGTTAACATTATTTGCAGAAGAAAACTAATTAAGCTTAGCTTCGCTTTCTTTTAAACAATCTTAGTTTTTATATATTTTCAAAACTTATCAGGCAAATCTAATAAGTTAGCTTGCTTAAGCCAAATTAAGGTTTAGGTTTTCTGTCAGCTACCTCAGCGGATTTACTTTTTCAATCCCATTATTTCTTGCGAAACTCTTACAGACTCTAATTGAGAAAATGCTCAAGAGGCTGTCAAATTAAAATTTTTTTCCCTTGCCTAGATTTATAAACAAAAAAGGCAAATAGGAGTTATTTCAATTATTAAGAGTCTAGAATATAACACTGCCATAATGCTCGATAAAGTTGTAGCTGATGTGTATTCAGAGTTTTTTTGCATTCTATTCTTCTCTTCGTCCCTTTCAGACCAATTTGGGTGGAAAATTGGAGGGAGTTAGAGTAGAAACTGAATATTTTATTAGAATAATCCAACTCAGAAATATTGTTATTTTTTCAGACTCCCTTTCAGCCATTCAAGCGATTTCTACACATAACATTGCGGAATCAAAAATCATTGAATCTTGCAGAAAAACTCTTTTTCTTCTGACTTCAAAAAGGATGACTATTGTCTTACAGTGGATCCCGGCTCATGTTGGAATAACTGGTAAAGAATAGGCTGCTAAACTAGCTAAAAAGGGAACTGAAATTTTGCAGTCAAATAATAGTGGGATTCCATTTACATCAATGAAAAGAATAGTAAAAAATCCATGAGGAAATATTTTGATGTTACATTACTTGAAGAAATTAAGAGTAAGAAGTGGAGGATTCGATTCGCAATGTCCCGGAGTCTCCCAGATCCATTGCAGTTGCGTTCCATTTTGACACTGGCCATCATTATATCGCTAAACATCTGCACCCGCGTTGATATATATGATAGTCACTTGTGTACTTTATGCAACCAAAATTTTGAGATGAACGGAGATCATTTGATGATAATGATGAGCTGATCCAGTTGAACATCCAGCGACTAATTTTTGTTTGGCTTAATGTAGTCATATGCTATTCCATTGTCCAGTTTTTAAGTACTTATTGTTATCGTAATAAGATTGAGTACTGTTTTGTCTTTTTGTAATTCTTTTTTTGTATTTTTTTTCATCCTCCAATCTCATTCATCTTTGATGCATGGGGGCCAGTGATGTATAATCAAGTGCCTTTGTAATAAATAAAAGTACCATAACTACTGCAGACCATAGTGCTGAAGTAAATAAAGTGTCATAGTACGTGGTACTATGGTACTTTGTTTACTTCAAACATGGTAATATTTTTTAAAACAGAAGATCCAAAAATTGTAATTTTCAATTATTCACAATTTCAATAGCGATTTCTGACGCTAATGCAACCAAATATCAAAATGCATAATACATACGCAATGTTTCAAAATTAAGTGTTTGTCTGGTAATCAACGACAGCGAATGGCAGTGAACAATGTTATTGACACTTAGAGCTATTATATCTTGAATACACATATACCTCCTTCCTAATATGTGCACTTCGAACTTGGAATTTCGAAGTTATCATTTATTTCATATTTTGTGCAAATTCAGTGAATTTTCTATTAAAACACTCAGCGATTTAAAAGCAATGCGTTTCCACTCAGCATGGAATGAAATATTTCCGCCTGAAATTTAATCAGAAAGCTCCGCGACTCAAAAGTAATGAAGTGTCACTGCTAGAAATAAAATATATTTATCTTCCATGAGCTAGTATGTTGCCATTGTGCAAAGCGTAATGTATTAAATTTATCCCTCAAATTTAATATGTCCATTACTGGTTAACAAACTAAGCGATTTAAAAGCAATAATATTTTATCTCTATAATTATTACTAACTAGTTGGATTCCATGAAATAACACTAACAGTTATTATTAAAATCCTTGCATATTTTTATTTTTTATAATAACTATTTTAGACAGATGAGCACACAAGCGGCTGTTCTCAGTTAAAAAGAACTATTTCGGAAACATTTTATAAATTCATAAAACGTTGCATCGAAACTGATTTCATTACGACTAAAATTCTAATACTTCACTTGCACGAAGAGATCCAGAACCTCAATATTATTGTCAAGAAACGTATAACACATATAAAATGCTAAACCTCAGTAAAGTTACTTTCTTCGAACACAGATTTCTACGAAACTGAGCTTCAAATTTTTCTGATGCACAACAGATTGCTGAAACTCGATCTGCCCGAAAGATGTTGCTTAAATTCCTTCCGAAGTCTCACCTCTAAAGGTAATTCCTTTCAGTTCACCGTAATTCCGTGTCTTTATTCTAGCTCATACTTAACTTCCGAAAACAAAGGCTTGTTTCATTTCCACGAACTCCGTCAAGAGACGAAGGCATGAAAAAATAAACAAGAAAACATTTCGCTCTCTTGCACAAATTACTGGCGACACTTTCAATCTACTAAACAAGACTTTTCTAAAAGCTGCTTTAGGAACGTTCAGCGCGACAGGGGAAAAAAAGTCGAAGGAAAAGAAGAGGGAAGGGCGGGAAAAAGAAGATAAATGCAAGTGGATATATATTACACTTTTAAAACGACAGATAGACCGCGCATCTGCAAACATTATCGCAAATTAGTTTATCCGTATGATACATTTCCTGCTAGTCGTGAATCTTCCAAAGTTTTCATTTGATTTTTCCGCGGATTTTTTATTTTTATTTTTCCAGCTTTAGTGGGCAAGTTAATGGAATATACTTAGTGGGTGGGACCATTCTGTGCGTGTTCTTGAAGACAGATGAGGCGCTGGATGCCCCCTGGGCTTACATATGTGGACATTTCGAAAATGCAAGGAGTGCTGCAATTGAATTAAGTTTTCATGGGTATACGTCATCCAGGAGCATCACGTTAAAGAGAATATTCTGAATAATTCGGAATGAGGAATTGTATTAATTGATCTCAGAGAAAACGAATGCTAGGAGTTAATTTGATTACGGTCGCAGAGGAAAGTAAGCGCAGAAACTGACAATTTATTTCTTGACTGTTGTGGTTTATGTACCAGGTACTGAGCCAATAAGTAGAATAATTCTCAAGGGACTCTAACTTCTTAACATTGAATGTTACTGGAGATATATTATTTAAATGTGGCTTTAGAATGCCATTGGAATTTGTAATGAGAAACGACATCGTCAGATGTCAAATTAATACGAGATCATAACTTATGGTATAATGCTCCATGAAAGAAAAGTATAAAATTGGTGAATTTTAATGCAATAATTAGCGATAAATGTTGATTCTATTTTTTTTTTAAAGTTTCCCGAGTAATATACGTCAAAACTTTAACACATATTACATGACATTTATATCAAACGACGAAATGAAGTAAGTATTAGACGCAGAAGATGAACAGAGAAAGTAATCTTCAGGGCCATATAGATCAATAATATTTTACAGTTGAAAAAAATCCGTTACTGATTCGGCCTAGCATATTCGCTATATAAAATCCATAATAGGTACGCATATAAACACACTTTACTTCGTAAAAACAAAAGAAAGTGTTAAACCGCACAGAATAGTATTTTATCCTATACATCTTCTACAGAAGCCGCAAAAACGATAAGACTAATAATTTGGATGTTGATAGCGTAGTTGCAAACGACAGCAGTTCATTCATGAAGAACCTGATGCAGTTGTAGCAGCTTTAACACTTTTTATTATTCTTGTTGAACAGAGTTAAACTGGTGTTAAACGCCTCGGTTTATTTAAGGAAATATTGTAATCGCGAAAAATTTCCGGTCTCCTATTTCAACGAAAATATCCATTTTGACCGCTATCGAATGCAATTTAACGATGTTTTTGTGTAATATCTAAACGTACGGATAGAATAAAGGACTCTTTTCCCCCCAAAAAATATAAAACTGATTTAAAATGGATTCTGAAGAGATTTTTTCGTGCGCACGTATGTACGTATGTATGTATGTATCTTGCATAACTCAAAAACGACTAGCCTCAGAACGCTGAAATTTTGTATACAGGACTACTCTAACATGTATATCTGCACCTCGTATTTTGGTTGCAATCGGCCTCACCAAAAGTATATATATACACTGAAGTGACAAAAGTCATGGGATAGCAATATGCAATATACAGATGGCAGTAGTATCGCGTACAAAATGTATAAATGCGAAGTACTTTGGCAGAGCTTTCATTTGTGTTCAAGTTATTCATGTGAAGAGGCTTTGACGTGATTATGGCTGCACGACGAGAATTAACAGACTTTGAACGCGGAATGGTAGTTGAAGCTAGACGCATGGGTCATTCCATTTCGGATATCGTTAGGGAATTCAACATTCCGAGATCCACAGTGTCAAGAGTGTGCCGAGAGTATCTAATTTTAGGCATAACATCCCACCATGGACAGCGCAGTGGCCGACCACCTGCACTTAACGACCGAGACCAGCGACGTCTGCGTAGAGTTGTCAATGTTCACAGACAAGCAAAACTGCGTCAAATAACCGCAGAAATCAATGTGGGACGTACGAGGGACGTGTCCGATAGGACAGTGCGGCGAAATTTGTCTTCCTTGGGCTATGCCAGCAGAAGACCGACTCGAGTGCCTTTACTGACAGCACGACATCGCCTGCAGCGACTCTCGTGGGCTCGTGAGCATATCGGTTGGTCCCTAAACGAATGGAAAACCGTGGCTTGGTCAGATGAGTCACGATTTCAGTTGGTAAGAGCTGATGGTAGGGTTCGAGTGTGGCGCAGACCCCACGAAGCCATGGACCCAAGTTGTCAACAAGGCACTGTTCAAGTTGTTGGTGGTTCCATAATGGTCTGGGCTGATTTTACATGGCATGGACTTGGTTCTCTGGTGCAACTGAACCGATCACTGACTGGAAATGGATACCTTCAGCTACTTGGAGATCACTTACAGCCATTCATGGACTTCACGTACTCAAACAACGATGGAATTTTTATGGATGACAATTCGCCATGTCACCGGGCCACAATTGTTCGCGATTGGTTAGAAGAACATTCTGGACAATTCCAGTTAATGATATGACCTCCTAGATCGCCCGACATGAATCCCATCGAACATTTATGGGACATCATTGAGAGGTCAGTTCGTGCCCAAAACCCTGCACCGTCAACACTTTCACAATTATGGACGTCTATAGAGGCAGCATGGCTCAATATTCCTGCAGGGGACTTCCAACGACATGTTGAGTCCATGCCACGTCGAGTTGCTGCACTTTGCCGGGCAAAAGGAGGACCGACAAAATATTAGGAGGTATCCCATGACTTTTGTCACTCAGTGTATATCACTTTGTTACTCGGCTAAGTGAGCTCAATTTCTTTATTCTTATATGTTTGTAAAATTGTACATTTTTTTGCTTTAAAAATGATTGAACTATGTTGTTCTTATCTTTCGGTTAAGATTTTATGCTTTTAGTTAAACGGCATGCAATAATTGTGGAATTAGCAACAATTTAAAAGGTTTTTAAGAGCGGCTAGGCCTAATTTTTGGTTATGATAGCGTCTATATTTGTTTACATTTGAAGCTTAGCAGAATAGTGGATTTGTTGCCAATCTAGAGAAACTAAGCTTTGTAACAAAAAAGTAAAGTCTTCTTTTATTATTGCGAATTAAATTATGTTTGATTCATTCTAGAATTACCATTGAAGTTATTAGCTGGTTTTGCGAACAAATTGTAATTTTAATTGTAAAAATTGTTTTTTTAATTGTTTTAACTGTGTTCTTTAATTGTAATAACTTGGTGTTTTATATTTTTCCATATCTTCCAATTTTTAGTGAAAATATTTTGAATTTTTATGTATTTTTGCCTTACCGCGAAGTGAGAACTGAATTTATTAGTAGCGCATGCGCATTAGGTAAGCGGCGCTGAATCGTCTGTGAAATCGTCTGTGTTTAGCGCTGGAGTGTGGCTATGGTAAACAAATGTAGTGAACTTTAAAGAGTGCATTTATTCTGTTGTGGTTTATGCGCTATCCACGAAGTAGATTAAATTCAAAAATTCGTTAACTGTTAATTCAATCAGATTTTTTTAAATGAATTTTTACTTCTTTTCAGCATCTGAAGAGAAGAATGCAGCAGAGGAGAAGAAGTCTGGAAGGCAAGCAACGAAGTGGGGATGTGTCTAAGATCAGAATGATTTAGTCTTGCTGCAGTTTAATTCTGATTGTTTCAGTTCCGATTTGCAAATTTATAATTATTTTGGGCTGAGGCGTTATGAATATACTTGCCTTCATATGACATGGATGAATTTTGAAACAATGCATTTTAAAGCAATTTATTATGAGCATATGAGCAGCTACTATTTCTGGAGCAATAGTAGCTGCTCATATAAGATAGGAGAAATAACTAAGTTAAAATAGAGATAGATACAAAGGACTATTTGAAATTAAAGTTAGATTTTTGATTTACACATTTTTTAACCTTACATGCATATAGATATATATTGAAAAACATGTTTCTACACGTCTTCTATGCAGGTTTTATTACAATAATTTACTTCAGAAGCGTAATTCGAAAGATTATAAATTGGTTCGGAAGCTCAGTGCAGCTGCAAAAGTCTTTGAACGCCAACGACATAAATGGCATGACGTATGGTCCAAAGAGCAGAAAATTATCAGAAGTTAAAACGAAATCGACGGAGAATGTAAATGATTTTACAGTCCTGTAAGAAATTTTAGGGAAATCGAAAATGCAGAAGACAAAATTTAATCGCTATTGTGAACAGATACGCAGGCTTCGCCAGCGTAACGTTTTATCCCATACAGTTCAGCGAAACAGCACAAAGATGATAATATAAATACGTGGAGAAACGTAATCTGACAGAAAATATCGTCGTATTCATCACAGCGATGAATCATGCATACGTTTCATTCAAACCACAGGATATAATGACATCTAACTCAAGTTGTTTAAGTCGAAGAAAGTGGCGATACAAATTTTAAGATGGCTAGAACTCACTTTCTGTATAGCCCACATAAATTTTCACGGAAGGCTTCAACATTATATTATGTTAGTGACTGAAAAAATGTGATAACTAGATAACTATTATTAATTAATTGCGAACCGTCCGCCGAGTACCTCATAATTAATTAGAAGAGCAAAGCTCCTTTTTTGTTCGCAAAGGATAAAAATAACTAAAAGGAAAATTAAGCAAGATTTGAAGGAAGCGCAGAGAAGCACGTCATGCAGGAAACGACGCAAAAATTATAGAATAGTTTAAAATCCTCAAAACGAAAAAACGTTTTTTTCCAGAAGAAATGGACATAAGCAGACAAAATCCCGTTTCTAACACAGACAGAACGAAATAAGCTGCGCAGATCGCGATTACTTTGAACTAGGTCGCAAAATGGTGGCAGTAAAGCTAAATTTCTGTTTTATAATAAAGCAAATTAAATAATTCCTTGCTCTAAATCACTAGTCATTTTGTTGCTTAGTTATTTTAAACAGAAAGCGTGCGACACACGACGTAAGATTATTAATGTCTTGGGAAATACATAACGGTTGAGAAATATAAATTACGAAAATAAAAATAACAAAATTACGTTGCAGTGATACGATTAATTTAATGTGAAACATTTTCATTAAACTAGCTTGATATTCAAAATGCGTAAAAGCGATAAATTGGTTTGGTTTTTAATCAGTACTTTAATCATATTCTTTTATTATTTTTTTTTTCTAATGGTTTTCTCAACAGAAGCCAAAAAAATCGGATGTAAATATTTTACTAAGAATATGTTAAATATTTTCATTCCTTTGTTAGGGTCTCAAATAAAGCAAACGATAAAAAACAAGATGTGAGGATTCGTCTTGGGAAATTCCTCCTATTATACATAAACAAACTTTGTATGAAATAAAAATAACAAAGTTTTAGAACTGGTAGTTAATTAGTTATAGTATATAATTAATTTAAAGTGGATTTTTTTATTAAATCCATTTATCATCTTCTTGGATGTTAGACTATATGTTATTTTCCTTTCTTAATTTTCCACAAAAGAAGTCAAATATGTTTTAAATATTGACATCACACTCAGGCTGAAATCAGGAATCTCTGTCTTCTGTTAAATACTGAAAGAAACATAAATATAACGACACTGGAGAAACTCATTCTTGACTCATAATGTTTTAGGCTAGTTAATAAATTCCATGTTTAACTGTTAAGTGTAATACTTTAAATCAATGTGATTCCTAATTCCTTTATATTTTCACCAATTATTCTTCTTACGTTATCTCAACTTCACTCCGATGAGTTTTGACACTTCTGCGGTGGAAGTCTACTGACCTCGAGGCGTGCATTTGTCACTACGTAAATAAAAGCTTGCACAGCATATCAACGAACGTCTGCGATCGCAGACTTACCTGAGGGTTACTTACAATCTACCATACTGGCTCAAAGCTGTTGGAGGCCTGAGAACAAGGCAGTCCTGTGTTTCATCGTTCTACCGCTTCTGGAGGACAATGCCCATGACAAGCAAATTGCGTCAGAGGTCGGGAAAGGAATGGGAGCAACAAAATTAATAGTGCGTCCATTTATTATGACATCGATCGTTATCTTCTTCTTCGAACAGCGAAACCATTTTGTTTAGTTTATGTAATCAGTAATATACTTGCGACACTATAGTTTAGACTTCGTAAAGAAAAAATATTCATGGGGAAAAAAAAAAAAAAAACTACTCTTTTTCTCCTACTGTTAAGAATTTTTTAAATAATTTTAAGGAAATTAAGATTTAAATTATAGCGTCTCTTGTATAAATAATACAAAAAGCTATTTTCGGAAACATAGGGGTACAGGGGTAAGTCCATTTAACACTGAAGTAATTCGGTATCTCGCCAAACTGGCTAAATACCGCCAAGTGGGAATGATTTCTGCAACTAACTTTTGTAGCCAAGTTTGGCAAAAAATCGCCAAAAGTCGTCACACTTGACGACCATCTGGAGGCATTTTGGCCTGATCCCTGTGTACTGAACCCGGTCCTATATAACTGTAACTATGTTTACCTTGCAAAATTTCAAGAAATTGAAGGTACTTGAAATTTCTCGGAGGACGGGGGGAAATTTTCCTTAGGCACGTAATAATACAGGGTGTTTATAAAGTCTCGGACCCATTTTGATGTTTAATAACTCATAAAATAATGAAGATATAAACAAACTTATGGCATTTATTGATGGAATAACTTATATATTTTCCTTTTCAGGTTTGAATATCTTTACTTGTAAGGTTTTAGTTAAACTAACAAAGTTTTATTTTAATTTAAATCTTTCTATCTCTTCTCTGTTTCAACTTCCCGTCAGAAGAAGCGCGCGTTTTCAGCTTATGCTAATTTGAAGTACAGCCAAGTACTATTTAAACCAGAGGTAGAAAGCTCTTAGTGTGAGAGAGCTTTTAGTCTCGGATCACGGTCATTCTGCTCGACGTTCGCCTGACCAGCTAGCAGTTAAAATTATAAGCCATAGTGCTTACTACGTGATTGCATATTGAAATAAATTGAAGTGCGCTAGTATTAGTATTTCTTGCTACGCACCATTTAGTTAGAGGCCTAACTCCGCGATTTGCTCTGCGAGCAAAGTTTAATTAAATTGCTATTTAGGTTTAGATATTTATTTAAATTCATTTGATTGTTAAGTTAGTCCCAAGTGTGGTCTTTTACTTTCTGTATCCCTCCCGAGTTGGGAAGTGTATAAATAATAGTGATTTAATAAAAAGAGAATTTTAAATCCCTTTCAAGTGCAGTTATTCTCCAGCACAGTATCTACATCAGAACAAAGCGCATTTTTCAGCTCCCTGTTCCAGAGCAGGACTGTAGTTTAGTAAGTACTTCAATGTTTGCAAAACAGATGCACAGAACACTCAGTCCTGACATACTTTTGTAAATATCGTCTGCGCGTGTGGTTAATTTCAGATAATTTCATTTTCCAGTCTAAATATCTGTACATCAGTATGCTCATCAGGCGTATACTTAGACATGTTGGAAAACTTCGTATTTCCACAACTAGAAGAGCTTCAGCCACATGCCGTTTTGAAACAAGATGTTGCACCACCTCAATGGGGTACCATCGTTCGTAGTTCTTTGAATGACCATTTTGCAGGAAGATGGATTGGGCGAGGAGGTCCATTTCCTTGGCCACCCAGATCACCTGATATAACGTCGCTGGTTTTTTTCCTTTGGGGATTTATAAAGGACAACGTTTACAAGACGAGTGTCGAGCATTGATGACCTAAAAGCCAGAATTACAACCGCAATAGCCTCTGTGGATGCCGACATGTTTTCCGGTACCTGGCGTGAAATTGAATATCGACTTGATATTCTCCGTGCGACGAAGGGGGCACACGTGGAAGTTCATTGACAAGGGTCATGGAGCTTTTTGAGTCTACCTAACCATTTATGTCATTAATTTTAATCTATCTTTATTATTTTATGAGCTATTAAACATCAAAATGGGTCCGGGACTTTATAAACACCCTGTATTATCAGTACTGCTGCATGAAAAGTATACAGGATTTGCCCAACTGAAAGGATACAAATTACTAAAGGTTATACTTGTAAAGGAACTATTCAATATACTTTCTTTCACTATGAAGAATATACAAATTTCAAAATGCTGTTTTCACAATATAGAAATTTTATTATAAATAATTTAATATCGCATATTCTACCGCAAAATACTTGAACCAGATGCATAAAACATAGTCGTCTAATTAGCAAACTCTAGATATCATCAGTTGAACTATCAGCAGCAGGAAAACATCACACAAATAATTAAAAGTAAAGTTTTGAAATTCTTAATATTGTTCTTCATTTCCCAGGAGATCATATGTGACTTTTAAATGAAGCTAACAAAGTTTGCAGCTGTAAATTCTTGGTACTTGTATTCTGTAGCGGCCTTGGCAAAAATGTTGATTTGAGGAGTTTCTGCATTAGCTAGAAACAAACAATTACAGATCTGCGCATGTGCAAGAAACAAAGAGTTACCGATTTGCGCGTGTATAAGAAATAAACAGATAACAATTAAATTGGTAACAAAATTTCCTAGTTGTATTGTATTAAAAATTTAATTATTAAAATTTACTAAAATGACTGTAATAAATAAAAGAATAAATATAATTTTCCGGTATATTTAAGAAGTAGATATATTTAAGTAGAATTTTCCGGCATGATTTCGTATATTATACTTTAAATAATGTATATGTAATAATACGGAAGTTAAAGTGTATATATTAAATATGTTCTATTAAATTATGTTGTTATTTTTAATAAATTAATTACAAAATTATATAAAATACTATAATAAATAACAAATTTATATAAAATTTCTTCCGTATGTATTATACATTAAATAATTAATATTGTGTAGATATTGAATGAATTATTGTTTACCATAGTTAACTGCATTTTCGTGTATGACTACAACCTTTAACAACAACATCGCATTTGCTTACGCCCGAATTACGCCAACGCCGTTTTCTGTCTCCAAGGCTGCTACAAAAGGAAAAGTACCGAATTTCTTAGGATGATATCACAATAATAATATTACTGGGTTTTAACTAGACATTATAGTTATGTTTTTCTATTTTAATTTATATTTTAATGGTATTAAATTAAATATTTAACATCAGTTTCTTTCTACAGAATTTTTCGTGCGTCCTTGGAAAAAAATATCATACTTGTATATAAAACACTAATATTATATTCACGATATGCTTCTTTAAACTGCTGTTGCCAAATGTATAATCTTATTTCCTTTCCAAAAGAAACTAACTTTTCTAAAAGCCAATGGTTTAAATAGCTGTATTTTCTCGCAAGATAATACCAGCCGTCGTGCCATGAATTATTATATTTTTGAGCTCATTCTTTTTTATATTCCATGGCAGTAAATTGTAACCAAAATCTAAGGAAAAAAATCAGACTACGTGCGTTATTACTTTTCAAGCTTGGAAGAAATGGAAGCGTTCTTATCTTACTCTTAAATTGATGCTGATCGTTTTCGAAAATTAGATTTGTCATAAGTTGTTTAAACCGTCAGATTTGCCTTTGATCATTTTTATGTTAATACTATGCAAAGCAATATTTTTAAACTGTTGTGAATTTGCTCTTTCATGGAATTGAAATACCCGAAATAGAAATTTTATTTTTTAATTATTATTATTTAGGTTTAGAAATGCATACCATCATGTCTCATGACGAGAAACGTTTCGTAAAACCAGTACTAAGTTTTATAAAGATTTTATGTATATATAATATATACCACATGATATTTTTATTACTACTTTTTTAATCTAATTTTCTGAATTTAAAATAAAACTGAATGCTCGAAAAAATATTACAGACACTAGCAAATGGTTACTGGCCATTTTTAATTTTTCGTAAGACATAGAAATGCAAAATTCCGACATTTATGACTGATTTCTAGACAATTCCGTTACCATTCCAGCATGAAATGGAAATCGAAGTACTTACGACACAATTTGTTTTGGGAAATTTCCAATTTCCTAAATTTAATTTTATTTATAATAATAAGTATAATTTGCTTATATGGTAAGTAGTTTAATCGATTCAATCACGAGCAATAAGTAAGAAAGAAAAAAGTTAACCTCACGGAGATCATTCTAATGCTATTAGATTTTTGAATATAAATGTACGAAATAAAAGAGAAATTTAATCTTTTTCAGAGCCCAATGCATATTTTTGAACAATGGGCTTAATTACTAATATTTTCAATTCAATGGAACTTCTGCAAATGCCTCAGTTCACGAACAAATTATCTAAACCCAGAACGCCTCGGAATGTTGAAAAGTTTTTCAGGATATGAAAACTCGTGACCTTCAAAGGCATTTTGAGGTAACCTATGCTCTATAATTAACAAGTAGAGACTTCTGAAAAGTCATTTTAATACCTTTCATTGCTTGACTCTCAAAGCCTTGTTATAAGTGACTTACAGAAGGATAATTTCGGGCTGGAAGAAATTATGGCTAGAATAGATTGCAGGCAGAGACATTGATCGCTTTGAAAATCAGAACCTTTTTCGCTTTGTTTTTTTATTTATGATATTGTGTGTCTCGAAACAAAACCATGAGCTAAGAAATTGACAACGAAGGCGTGGAGAAGGTACTAGAACACCATTTAAATGAGTTCAACAAGAAAGAAATATAACAGCTTTAAAAGTAGCAATAAAAAATGATTGTAGAAGATCTTTGCATTTCTCCAGAAAAAGCAGAGGAAATAAAAAAAAAAAATCTGAAAGGATTCAGATTTTAGATTACGTCCAAAGGGATCTTGCTTAATAATATGATAACTTGCCGAACGAAACAAACATTAAACTAAACCCAATACGAACACAAAAACTAACCTAATATAATTCCAATAGTCAACTCAATACAATTCCATTAATCCATCCCGTACAGACCCATTAACCAACATAATACAATTCCAAAAATTCCAATAGCCAACCCAATGCAACTTCAATTACCAACAAAGAAACATAAGCACTAAATTGAAAAGTGATTCAACGTTTTAATGATTCAAC
This sequence comes from Stegodyphus mimosarum, assembly GCA_000611955.2. Lineage (NCBI taxonomy): Eukaryota > Metazoa > Arthropoda > Arachnida > Araneae > Eresidae > Stegodyphus > Stegodyphus mimosarum. Next base: position 60,890 of record KK118539.1, read on the forward strand.
GCAAAACGCCCAAACGAAAGTAATAGTCCTTCGGGACTAAATCCCTTTGGACTAAAAATTATACTACTTCTCTGATCCGCGAAATTTGTGCAAAATGGATGAAAATGCAGAATTTTCGCGTAGCGATATCACTCTAGTAAACCAAGCTACAACATAGGCAATTTCAGTGAGAATGCAATGTCTCACTTCAGAAACATTTTGAAACTTTAGGCCAAAAACAAATCACAATGAACAAAGTTTGATTGAAAAAGAGACCTAGTGGGTCGAGTTGTGATTAGAGACGAAGGAACGATGAAAGAAGATGCTCCAGAAACAGAGTTATCTGATTTTTAAACAGAGTTCTTTAAACAGAGTTGTCTGATTTTTTTATGGAAGGAAATTTTTCATCCGAACAATCTTCCTCATCATTTTCCGCTTATGCCATCTCATTCGTATACTCTCCTTGTTAGTTTCACTAAAGTTTTCCTCTGTTTTATCTGTTATGTTTTAGAGACATTAGGTTACTTTCAAGAAAGACGTATGAAAAATGAGCAATGTCCTCGCCGGGACTCGAGCCTGGGCTCTCGAATACTTGCCGAGTGTGCTACCGTTACACCAAAGCATGCATAAAGGAGAGAGAAAGCACCTTATAATGTACAGATTTTCATCTGTTTTAGCTGTTTAACATGGCATTAATCTTTTTTTTAATATTTAATGATTTCTGTTGGTTTAGGGTTATGAATTTGGGCGCAGAGTACTGCTGTAAGCAATCATCTGTGGTCCAGGAACGACTTAATAGATCTGACGTTAATTCCAATAGGCAAAATTGTTTCGGTTTACGAACATTTTGATTGACGAACGTATGCAGTAATACAAGCTTCTGTTATATTGCTTCAGCAACGAATTAAGTTCGTGAACCGATGTTTTACTGCATGAAATTTTTAATCTGAGATGTTTGTTGTAGCAATTCTTTGCGTGAAAACTTATCCTAATCAGAGCGTTTGTAAGTGATTTTTAACATAAATAATTTTATATTTGAGTTTGATATTTTAAAACTGAGTAAGAAATAGAGGGAGAAGATTATTTATTTTGCGTGTAAAGCATATATTTAAGAATTCGTTTAAACTTAAGCAATTTATGATTCGAAAGTTTGAGACATCGATCGAATTCGTATGAAACACAATTGTAAAATAATGGGTCAAAAATCAGAAAAAAAGAGCTCTCGACTCCGCTTCAAGAAAATGGATTCTCTAATTAAATGCAACTTCATAATGCGATAATACAGGCCTTTGTTTTATTTATATAAATCAAAGAAGTTAAATTTGTGATTATAAATCTGTGATTTAATTAAAAAGAAAAAATATCATTGTACCAAACATTTTTTATTTAATAAATTCGCTAATAAAATTTCAAAATAAAAGAGAAAATGCTTATTTTAAAATGCTAATATTATACATATTTTAGTTAATTTCTTGCAATTGGTTCAACAGACAGAAATGCCATCTATTTACTAAAACCTCTTCCTGCCTATAGGTTATTTAGTAATGCGAGCAAAATAGAAAGAGAGAAGTACTTGGTATAAATATTTTGAAATGCACAGGAAAAACTTCCTGAAATTCAGCCAACATTTATAAATTTTCTAGGTATGGGAGAGATTCGATTTTCCTGCAACGTTGCTACTAGTAGCGTGGGAAAATAGAATGGAAGAAAACCTTAAACAGACCTCGAAAAGAAGCACCTAAATGGATTTCGAAAATGGAATTTTGTATTGTTTTTGTTTCCTTTCCGAAAGAAAAGGACAGTGACAGATATTATCCTTCGCAAACCTCGGGGGGAATGGATCTTGTTGTTTATTGAACAAAGTCCAAGGAACCCACAGAACTCCAAATTGAAATCGTGACTTACCAAGTTGCGATACCCTGATGTGAGGCTGGATTCCGTTCTGCCAAGGCCCATCATCTCCGCCAATCAGTGATGTCATGGACAGAGAGAGCAGGAGGAAGAGGAAACCTGGATGATGTACCAGCCACCGTGATCCGATGAGGATTCGGCTCGACCTCTGAGTTGGAAGCATCGTCGGAAGGTTGGGGGTGATCTTGTGGGTGCTTTTCGCTTTTTATTTTCTTTTCCTTTTTTTTTTTTTTTTTTTTTTTTTTTTTTTTTGTAGGAAAGTTCGACAAAGGTTAGTGATCTCTCAGCGCTGAGGACGATAACAGAGACCCCATGGTAGATGGGGAATTACTGGAATGCCTTTAGAGATCTAGAAACAAAAATGTAAAAATCAGCAACAGGTATACGAAATGTAAAACTAATTTGGAAACGAATGTGAACTTTTTACTTTAGATTATTCGTTTACATAAAACAAAAGGACATAATATCATGCATTTATAATATAATACATAATTTATAACATTATACAAAATTAGAAATATTTAATTTTTTTGAAATATATCTATAATGCTATTTTAGTAAGAGACAAAGATGCCTATTCAGAGGCCACTGAAATCTACAGGATTTTAGATAATACATGCAAAATCCCGAAACTGGATTGTTGTTTAGTTAAGGCAAAGAATATTAGGGCTATCTGCAAGGTATGGATGTCTTCATGGAGAACTTTTAAATGAAACCATCTCATACTCACATTATACATGGCGAAAACTCCGAAATTACCACGAAGAAAACATTTTCGCCAGAAACTCCAGTCGACTTACCAGTATTCAGCAGTCTTAGTTATTCAGTTTTTATTTGCAGTTCAGTGCGACTGCGAATGACAGTGTTTTAACCACACTTATTCGTGCCCAATTGTAATATTTGTGAGGGGATAATAATAGCAACGACGAGCATGAATATCTTAGAATTTAGACCTACTACGTGAGAATATTCCAAGAATCAAATTAAGAGCGATAACCTACGTGAAAAAGCTTGGCAACGGATGTGTATTCACAGCAATCAAGTGCCGGCGACAGCATTGCCTATTTTTTCAGGCCTCCTTCTTAACAAATAATTCACTCTACAGTGGTGCCCGAACTAAAAGGTGGTGAACGATAATTCGTCATCCCCAGGACTGGCGATTGAGTCCCCAAATCTGCAGTTGCCTTTAAAAGGTTGCCCTTATATAAGGTATTTCCTCCCTCCTTCCAGAATGCCTTCGTGATGGGTAGCATACTCAACGCGTATTCGAGAGGTCCAAGTTCGAGTCGCGGCGAGGGCGAGGGCATTGCTCATTTTTCATGCCCCTCCTGATTATATATATATATATATAATCAGGAGATATATATAATCTACACTTACAGATATATATATAATACAGATATATATATAATCTACACTTTTTTCAAATCACATAGCTTTCTTTTAACCTACAGTAAACAATAACTACTACGTGAGTCACGCGAGATAATCCGGTATTTTTTTTAAAGATCTTCTGATCTTACAGAAAATAAGAGAGATAAACAATGTTTCAGAATTAAGCAAACCAATTTGACACCTAATCCATATATCAGGTAGCATAGTGTACACTTTAATCTGACAAAATACTTTCTTGTTATATATTACTCCCAAATGTATCCCAACATTTAGTTAAGAACACGAAAGCCATGTTTCGAAGAACAATTCCTTGCACTACACGAGAAGGTAAAGGGAAATTCTTCTTCTAATCCTTGTTTCTGGAAGCGATCCGACATCCCAATCGACGTCCAGGTTACGAGAAAACGCTGTGTCTTCAGCTCATCTCTGTAGCAGACCATTCGATGGCACGCGAAAAACGTGTCAGCTATTCCACGGAAGAACATGAAACATGGCATTAATAGGAAAAAGATAAATAAAGAGACAATGAAAGAAAAAAGAAAAGGCAGCTCATCTAGAAAGGTGCACGATGACACGTGTCTTGGTAGAGGGACACTGGATATCGCGTGTGGCTGGTCACTTAAACGGAATGGATAGCTGCTCTCCCTCCCTGACAACTGCCGGGCACTCCATTTCCGGACAATGGGAAGTAGGGAAGGGGTGATACATTGGGGAAGCAAGACATCGGAATGATGGAAAAGTTATGGTAACAGATTGTTCTATTAGTGAAAGGTGTCTTAATGAAATAGGCTTTCAAGAAAAGTTGGAAATTAAGTATAACGCGCAAGTTAATTGTGGAGTAGGTGACTTTTGTTTCTCTCTAATTAAATGCTAAGTAGTTCTATTTAAATGCTAAGTAGAGAACATCAAATTTCTAACTTAATTTAATAAAGAGAAATATTCATTTGCACTAAGCAGAAATATCCTTTTTATTCCAAATGGATTAAAATGAACACGTTTTCGGAGGTGGGGAAAACGAGTATTCTGATGTTTTTATATGTAAAGAAGAAATTAAATAACTTAATTGAAAATATCACGGTATGAAATTACTTCTTTTATGAAAAACGATAGAATATAAAACTGTCGCATCTTTTAGTGGCATTTAAATTGAAAGTGAGATAATAATTTTTAATGATGGTAAGCAATAAACCATATTCTTCACAAGTGGTATGATACTTTAAAAAGTCAAGAAAATTCCAAATAAACAAAATACAAAAATAAGACTTTTCTTTCCCCCCCCCTTCCTTCAAGTTTGTAGATTTTAACAACTTGTATTATCTCTTAACCTGCTCTGCGCTTGCTTCAGACTTAAAAGAGGAAAATGAATTCTTCTAACTTACGTCTTTAATTTTACGTGGTAAGTTGTATAGTGGACACTGGAAAGGATCACTTTTATTAGATTACATTAGAAAAAGAAAAATACAGTTTATAAAAGAATACTTTGTTTTAAACCATCAATAAAACATTTTAAGGCCATGGCAGATATTATGCTGTCAAAAATAATTCAAGTTTTTTTCCTTGTTAATATTAGTCATCGGCTTATTATTAATACTTGTCGATTATGTATATTAAGAATGATGTTTGTGCTGTCAAAAGTGGGATAACCCTTCCAAATTTAGAAAGGATATTGTATATGCAGCAATTTCTGAATGAAAAGGGAGGACATTTCTTAATATAAACGTAGTTTATTATAGATGAATGTTTCAAATATTTTGCATTCCAGACTCTGTTTGCTATCAAAAGTACCTACTTCTTTGAAGCCTTCTATATGTTTAGAAAGAACATATAGTATGTTGCATTTTACTGAATGCAATGAAGAATGGCTATTCTTAGGTTGTAGCAAACCGTGAAGGTATAAGTATTATGTCATACCAAAATATATTTCTAACTATAGGTAGTTTCAAGTTAGACTTTTTTACAGTTGGTAAGCATGAGATTCATCTCAAAATTTTGAAACCATAAAAATGTTTTATGATTATGCAAAAATAAATGAATACACATATTTAAATGTTAAGTAAACATAAGCTCCCGATTTTCAGCGATTTTAGCCGTTACCCGTAAATATAACATCATATATCATATAATTCTCCTGAACTAAACATATAATTATTCTTCAAGCTTTGTAATTCAAGCTTCAAGTATTGTAATCGTTAAAAATTTCGGCCATCATACTTCAGCGGAAATATCTATTTTGACCGTTCTTGAATCCATTTCGACGATTATTTTGCGTGATGTCTGTACGCACGAACAGAATAAAATACTACTTCTTTATAACGGATTGTGAAATGGATTTAAAATGGATTCGAAAGGGATTTTTTCTTGTGATGTCGGTATGTACGTACGTATGTATGTATATACTTCGTATAACTCAAAAATAATTAGCCGTAGAACGTTGAAATTTTTTATATGAGATTGATATAACATTTAGTTGTGCAGCTCTTTTTTTGTTGCAATCGGCAATACTGGACGCATATATACATACGTATATGCATACGTATATACATACGTATATACTTAACCGGTCTTTTTTTCCGCAATCAATGACCTAGTCATATACTTCCAATTACAGAAGTGTTTTAAATGAAGAAAACATTCAGGTTTTGGCAACATGAAATTTAAAAATAATTAATTTTCGAAAAATAACGAAATCTAACTTTTAATGCGATCGTCTGGTTCCTATACTTGTATTACTTATATTTGGGAAAGTTTTACACCCGTAATGAAAATATAAAATAATAAGAAGTTTGACTCCCGTAAGACAAAAGTTAAGCGGGATATTTAATCTCAAACTTTGCAATTTTTTATATCACTTTCAACTTGCTTCGAGGGATCGGTTAATAAAATTAAAATAATTAGAGGAAGTAAGTTAAAATTAAATGTAGTAAACAAAATTTATAATTTAATAGACCGTGCAACGAAGTCATACGGTATCCACACCAGATTTATTTTTTTCTTGAAATATGTGCCCCCTCTCGCATATTTTTACTTGTGACGAGCTCGGCCCTTAGGCACTACACAGAAAGGGAGGGATGCCCCGTGATGGTCTTTTTAAGGAAAGCTGGTTCGTATCCACGTTACACATGGGAAAAACCACGAAAACGCCCATGTAGCCAGGCCCCTTCGCCACGACTCAAACCCTTGACCAAACTACCAGTGTTCAGCCGCTTTTACCGCTCAGCCACTTGTGGGCCTCTCTAACATATTGACTTAAGATTATTACACATTTCAGTCTCTTTTCTTATACTGAATCATTATGCAGTTCACCTACTCGCTTCGAGTTAAATAAGTCAGTCGAATACTAGGAATATTATATACCGGCTCCCAATTCAACTCGAAAGAGAATCATTAATAATTTACTACAACTATCCAATAGTGAAATTTATAAAAGTGTGTCGAATCACACTTCTCCACAGCTTAGTAAAAGTATTTGAAACTAGTTACGAGATATGAAGATTTATTTTAGTAATTAGATACACGATTACCCAATTTTCTTTAATAATAAAATGTTTAATCAAAGTCTTATCAAATTTTATTTAAAAAAATCAACATTTAAAACTGAAAACATTTGACAAAAAGACAGCTCGCAATTCCCTAGAACAGATATAATTGGGTGTTGGCTTCTCTGTAATGCTTAGAATTATGATTTTTTTTAAGGAAGAAAGAGTAATAAAATTGATCTTATAGATGCAATTAAGAATCAAATCTTTTGAGTTATTCTTACTCCTGACACGCTTTTTTATGATATGATTCGAAACTTATTATTTATGGCATATTCTGCTACTTTATAATAAGCACTCCAAGGCCTTTCCGACTCCCCGCGATCTGCGATCGTAATACGTGTCTTCATTACTGCACAGCACTTATTTTTTCCACCTCATTTGAGTTCAAATCAGCTTTAATTCGCGCGCTTTTCAAGAAACGAAACATACTGAACGGAAATGAAGACAGGCATAAAAATGTAATAAAGGGATTCTATCATTGCCGCAGCTGTCGTTATCGCGGTTACGAGGCAAGCCAGGTGGAGACTGGATTTGACAGGGGCAAAATACATTAGGGCTATATGCTTTAGGACAGG